>CM043318.1:76501226-77045249 GCA_023736055.1 Quercus glauca | reverse complement strand
ACCACTGGCATTGGCTTTTCTTATAAGATAGGGCCCCTCCCATCTTAGGGCAAACTTAGAGGGTGTTTGAGAGATTCCTCTTGATATGATCTGCTGCCTTTAAAAACCATTCGTCCATTGAGGAAAAAAACCCTAGATTCCATGGCCTTGTTGTAAGCATTGGTCATCTGCTATTGATACCACTGGGTGCGATTATAGGCTTGATGAACGCAGCTGTGAGAATTTTTTGAACTTCTTGAATAATCTGAGCTTCAGTATTAGGATGGAAGGTCCGCATGGGCTATACTACTGGTTTTGCCCCTGGTTCCATGTTAAGAGCACATGCTACTAGGTTAGGATCCCAACCGGGCATCTCATGGTACCCCCAAGCAAAGACATTGATGTACTCCTTTAATAATGAAATGAGCTGAGCCTTTTCTAGCAGTGGCAAAGTTGCATTAGCTGAAGTTGGTCGCTGGACATTAGGATCCTTACTGAGATTAATGGTTTCCAGCTCCTCATTAGGTGAAAAATTGGCTATCGCTGAAGCCTCTTTAGACAGTTTTGCTGGACTGTTGGGCAGATTTACTTCTACCGCTGGGGTTTCTGTTTCTTGAGTATAATAGCAAGTTGGTGTAGTACTTACTTCATTCAGTCTGGGACCCTTCTATTTGAGACAGCTAGGCCCCGCGTACCATCATAAACGATACTCCAAACGACCATCCGACAGTTGGATCTGTACACATCGTGGCTGTTGGGACACCGTTGGGGGTTTCCCCACGTTCTCTTTTCTTTTTCCTTTGATCAAACGCATATTATATATTTATTCGACTATTATCATAATTCTTAGACTTTGGCTTTAATGGTTTTGTAGGCTTAAAAATATGCTTGTAGCCATTGGACCACGTGGCCCAATGTTGAGTTCCGGACGCAACTCCCTAAACAGATCCAGGCCTAGCAAGGTCATCCCTCCAATGGACCACACATGGCTGAGCATCCAAAAAAGGCCCCTGAACACCATTGAATAGATTAGGAAACGGTATAATTTTAAAGGGATTTTAGATCCTTTAGATTTCCTAGGGTACTCTACCAGTAGATTTTCTTAAATCTTAACAACTCTTTAATGATTTAATGGCCTAGATTCCGCAATGTCAGCATTCCTTGAGCGTCTGACCGTGGATTTTGAAAAATGAAGTATCAACACTGCCTTTTAAAAACAGAAAAAGCTCCTCTCTCACCCAAACCTCTGTTTTGCAGAACCCTCTCTCTCTCTTTCTCTCTCTCTCTCTCTCTCCTTTAAATCTCTTGTTCCTTTTTCCTCTTAGACCAAAATCACAAAGTAAAGATGTCATCTAGTCCACTGTGGAGCTGCGTTGTGAAGAACGAAGTCCATAGTGAGTTGTGGACTTCAGATTTGGTTCTTTTAGACCACCATTTTTAGGGGGAAAAAAATCGGCAGGTTCGACCGATTTACCTACTCACAGATCTAAAAAAACCGTCCGATTGGACCATGGGTCAAAAGGTTTCACGGAAAAAATTCATTTTACGGGTTTCTGAGTTTAAAAAAAACCGGACTTATGGACCCGTTTTCAGTTAACTCGGTTCAACCGTCCGGTCCGGTCCGGTCCGGTCCGGTTTTCAAAACAATGCTTTTTTAAGAGAATTTTGGTACACCTTGGATTACACAATTCAACTACATACCAAAAACGGAAAAACGAATCATAAATTTTTAAATTGGAAGATTGTTCTTGAAGTTGACCTTAAATATTTGACTTGGTCCTAACATAAATATATTTAAGGTGATCGAGTGAAACCAGCTATGATCTCCAGGCTGAGACAACTACGAAAAAAATAATTGATAATTATAACAGTTTTATAATGGACTTCAAAAGAATCATCTGGCGCGAGAAATTACAAGGTGTAACTATAAATGACATAGGGACATTCAGCAAAAAAAAAAAAAAAAAAAAAAAGAGATAGAGACAACTATATTGTGACACCCATCTCCTTCTCTTAACAAATAAAACAAATGCTTAACAGTCAATCAATGCTTATGCAATTCTTTTTTTTTTTTTTTTAAAAAGCTTATGCAATTCAGTTCCATGTTGCCGAATTTTAAAAAGATAAAAAATAAAAACACACACATATACAGCAGATTTGGGGCATTTGTATATCAGATTGTATAAAATAGCATGAGGGGTCAAAATATGGTCAACCAAACCCAAAAATTTCTCACATCAGATTATGCATTCATTATGCAAAATAAAAATTTTGTTATGGTGCTTGTGCAAATATACACAAGCATTGTAGCTTGTTCATTTTAGTTTTTTATTTTTATTTTTTCAATGCTTGTTCATTTTAGTTTTTAAAATTTTTTCTCTTTTGAATAAAGGAAGAGCATGAATGTTGGTTGTGCCTGTGTGAAAAGAAAGAAACGATTAAAAAATTAAGAGAAATTGATATTTTAAATTAAATAGAGTTTAGAATAGATAGTATGATATGAGTGTTTTGAAAAAGTAGTTAGATAAAATAGAAAAAGGTAGGTTTTTTATGCTAAAACAAACATAATCATTTTTACACAAATTAGTGTGAATGCTCTTACACTGTATTTCCAAATCTTTTGCTTTTTTTTTTTTTTTGGTTTTTGTTTTGTTTTTGATTTTGTTTTTGTTTTTGAAGTATAATATTTTTCTTATGTTTCCTTAGAATTTGAATTCTATCTTTCAAACTATAAATTAGAAGTAGCATGAAGAGTTCACATTTAAGATTATAGCCTTTAAAAAACTTTAGAGAATTTTGATCTGATTTGAACTTTATCGTTTTTATTTATTTATATATCTATACTATTTATAAGATGATTTTTCTCTTTAGACTGATATATCTCCAACTTCACTTAAAATGCTTACAAAATATGGCACTCTCCTATTAATCATCTATGTCTTCAGAACAAACTTATCCAATTTTTTTTTTTTAAAAGGGAAATTATGGCACTAAACAAAAAAAGCATCATTGCACGCGCAAAGCGCGTGTGATGAGGCTAGTATAATTTAAGAAAATTGACTATTGAATCATCCATCTAGAAAATTATAACTTACTATATCATTGCCACCACCCTTCAAGATTTTTTTAGCAAAATATAAAATATATAATCCTTTTCTACTTATTCAATGATTCATATACGTTGATATCATTTGTCCTAATCAAATTACCCAGTACTTTTGTGACATTAGGCTCAGCACAAGAACACCCCCCCCCCCCCCCCCCCCCCCCCCCCAAAAAAAAGTACAATCATACATAATTTTTTTTTAAATGTTTTATGTTGATAAGATAAAGATAGAGAATGTAGGAATAATCTATGTATTTTCTATGTATCTGCAATTGTACAATAGACCACTTTTATATACGAGCATGAGAGAGTGTTATACAAGCAATAGATGTGCACAACAAGTAAAGTACTGTGCTATAAAAGTAAACTAGGCCTGAGCCCAATGGGCTAAGTATGAATATAGTGAATATACATCAAAATTTTAGAAGGTCATGTTAATCTTGTTACCACATGCTAATTGCTGAAGTTTTCCATTGTTATTACTAAATTTTGTCTTCATTTTTTTGAACTTCTGAATATTTTGAGGGTAAATGGACAATAAATCAAAATTCTCTTTGTTTTTGGAACACAGCTCTAGACCTTATTAAAAATGAAGAAGTGCAAGCCATCATAGGTCCACAAAACTCAGTGCAAGCCAACTTTGTGATTGATCTCGGTGAGAAAGCTCAAGTACCCATTGTATCACTCTCAGCGATAAGCCCTTCTCTTACTTCCCTTTGGAGTCCATACTTTTTTCAAGTTGCTCAAAATGACTATTCTCAAGTGAAAGCTCTAAGTGCAATTGTTCAAGCCTTTGGATGGAGAGAGGCCGTGCCAATCTATGTAGACAATGAATTCGGGTAAGGTATAATACCCTTCTTGGTTGACGCCTTGCAAAATGTTGATGCTTGTGTCCCTTATCGAAGTGCCATTTCTCCGTTGGCCTCAGATGACCAAATTGGTGAAGAACTTTATAAATTGATGACAATGCAAACTAGAGTCTTCATTGTGCACATGTCAACCAATCTCGGTTCTAGGCTTTTCAATAAGGCAAAAGAGATTGGAATGGTGAGTGAAGGTTATGTTTGGATTACAACTGTACAATGTGATAACCAACTCTTTAAGTTTGATAGAACGATCAGTCCTTAACTCAATGCAAGGGGTATTGGGTGTAAAGACTTATTTTCCTGAAACAAAGGAGCTTGAAAATTTTACAGCTCGATGGAGAAGGAAATTCCAAGAAGACAATCCAGCCATTTTGAATGCTGAATTGACTGTTATAAGGACTATGGGCCTATGATGTAGCTTCATCACTAGCCAGCGCAGTAGAGAAGGTTGGGACTGCAAACTTTTACTTCGAAATAAAGACAAATGCTTCAAGCAACTTAACTGAACTTGAAGCTATTGGGATCTCTCAAAATGGTCCAAAACTTCGTGAAGCATTATTGGGTTTCAAATTTAAAGGAGTAGCAGGAGATTTCAATCTTGTTAATGGGCAATCACAATCATCAACTTTCAAAATAATTAATGTGAATGGTAATGGAGAAAGGGGAGTTGCATTTTGGACTTCAGAAAATGGACTCACAAGGAATGAATTGAATTCGGGGAGCACAAGCACATATTCTACTTCCATGAAAAATGTAGGACCTATTATATCTATATGGCCAGGTGATTCAAATTTTGTTCCAAAAGGTTGGGAGATTCCAGCAAACGGGAAAAAGTTGAAAATTGGAGTGAAGGATGGTTTTACGGAATTTGTTAAGGTGACATATGATCCTAGCAGCAATGGAACACATGTAACAGGCTACTGCATAGACGTCTTCAAAGCTGTCATGAAAGCATTACCATATGTTGTTAGCTACAAGTTCATTCCCTTTGCAAATTCAAGTGGTGAAAGCGCTGGTAGTTATAATGATTTGGTCTACCAAGTTTACCTTGGGGTCGGTAAAAAACCTTCATCATACTATTTTTTAACAACATTTTGATATTTATAGGAATGCTTTTACTATGCAATAATAAATAAACTGAAAATTCTCTTTCGATCATAGCAAGCAGGTCTAACTTTGTCGACTTCACATTGCCATACACGAAATCTGGAGTATCCTTGGTAGTGCCAATCAAGGATTGTGGAAACAAAAATGCATGGGTGTTTCTGAAGCCTTTAAGTTGGGACCTTTTGGATGACAAGCTGGGTTCTTGAACACCAAATAAATGAAGATTTCCAGGGGCCTCCCTCACATCAAATTGGGACAAAGCTTATGGTACTCATTCTCAACCATGGTGTTTGCACAACGTAAGTTTTGGTTATAACTCTAAAAACTTATTTCACAAAAACAAACACCACCGCAATATATAAACACTATTTGTTTAATTTGGTCCAAGTGCTCTCAAACTAGCACTCAATACTTAGTTAAAGTCTTTGTAGGATTAATGCACGTCTTTGCTACTCTTCTAATTGATATGATTCCAAACCAATAAAGAAACCCTCAAAATTTTCACATCATGCAATGCACTCAAGAGCTTGTGATCTATATTACTACAAAAATAATAATCTTACATCTCTTTGTTATTTTAGAGATAGTTTCAAGTTTCAACCTATATCGTTTTCTCCTGATAATTATTTTTTTTATCATTAGATTAAAACACCAATTAGTTCCAAAACCAACGGGAAAACCCTCAAAGTTATTGTTTCATGGATTGGAGTTAATGACTTCTAACATATATTAATACACATGGACAGAATTTTCTACCAAACTAGGAGAAAGGGTACTCCAAAAAACCTACTCAAATGAGTATTCACCTATACACAAGGATGGACCTAAGATTTTGAGTTAGGGGGTTAGAGTATAAGTAAAAAAAAAAAAAAAAATCATGAAATTTCAAATAAGAATCTATTTAGTACTAACAAACTATCAATATAGAAAAATACACAAAATTTTTGTTTCGTAATACCTTATAATGCAATCATCTACTAATAAAGATAAAAATATAAAACTTTATTATTTCTTACTACATTAGAGCATTTGCATTAGCCCATGCAAAAATTTCTATTTATTTTAGCATAATAACCTACTTCTTTTTTATATTTTTATATTTTATATTTTTATTTTTATATACTCATTATTATTTATTTTACACTACATTTCATCAAAATACTATTTCCTTATAAAATTTTAATTATTATCTCAAATGATCTCTCTCTTCCTCAACCAAAACCACTGCCTCAATCTAAATAATTTCTAAAACATTCATTTGCATAACAAAAATAATTTTGTAAATTTTCCGAATCAACCTAAAATATATTCACATTAGTCTATGTATCATTGTACAAAAATACATTTGTGTTATGGTAATCATGTAAATTTGCAAAAATGTACAGTAATTGTGTAAATTTGCACAGTTACTGTAGCACAAATGCATTTTTTTTAAAAGATATTTACAATATGTTGCTAATCCTTCCGCAGCTCAAACCCTTTCCTCCCCCAAATTGATATAGGTGTATTTTGGGGTTGATTGGACAAATTTGTGGTCTTATGCTATTTTTCAACTATTGCAAATGCTATTACAATAAAATCAATGTAAAATTGTAGGGGAGGGGGCCCAAAATTTTTGAAAGAGAGAGCCCAAATATAAAATTGTAAAAAATATACCTCTCTCTCTCTCTCTCTCTCTCTCTCTCTCTAGTTCAGTCCCTACCTGTATATCTAGTTAAATAATTTATTTAAAAATCATATCACTTGTTAAAATAATTTAATAAATTGTCTTCAAAATTAAACTTATATGGCCATTTGAATTACCAAGATTTCCTTCAACCTAATATAGACGAAAACTTTGACCATATTACTACTGAAGATTCCTTGAATTCTCTATCATAAATTAAAAAGATAATATTATATTGGGATAATTACAAATTACCAACCTGTGGTTTGACCCTAATTCTATGTGCCTACCCGTGGTTTGAATTTTGACACTTTACCCACCTGTGATTCTGACCGTTACCCAGCCGTAACCCACCTCTCCACTCTCCGTTACTCTAACACCAAATAAGTTAAAAAAACGTTCCAAAATAGATCAAAACACTCACTCACTCCTAGAACTCACTCGCACTTCCAAAGCTCTCAAATCTTACTCACTCCTACAACAAGCTTCATTTGAGACTCTTAATTTCAGATCCAAGCCGAGGAAGCAAGTTGCTAACAGTTGCTCCTCCTCTGTTCAGCTATGGGCTTCGATTTGCAAACTTTATAATGGAACTCGGTTTTGATCGTGGGTGGGTTTTGATCGTGCATGCTCTTGGGTGCCACCGTGGGTATTGAACTTGGGTTTTGATCTTGCATGGTCCTCTGTTCAGCATCAGCAGGTAGATCAAACCCCTTTGTAAGTTTTTAACTTTTGAAACCTAGGGTTTGAAATTGGGTTTTTTAATGCTTTCTTTGGGTTTTTTATTCTTTCTTTGAATTTGAGTTTCTTAAATTGTTATTGATTCCATCTTTCTTCGAATTGGGTTTTTTTTCTCTTTACTTTTTTTTTTCATGAAAGACTATAATATGAAGTTGTTGAGTTGTTGTTTATATACAGCCACTTTCTTTGATTTTTTTTTTTTTTTTTTTAGGATCAAATAGCCGAAGGCTTGATAGGATTATATACATGTACAAAGTTAGGATACTTTTTGTGCTAGAAAGAGATGAAAGGTACGAATAGGATTGGTTTAAGCTGTCAAGGACTGAAATAATAATAATAATTCAATTACAAGATTGTTGAGACGCTGAAAATAGGTAAAATAAATATGTCTATATTAGGTAAACAATAAAAAAAGTAAAAGGAAAGTGAACCTACTATTGTTGACCTGCGAAACTCTCAAGTCTCAACACCCAACTCAATCCAATCCCAAACTCCATTATTTTGACCAAGTTATTATTCTTCACCAAGGGCTCTTTAACTGTAGTAGTAGACTAGACTCTGGAGCTTTGCCTTCTTTCTTATATAATGCATAATCATTCTCTTACCAACACGTGGCATTTTCTTCACACTCATTGCGGTCCAATATAATTCAAAGACTGGTTTAGTTTGACTTGGTAAAGGCATGATATGTAAAGAATATACTTTATAGCCAAGTGTTGTTACTTTAGCCTTGTTGTGGTCCACAAGATCCATTAACTTGTTTGATTTTTGTTGTTTATATACAGCCCCTGTATGTGTGTGGAGAACAATGCAAATGTGAGGGACCCAATCTAATGCTTAGTAATTATGCACTATCTTGGCTGCCAGCCATATATCTAACCTTTGTTTTTCTAATACATGATTGCCAGCCATATGTGAGGGACCCAACCTTTGTTTTTCTAATACACTTTCTTGGCTGCCAGCCATATATCTAATGCTTATTAATTATGCATGTACATCTCTAGATGCAATTTAAATGACCTTAGCCAATAAAAAAAAAACAATTGGTGCCACGTAGTTTCCATCACTGTCTTAATGTGCTAATATTGTATCATTATGAAGTTAAATGTCTATTTATTTTTATTGTCTCTACCTTAGTTGTGAGCCTTGCACAATAAAAATCTCTAATATTAAAGATCTCATATTCATGTCTACCAGTATTTTGACTAAACAAAAATTCTTTGTAACATAGTTGTAATGTAATGGTTGAGTCTTTGCAAAAGGATAATTATGGAGAACAATTGGGATACACCCGATGGAAGAAAAATGTGTAGTAGAATATGATGCATTTAGTAGTCTAGCTTTATGGTACCTTTGATTGTTGAAACCTTTGCAATGCATTAATGCTGGACTTCAATGTGAGTTTATCTTACTTAATTTGATAAGTGTTAACAATGGTTTATGCTGTCACACATGCTGAAAATTTGAACTATGCCTCTTGTAACAGATTTGTTGGTCTATAAGCTTGTAACAAATTTTTGCTATGTCTTCATCAACTGGCAAGGGCTCTACAACTAGTGGTTTCTACCGTGCTGAAGATGGTCATTTATGTACCATTGAGCATTGTGCCCTACGAACAAGTTGAAAAGCTGGTAACTATGGAAGAAGATTCCTCGGTTGTAGTCAATTTAATGTAAGAAACAATTACATTGTTGTATTTGAATTGAATTGAATTATTAATTGTGATTTATTATGAACAGTGAAATTAATTGTTATAATTGTAATGATTAGGTTGGTCCCAAATGTGGCTTTTTTCAGTGGGTGGATAACGAAACTTGTAAGAGTGACCGTGAAAGGATAAGTATGCTTGAGAATGAACTGCAGCTTGCAAATCAGAGAGAAATGACAACTAGGCAAATGGAAGAAAGATCTAACCGAAGGGAAAGAGAAACTCATGAGCTTTATGTAGAAGTTAGGGAGAAATTTAAGAGGGTTAAAGAGAGTGAGAGATTGTACAAGGTTGCACTAGTTTTGTCATGGTTATTTTTCATTTTTGTAATGTTGTCGTTGTGTTTTGCCTCAATGAACAACAATGTAAGGGTGAAGAACCTTAATCTACCATGATGCTTGGGGGGGTGTTGAAATGTGATTAGGTAATTGAATTGTTATTGTATCTATCTCTTGAAATGGGGATGTTGAAATGTGATTGGGATGTTAAAATGTTATTGTATCTATCTCCTGAAATGGAAAGTGTTGTTTTTGTGCAAATATTCTTTAGTATAATTTTTTTTTTTTTTTTTACTTCATTGATATATATTGGCACAAAGTGTTATGTGGAAACGTTAATAACGTGAATGGAACTTGGAACTTGCCAATGATTAATAACCTTCCATAAAAGCATTCTCATTTGGGTTTGTCAATTCACCTTTTACTTCATGTTCGAAATATTGTGCAATAATATAAAAGGAGCTGGCACATTTCAAGAAATATGAAAATAATCTATCAAACAAAAAGATGCTGTAGGCCATAAGCATTGTCCAATTTATTGGTTCCATAAGCATTGTCCAAACAAAAAGATGCTGTAGGCCATAAACAAAAAGAGCTGGCACATTTATTGGTTCCGTAAGCATTGTCCAATTTTTTTAGAAAGAATATACCAAAATAACACATAAAGCTCAAAGACCATTATCAACCTTTGCTGTGTCAATGCACACCTATGTAAATCTACCAAAAGCACAACACAATCCTGTGTAAATCCACCAAAAGCAAAGACAAGCATAGCACAACAAAATATTTTATCCTGTGTCTGCACATTAACTGCTTTTAATAAAAGTGAATAGTCATTATCACTTTATGTCACATGCATACAAAATTGCCAATCAATATTGTTTTTGGCACATCCTGTGACTTTACACTTTACACATCTTCCACCCAAAACCCAACTACTAGTCCACCACTCATCAGTCATACACATCTTCCAACCAAAATTGTCAATATTGTTTTTGACACTTGACAGCAAATACTTACACAAATACATTAGGCGTGGGAACTATTAACAAAAAAAGTGGGCCATAAAACAAAAAAAGTAGTTGAAACTTTAACATTTTCCATCTTTATTTATTGCTTTTGGTGCCTTTGCCAGCTGCCTTCTTGCCCTTTCCACCAACTACTTGAAACTTTGCTGGCCTTGATACATCAATAGTTCTACCTTTAAACCCCCTAGCAGCAGCACCACCACTTCCTTCACTTGGTACACCACTAGTGCTCACAGATGCACTTGGCTACATAATCAAAATTTAGCAGTTAGCAACTTGGTCCAACAATAGCAAGAGGAAAAAAAATAAACAAAATACAAGAAAACAGAGATGCCTGAGATGGTAAAGAATCCCATGTCTCTCTAGGAGTGTGGATGCTCGGTTGTGAGGATGAAGAGAACCAGTTGGCCCTAGATCTAGTTAGAGGTTGAGTTGTTGCCTCAGATCTATTGTTTGGTGCAGGTTGAGATGCAGTTTGACCAAAAGCTCTATATGCAGGCTGAGATCTAGTACTTGGTGGCTGAGATGCAGTTTGAGGTGTTGCAGCCTGCTTTGTTTTTGTAGATTTACTTCCTTGTGCCTACAAAGAGGGTTGTACAAGTTACATACATGTGAAATATAGGAGGAAATGAATATATTTCAAAGCATGGAAATACTTACAGCATGTAATTTAGCAAGTCTATCTCTTCTCTGCCATGGAGTTTCACCAGTGATGCCTGCCTTGCACCCTCTTGCATTATGTCCTTCTTTATGGCACTTCCCACACTTGATTGTCTTATTCATCCTAGAAACTCTATAAGGGTTCCTAGGCTCTTCAGGATCTCTTTTTCTTTGCTTTGGTGGTCTGCCAGGTGGTTTATACACATGGGGAGCAACCGGAGCAGGTTGGTTAGTCTCAACCCACTCAGACTGGCCAGGCATTGGCTGTATTATCTCTTTGTAAGTTTCAACAAATGTCTCTTTCCAATAACAAGGATGCACATATTCCTCAACTTTCTCCAAGTTCTTAACAATAGCAGAGATCCCATGTTTGCAAGGAAGTCCTGTCAAATCCCAAATCCTACAGCTGCATGCCTTCTTATCCAGGTCAACCACATGTCTCTCACGACCATTATCAACCTCATACATGAAGCTGCCTGCTGGAGTAGCACTGAAAGGTATAGACTCATGTTTTAACTTCTCTAATTTGTCTTGAATATTAGGACGAATCTTTCCAGTGTATTTTTCTATACCTTTGTGTTTTTTGTATTGTTTGGTCATAAGCCTAACTCTAATCCACTCCAACATTGTCAAAATTGGCTTATCCCTAGCTTCTAAGATCATGGCATTAAAAGACTCACTTGAGTTATTGACTAAACAATCACACAAAGCTCTACCACTAAAGTGAGACTTAGACCATTGTGCAGGGTTGATGTCAGCAAGATACTCCCATGCCTTGACATCCAAATCCTTCAATTCCTGCATTCTTCTCTCAAACTCCCTAATTGTTGTGGCTCTAGCACATCTCCACAATGCATCCTTCAACTCCAAGCCCTTATGATCCACTTTAAAATTATTATAGATATGCTTGACACAATACCTATGCTCACAAGTTGGGAATAGCATCTCAATTGCAGGTATAAGACCCTAATTCATATACAAAACAGATCTAGTAAATATGTTAGTTAAACATGTTGAAATGAACTGAGACATGTATTATTGAACTTTAAATATATGGGTTAAATATGTTAGTACAATACTTTTTTTTTTGATAAGTAAATATGTTAGTACAATACTAAAGTCATACCTTTTGTCTATCAGAGATGAAGACCAAATTAAGTTGCTCTGGATTCCCAATGTCATCTGAAAACTGTTGCAAAAACCATACCCATGAATCTTTGTTCTCTTGCTCAACAACCGCAAATGAAACTGGGAAAATGTTATCATTTGCATCTCTAGCTACGGCGGAAAGTATTTACCCCCCAAATGTCCCTTTCAAGTGGCACCCATCTAAACCAATGATTGGTCTACAACCTCCCAAAAAACCAACTTTTTGTGCATTATACCTAATATAAATTCTCTTAAATTTGGGCTGTGCATTTTCATCTTCCATTTTAGTTTGCAAAATAACCCTACTTCCTTTATCATTCACTCTTATCATCTCTGCATAATCCCTCAGCTTCCCATATTGCAGCTGTTCATCCCCAGTAATCAAGTCAGTAGCTTTCCTTTTTGCCCTATACACTTGACTGTAACTTATGTCAACCTTAAGTGCTTGCTTCACATGATGCTGAACACCAGCCACTTTCCAATCAGGATTTTTGTCAAACTCCTGCATAAACTTCTTTGCAACATAACTTGAAGTCACTTGGCTGTGTTTGAATGATCTAGGACAGGTGCACTCTGGATTGAATGTTTTTATTTGAAATGTCAACTCATCAGATAGTTGAGATGCATAACACCTCAATCCACATTCATTTATACAATAAACTGATATCTTCTTCTTCTCATTCAGCTTGAACTTGATATCTACTGGCTTCTTTATAGCATATTCCCTCAATGCCTCCCTAAATACCTTAGAGTTTGGAAACTTCATTCCTTTCTTTAACTCTGATTTTCTCATGTCAGTTTGGGCATTAAACTCAGGTCCTTTAGATGCAGTTGGTGCTGGCTGATCATCATCAGACCCTACTAGACTTTCCATGTAATCTTCAAGAGGTAGGTCAACCCATTCACCCTCTTCAAGAGGTGGGTCAGCTGCAGTAGTCCTATGTGGGGCTGCTGGATCCTCATGTGTAGATGGCCCAGCATCTCCCTCAAAGGGCCTATGTGAGGCTGCTGCATTACCACTACCTCCACCATGTGTAGATGGCCCATCATCTCCCTCAGAGGGCCTATGTGGGGTTGCTACATTAACACTAACTCCATCATGTGATGGCCCATCATCTACATTTCTAAAGACATCATCATCAAAATCTGGCCCGTCAAACCCTTCCTCCAACCAATCAATATCTTCTCCATCACTTCCTTCAGCATCCACATTACTCACTTCATGCACATCATCATCATCATCATCATTTGCTACTTCATCATGACCGAATGGTTGTTCAATTGCAAGTGGCTCCTCACCACCCTCTACATATAATGTTATCTTATCTGTAGGCCATGCAGCATGAATATCACACATATAAACTACATCATCATCTCCATTTATAAGCCTTAACCCTTGCTCCAAATTACCTCCAGGAATAAGATAATGATATGTACTTGTACTAACTGCCCCCACATCAGAACAAATATCTTGTATTTCAAAATAACTAAGTCTATCTAGGTCAACATTATCAACAAAAGAAGTACTACCTCCTAAATATACCAAATCAGGGTTCCACACAAACTTGCCACCATGATGAATCTCAAAATTAAATGCCAAGTCAGCCATCTGCATATAAAATACAACAAAATAAAGTATGAGATGGGCTTGCATGTGGAAAAGTATCATGTGGATGCAATGACAAGATAGAAATAATTGAACTTTTACTAGAGTTGGGATGCCTATCTTAAGCTGAAATCTTATGATACTGCATTTGGGAATGTTCCTTATGCTTCTCATGTAAGCTGTTCTAATTATCAATGCCTCATGTTAAGGCCTCATGTCAATGCCTCATGTTAGGATTCATTGGAGAAAGAAAATAACAGAACAGCATACTGTAATAATAATGTTTAAGATATGATCTATGTTTAAGATGTTTAGCTAAAGCAAATGAAGCATCTAAGTCTATTTGTCTGGTTGTCTCTTCATCCTTAGACAATCAGGAATAATGGGCATTAAGTCTATTTGTCTGTGTCTATGTATCTATCTAACTACCTGTGTGTCTAGAGTCAGATCCATCCACTGCATCAAATCCTACATGCCCCAAGTCACAGAAAAATGCTTTCCTTGGATGATTTTCTGTCATTGTTCACATCTAAAATATGACTTTAGTTTAAAATTTCACTCCAGTCACAGACTCAGTATATTTGAGAATCAATAAGTCAATTGCACAATCTGTTACTCACATCAGAGCTAGTTTCATTTCTCATTAAAATTAAAGGCAGGTTTAAAAAGAAAAATATTCATATAAATTATATACTATCAATGAGACAATGACCCAATAAATCAAAAGACTCCGCAATCCATATTTATCCCTTAACAATTCAATAAGCATATATGTATTGACCTTTTTTTAATTCTGGGTGTTCTTTTCTTTTGCACCATTTTCTCAGCAACCAATTACAAGCAAATGTTCTACTATATCCAAGGTTGTCAAAATCGGGATCCTACGTAAGATCGTGAAAGGTAGGTGGGATCGTGGATCGTAGGATCGAATCGTGGATCGTAAGATTCTACATTATTTAAGAAAAAAACAAAAAATACACATTGGTATGTTAAATAATCACATAAATTATACATTTATTGATATAATTACCATACATTACTACAACCATTTGTAAGCATCATTTAAAGAGGTCAAAAACCTCAAAATGTGACACTCTATTGGAATATTTTTTATTTGAGTCCAACTGACACTCTCTTTACATTAGAGTGGAAAAACTTGGTTTATTAGGATTTTATTTTTCATTTGGGTTTAATTGGGCCTTTTGTCAAGTTAAAAAAGATTATAAGAAATCAAGGTTATTTAGGATCGTCAAAATCGTATGATTCTACCGATCTTGAATGATCGCTAAGATCCTTGAAAGATTTAGATCGTTTTGAGTAGGTGGAATCGTAAAATCGTAGGATCGTAAGATCCAAATCGGGATTTTGACAACCATGACTATATCACAAGCTAATCCACAACATTTTCCCAACAAAACAGGAAAAAAAAAATTTCATAGGCTAAGAAAATTGGAAGTACCTTATTGCTTATTGAGGAACAGGTTTTGTTTTTGGATGCACGAGAAAGACGTAGAAACCAAAATGGAAAGCACCACAGAATTTGAAGAGCGATTTTAAGAAGTGGTGGCAAAGAGAGAAAGCATGCGAAATGTTGCCAAAACAAAAGTGTTCAACCCTACGGCCCTTGCATTAAAATGCACCTTGCCTGCAATTTGATCAGAAAATCAAAATAAGATGACTAAAGAAAAAACCCAGCTTGGAAGAAAGAATTGAAAACCCCAATTTCAAACCCTAGGTTTCAAAAATTAAAATGTAAAAAGGGGTTTGATCTACCTGCCTGAACAGAGGAGCATTCACGTTCAAAACCCAAGTTCAAAACCCAAGTTCAAAACCCACGATCAAAACCCAGGAGCTTGCACGATCCAAACCCACGATCAAAACACAGGGGCTCGCACCAATCGAAGCCTATTGTGAGATCTGACACGGCTGAACAGAGGAGGAGCAACGGAGCAACGATGCCTTTCTTCCTCAGCTCGGATTTGCCATGGTTGTCTCAAACGAAGCTTGTTGTAGGAGTGGGTAGATTTGAGAGTTTTCGGAGTGTGAGTTCGTTCTAAGAGTGAGTGAGTGAGTGTTTTGAACAGAGGAGGAGCAAAGGAGCAACGGTGTCTTTCTTCCTCAGCTCGGATTTGCCATGGTTGTCTCAAACGAAGCTTGTTGTAGGAGTGGGTAGATTTGAGAGTTTTCGGAGTGTGAGGGAGTTGTAAGAGTGAGTGTTTAGATCTATTTTAGAATGTTTTTTTTAACTTATTTGGTGTTAGAGTAACGGAGAGTGGAGAGGTGGGTTACGGCTGGGTAACGGTCAGAATCACAGGTAGGTAAAGTGTCAAAGTTCAAACCACGGGTAGGCACATAGAATTAGGGTCAAACCACAGGTGGGTAAAGTGTAATTATCCCTATTATATTTGAATGATTTACATATCTCAAATATTACAAAAGCTTTTTATTTATGATGCAATCACATTCTTTTTTAGAAATTATCAATTTAATTTACAGGGGGGATGGTGGTAAGCAACTTGGCAAGGTTTGTGGTGATCATATGGGTTTTTGTGGTGCTTATTCTCACTCAAAGTTACACTGCAAATTTGACATCACTCTTAACAGTTCAACAACTGCAACTGACTGTTACTGATATCAAACCAACTTATTGAGAATGGGGAATATGTCGGCCACAAAGGAGGATATTTTGTTTATGGAATTTTACAAGAAATGAAGTTTAATGAAACTAAACTTATGACATATAATTCTGCAAAAGAATGTGATGAACTTTTGTCAAAAGGAAGTGGACATGGTGGTATATTTGCGGCTATTTTTGAAATTCCTTACATGAAACTTTTTCTCAGACAATATTGCTCCATGTATACCACGGTTGAATCAATATTCAAAACTGATGGGTTTGGCTTTGTAAGCTCTCTCTCTCTCTCTCTCTCTCTCTCTCTCTCTCTCATGTGTATGCGTGCCTGCTTGAGTAAGTGTATAGTTTCTCATATTTTTTTAATATATGACCTGCAGGTTTTCCCAATAGGTTCCCCCCTATTATCTGATGTGTCAAGGGCAGTTTTGAAAGTAACAGAAGGAGAGAAAATGAAAGAGATTGAGAATGAATGACTAGGAAAACAAAACAATTGTATAAACTCTAATAACCAGGTTTTTTCTGCAATTCTTAGCCTTGCTAGCTTTTGGGGCCTATTTCTCATTGCTGGGGTTGCTTCCTTATTAGCTCTCGTCATCTCCATGTCTATGTTCCTTTACAAGGAGAGGCAACAAATCCTGATCCACTTTCATTCGGAAGGCTCAATATGGAGAAGAATTCATAATACGTTAAGAATCTTTGATGGAAAAGTCCTCAATTCCCATACTTTTAGAAAGAGAGCACTACAAGAGAGAAGTGGCATTGATAGCGTTCATGTTATAGGTGCAAGTGAAGTCTCACCAAACACTAACTACCCGCGAAGTTCATCAAGCTATTCAACCCAAAGTGAACCCCCATTTGCTTGCCAAGGAGCTTTAGAAACGCCTCCTAGAGAATATGGTGATCCCAGTCCAAATAGTCAAGCATCTCAATTAGTGCCAGCTATTGAGCTGATTGGCTGCCCAAATCTCGAGATAACAATAACCTCAGAAATAGCTCATGAAAATTGTTAATATGCATTTTTAGTCTATTTTATAGCAACACAGCCATTTGTATCATACATTCACTTAATTAGGGGTATAGTACAAGAAAAATTATCTTATGAGACAATCTTATAAGACATCCCACTCATAATATGTGTGAGTCCAACACGTGAATTGTGCATATTGTGAGAGAAATGTCTCATGAGACCATCTCATAAGATACCTTTTTGTAGTATAGTGGTAGAAAACTAAAGGGATTCACGTATAATTCCATTCAAAAGCCTAATTAAAATGAGATGGGTTCAAATTACACCTAGTGTAACTTGACAATAGTTACACCATTTGTAGACCGTAGATTTGTAATTGATCTAATGGTTAAAAAAATAGCATTAAATGCTAATTGACTTACACCTCATTCAGTCAATTTTGTTTCTCTCTCCTTGTTTATTATTTAAAACCTTTTACATATATTCCTTTTTTTGCCAATGACTTTACAAATATATTTGCAATACTTTTTTTTTTTTTTTTTTTGAGTTCGTACTTTTTTTTTTCTTCTTTTAAGCCGGTCATACTCTTATAGTGAATCTGGGCTGACCCTGGTGCAATTGCTCCCTTCTATTTCGGCTCTCTGCTAGGCACTTAGCTCCTCCTTATGGGCTGGGTTGAGAGTAAGAGATGGGTGGACTTCTTCAACCCATATTCACAGTCTGTGGAATGGGCTACACTGTGGTCGACGACGGCCGAGAATTTTTTCTTATGTAATAACACCAATGTGACAAGAGATACCCTACATCGAATCAACATAGAATTAGATGTGATGATGGATTATTTAACGGCTTGCTTCTCCGGAATAAGCCTGCACATATGACAAACTTGTGCAGGTAGGAACTATTAAATGAGCACGAAATGGCTGAGAATATTGTGTAGTTTTGCATACCTTTGCTTTCTCAATTGGATTTACGATGGCATTGGCAGAAATTGTTAACGATCTTAGGCAGAGAAAAGAGTGTCTATGTACAAAACCCTTGTAAACTAAAAAGAAATTGTACACTAATCTTATTGATTTCATGTACAGTGTCAAATCCTTTTTTTTTTTTTTTTTTTTTTTTTTTTTTTTAACCTTCTTTTCAATTTTTCACCGCAATGAAGTAAGATTGATTTCTGGTCTTGGACACTGATGTAACCTTTTTCCCATTTGAGACTTGGAAAGATTTTACAAATTTTAATTCGCATGTGTCACTTTTCTTTCTTCAAGTTAGCTTTCCAAAATTTCAACTACATCTTTGAGGGATTTGAGTGATGGAGGAAAAAGAGAGAGCAGAGAAAAACATGAATTATGGAGGAGAGGGAGAAAAACGTAGACCCTTTTTTTGGTTTAGAGATAGGGATGGAAGGTAATAAATAAGGGATAATTAATGAGGTTCTAGTAAGAATATTATCATTAATGAGTGTCTTTTTAACCGTTGGATCTACTTAAATCTAATGGTTTAGAAAAGGTGTAGCTCTTTAGAGTTACACCAGGTGTAATTTGAACCCATCTCAATTAAAATTATACTTATGAAACTTATGTTTTGATATTTGCTAATGTGTATTGGACACCAAACTATTTCTTAATCTACTAATGCACTGAGAAAAAAATCTACTAATGCATTAATTTTTCACCTTAATAGTGAAAACTTATATTAAAAATAAGCAAAAGTGCATTTTCTTTTTGGGGAAATGTTTTCTTCAAAATACAACATATTACATTATATTAGTGTGCACAAACCAAGGAAGTTAGTACCGTACCGTACTGGCCGGCACGGTCAGTATTTCTTGTTCCAGTGGATAAAACGGTACAAAAACACCCTTAAATTGTACCGCTCAAAATGCCGGTCTATACCAGATTATGTTGCGCATACCGGTAAATATCGGTCATTTAGGGCAGAAAGTAAAAACTGGCCGGTACAAAAAGCTTCTTAAAAAATAAAAATAAAAATAAAAATAAAAACAAAACAAAACATAAAAGTGCCAGATGGCTAACGTCGCCTTCAGGCCTAGCACCACTTTGTTGGTTATTGTTAACATTTTGTTAGTTATCTCTTCATCTTCCTCCTTCAGTTTCATTTGTTCACTTCCTATCTTTTTTTTTTTCTTTTTCTTTTTTCTTATTTGTTGTTTAGAGTCTTTCGACTACAACTGCACCCCCTTGTTCCTTTTGTTTTGTGTGGTTCTTGTAATCTTATAATTTTGTGTGCACTGACACCACACGTGTAGACATTGATATTTGAAACAAATTTCAATTACATATTTTATTTCAAATTTTCAACTACTGTCACTCACTAGTTTTATATTTTTATTAATAGGCTGATATGTGAGCTAGAGATAAACAATAAGAGAAATATTATATGCTTATAAATTTAAATTTAAGGGTCCGTTCGGATACAACTGAAAACTGAAAACTGAAACTGAAAACTGAAAAACACTATAGCAAAATAATTTTTAAATGTGTGAATAGTATCATGGGACCTATTTTTAATGAAAAAGTTGCTGAAAAGTTAAATTTGTGGGTTCGTGAACAGTAATTTTGTGTTGAGAAGTCAAATTTTGTGGCTACTGTTCAATGAACAGTAGCCGCTACAGTACTGCTACAGTAAAAGTATGGTTGGGAACGCATGAAAAAAAAAAAGAAAAAAAAAAGAAAAGAAAAAAGGTGAAAACGCAGACGCAAATTGTGGAGTTTGCAAGCCAAACGTACACTAAGTGCTGTTAATAAATTCTTATTATGTGAAGTTTAACTACTAAACATATAAATATATATAAAAAAATAAGTATATATATATATATATATATATATATAATTAGCGATAATTCTGAAACGGTACACTAGTATTAACCGGTACCGAAATATTTCATTTATCTGGTTAAAATGAAATGATCTCCGGTACGGTATTGACTCCCTTGGCATGAACATACCGAGTTAAGCTTACATTTTTTCAAGCATGATTCATTAAATAATCAAGCTTTAAATTTTACTCGATTTTGTTTGTTTGTTTGTTTTTGTTTTTGTTTTTGTTTTTTCAGTAAATGAAAGATCTCATTGGAGCATCTTAATGAGTCAAACTAAAGCTAAGTTCGATTCCTTTCACAATCCTAACTAGAAGATTTAATGTAGGTCCCTTATTAATGGTAAAAATAATTATTTATATAGGGAATGACATTGGGAAAAGGTCTTATTTATTATCGACAATGTTTTTATACAGCCTCAGTTGCAAGAATTTTTATGCAAATCACTATATTGCGATTATAACCATCTACATGTATTATTTAAGCAAGTTACATGACACATTAAAAATGTCATGTGACTATAAATACACATGGATGATTTTTTTAACCGCCACGTAATGGTTTGCATAAAACTTCCCACAACCTAGATTGCATAAAAACCTTACTCTTTATTTATTATATCCAAAATAAACCCTGGCATGTCAAATAAATTTATTAGGTCAATATCAATGCCAAATTATGCTACACACACAATCCAACCACTTACATAAGTATCATTAAACAAAAATAAACAACAGCAACCACATCATTTGAGTTAAACTTAATTATAAAAAAAAAACAAGATGAAAATTATGTTTATAACCACTTGTGGACACAACGGAAGAAGTCCGAGTCACCACTTAGTTTTTGCAATGGTCTGGGAACCATATATATAGTGTCTTCTCGGGGAAGGACCATTATTCTTACTACCAGAGATATGGGTTTGGAGTTTAGGTATGTTCTTAGGAAGGTGTTAGGCACCCAAGACCGCCCAACCCTAAGGTTGGTCTCCCATCATTGTGTCTTATGTCTTAACCTCGATAAAATCATGTTCAATACTTGTATTCTAACTCACACACACACTAGCATACATCAAAGCATACAACATGGCATCACTCATCCCAAAACACATACATATCCATCCATAAAGCATAAGGAACCCAACCACACATATACAACCCTAACATTCATCCAATCATGACATTAAGGCATTCATCACATTACAAACTCTAATCATACATCTAAGCATGCTTCATCACAAACTCCATCATATTATACCAAGGTAGCAACAAAACAAGGCAGCAAAGTAGACATGGCCAGCAAACATAGATCTCACATGTATTCCAAACTCTTAGACATGAAATCACACATCAAACAAGCATATTCATCTCTATCATCAAAGCAAGACCATATCACAAATGCATGGGCATTTCTAATGCATGACTTACCTTTTTATTTACCTTATAGCAACTCAACACGTTTGGCATTATGCATGAGCATGTGAATGCATGATCATGGCATTGAAACAAAGCAAACACAAGATGGACACTAATTCTAACATGCAACAGCAAACAAGCAAACAAACATGTGAAATAGAGACTTTGGAAGCATAAAAACATGGAAAGAAACTAAACAAAACAAACATGTGAAAGTAGAAGCAAAATAAACCAAAAAAAAAAAAGAAAGGCTTTCTGGGCAGCGGTTTGCGCACGCAGGAGAACAAGCTTGCATGCGCATGCAAAATTATGCGTACACAAGTTCTTGCCTAGAAACCCAAAAACACCGAAAAAAGGGGCAGAACCTCAAAACTAGAATTCTAACAACCTAACGTGCAATTTAAACATACAAACATACAAATAAAGCAAACAGAAAGATTTTAAAAGCAGAAAATGAAAGAAAGGAAAAAGAAAAGTTTAGACTAGATACCTCACACAAAAGCTATTCACAAATCTATTCACAAACCAATAAGAAAGTGATTAGCAATGTTAAACTAAAAGGATTGAGGCCAGAAAAGGTCACAGTCAAACAAAATTGACTTGAGGGTGTTTTGTGAAAAACTCTCTTTCGATTCACTATTTTCTAGTGAATCTTGTATTTTTTCCATGGGATTTATGTGTGTTTTGAAAATGTACCATGTAAGGCTTTATATAGTGGAAAAAATGGGGGTTGGAATGGTTCCTAGACGATGTGAGATTAATTCCAAACCTCAGCCATTATTGCAGAAAATTTGCCTTTTTTTTATTTTTATTTATTTTTTATTTTTTATGTTTTGAAACTCTAGCTGCATAAGTAGGAGTGTGGCTACGTACACATGCTTTGGCCCACATACACAAGCTGCTGCCCACGTATGTGGGTTGAGGGCCACTTTGGTCATTTTATTTCCAAAAATAGATTTTTCCTTATTTAAAAAGTTATATTTTTCATTTTAACACTTCTTAAGTCAATTTGATATCTGATTGGGCTCTAAATTGGCCTTGGGCCTTAAAGTTCGGCCACCATTGGGGAACGAGAGCCCGAGTCGTAAGGAGTACAAAATGTGGTGTCTACATCACCAACTATTTTATAACATTTTTACAAACTATTGATGTGACAAATTCTTACTAGTTTTAATATGGGTCCACTACTAACATCACATTTTTATTTATCAATAATTATTTGAAAAATGCTAAAGCCACATCAGTAATTTGAAAAAATATTGTAAAATAGTTTGTGCTTGTAGTATTACTCATAATATGAATAACCATAAACTTAAGATGAGATATTGTTCACTAAATGAAAACCCAATAAGGTAAAATACCCTAGGGCCTAGCCCAACTCATTAAATCCCTTCCTAATTTGCTAACTTTAAGGGATTTTTCTAGTGATTGATTATCTTTATTGGGAAGTGTACGCACAAAAAATGAGGCTTAATGGGTTGGTCCTCCGCTTAGGCTCACAATCTATTTGTAATGTGGGGTTTGGATTTTCTACTATAGGCAGTTCTTAACTTAGAGACCCAATAGCTCGAACTAATCCTACAGACTTCTCCCCCTTCTCTCGTATTGCTTTCTTTATGCCTTCAGCTCTCTCTCTTCCCTCTAGCCTTTTTTCAACCACCCCCCTTACTCATTCTCATCTCTTATTTATAGCTTAAGAATGGTGGAAGGGTTATGATTACTCTAGGTTATTAGTGGGCAAGGGGGTCCAATTCCATTGCTTCTAAGTGGGCGTTTAGTTGGGAATGGTAGTAGTGACTTTGGAACTGGTTCCCACCTTAAGAGGGATGCTCGACAGTGATATTTCCCAGGGCAATACCGAGCAGATGAGATATAGTATCCCCGAGCAATCACGTTCCCGTCCGAGATGTAGTTGACCGGGCAAGCCTCGGATTATTAATCATGATGTGTACAGATTAAGATTATGTGTCCAATGGGACTTGGGTCAAGCATAGTGGCATGAGGCTTGGGCTCATGGCCTTAGCAGGCCTAGGGCCCAGCTTGAGACGAAGGGGTTGGGGTCATGGGCCACATTGTAGGGTTGAAGTTCAAGGCCCAAGTGGGCCTGGGGACCCTATGCTGTACAGGAAGAGAATGCATGTTGGGTATGCGGTTTTATTTCAGCAAATATTTTAGTTCTTCCATGAGTATCCAAACTATGCACATTGCATCGTTATGGACTCTTTAGGGGACAAAGTTGAATCTAAACATGTTGGGGAGCATTAGGTTCCAACCACCAATAGGAAGATGATATTAGTGATTATCATATGTAGTGCATATGACTCACTTAACTCGACCAACTAAGTGAATCATGTGCATTGCACATGATGAGACACATGTCATCTTTCAATTGATAGTTGGAGCCCAAGACATAAATATGTTTGGAGCTAAACTTTGTCCTATAATTTCTCAATAGCATTCCAAGCTTAGTAAAGAGACTTTTGATGAGTCCAAAACCAATGCAAAATGACTCTTTTCCTGGCTCATTTTCTGTGTGTGGGCTTGGTCCACATAGCAATAGAAAAGAACTTCGATTGTGCTGGACTTTGTTGACCCATGTTATGGGCTAACTTTTGCTAACTTCATGGGTTTCCACAATGGGTTTTAGGCTTGGGCCATCAATAAATAATCATGGGCTAATTACAACTTATCAAATTGTGTTTTGACCGAAATTTAATTTGCCTACTCGTGGTTTGAAAATTGGCACTTTACCCACCTGTGGTTAGCTTAGTTAGGGTTCCGTTACTCAACTCCATTAAAAATGAGGCTAAATATGTATTTTTGCTCTCTTTTATGTCTCTCTCCTCTCAAAACATAAAAGAATAAGAGAAAACAAGATCAAAAAGTGAGGGTTTTGTAAAAGTTATGAACAAACATTACCACCACCATAGAAACTTCTGTCAAGAATCATCTCCAGCAAAAACATTCCTTCATTCATTTATAAGCAATCAACAAAACCATAGCATCTAAAGCTTAAATCAAACCATAAAATACCCACAAAAGTTGCCGACTCAACTAATTTGGAATTGATACTTCTTTTTCTTTCTTTCTCTGATTAATTAAATCTATGATTTTATTCGCTGTTAATATATGAAGACATGGTATTAGTGAGTATAATAATTTTCTGTGTACGTTTGTGTTGCTTTTGTTTGTTGTGGTGTCCTGCTTTTTTTGGCACTTGGTAGATGGGGGTATAGTGGGCGAGACATATTTTTGTTTAGAATAATATTTTTGATAGAATCATAGTTGTTCAAAAAGCGTCCTCAACACTCCTCCAGGCACTGGAATTCACATAGGGTCCGGGGACAACATGACCATGGTGGTTGGTGCCATGGTGGCTTGTGCTGCTGTCAGTAGTTCAAACATCCGAAATTGCTTGAAGGAAGATCACTAGAAAAGCTTGACTGACAATATTAAATGTCAACTTACAATTTTGTAAAATCATCAGATTCTTCTATCAAAAAGTAAATTCATCAGATTCATAAAAATAGTAATAAATGTCAACTTGTTTCTTTCACTTAAAATATAGCAGGTCAAAATATAATAAATTTCTTATTAAATTTTGGAACTTTATTGCAATATAAGCCTAAGGTTCTGTTTGATTTGGGTGAAAGGGAGGAGTATGGAAAACTTATGAAAGAAAATGGTAGGATGATTATCTTTTTCCACCATTCGCTAGGGAAGAAATCAAAGGAAATAAAGAGGGGCGGAGTATTTCCCATAAAATTTATCCTCTCCGAAAATTGAGAAGGAAACTAATTTTTTCACACAAAAAAGCCCCCTTAAAATTTCAGTCGCAGGCTCGCAGCCAACTCTTCCTACAAAAGAAAAAGTAAAATAGCTGAGAATTACATTGTTAGAACATATGTGAATCATGTTAGGAACATATGTTATTATAAAATTGGCTAATTCTTTGACAAAACGCACTTTACTTGTAATTGGATAGATTTAGGATGTGTTTAATACTTCAAGGAACAAGGTTTCAAGTTCTAGTGTTAAAGTCATACAAGTCTGTCCAAGAATCAAGTGAAGAAGTGTTGGATTTTGAAGTTCGACAGCTAGCTCAACAGCTAGTATCTATCGATGTTTAAAAAGCTGTTTCAGCCCGATGCTCGACAGCTTCTCGATAGATATGGTATCTGTCAAGGTTTATGAATAAAAGATTTTTAGTTCTGATTTTTATCCAATCCGTGAGTACATGTTTAGGTTTTCTTTTCTCATAACCCTAAATATATATAAGGATTATTTTAAGGGCCGTCAAAGGTTGCTGCAATTGCTTGTGTGTGAAGCAAAGTTTGTTCATGCAAATTGTGACCGGAGACAGAATTTGCCCTAGTTCATCTTTCTTTTGAAGAAGCTGCTGCGTTTGTATGCCGTTGGGTTTTGTTACCAAGGAGCTTTGTGATCTTCATCGTGATGATGAACTGAAAAACTTTGCAGCCAACATCTTTCTCAATTTGGTGATTAAGTCGCGTATTGGGATTTGCGCATCTATTGCTTAGTCACATACTAGGAGCCATGCATTGAAAATGAGAGATTGTCACTACAAAACAAGTCCAATTGGGTATTGGGGTAAGAGTTTAACTGTAGGTTGGTATAAGGTACTGAGATTCCTTTACTTGTAACTGCTTGTTGTGATAATAGTAGATTCTCGAGAGTGGTGACCTTAAAATCACCTGATGGGGTTTTGCTTTGGTGGTTTTCACTATTCGTAAACAAATCACTTGTGTCAAATTTATTTTCTACTGCATTTTACTTGGTGATTTGTTTGTATTGCTATGCATATTGTATGTCAATCTAATTAATTAATCAACTTGACTAATTAATTGGTTAATTTATCACAAAGGGTCAATATATTCTTGGCCTATCATACACAATCCTAGAAAGGTGGCATGGCTGACGTAATGGTGAAGAAAGAGTCAATGCATGACCCATTATTTGAACTCATAAACTCGACCTCAATTCCATTCACCGCCATGCATGACCCATTATTCACAAAAATTCTCCATTCACCATCACAAGTCGGCTGAAAACCTTCATTGCAAATCAAGCCCCAAGCCCCAAGCCCAAAACAAACTCAAACTGTTGTTAAGACAACCCCAAACCTCTAATCACAAGCCATGTTAACAAGTCGCCTAAAAACTCAATCGGTATAGTCGCCATTCCCAAGTCCCCATCACTTCAAGTCTTTGGGGTCTTTGGCTAAGGGAAGCTCTGATTATGTGAGTGAGGTTTCAAGTTTTAGGAGCTTTGTTTGAAAGCGGATTTGCATGATAAATCACTGATTATCTCAAAGCCTTAGTTATTAAGAAATTACGAATTTAATCATTTAACCATTATTATACACTTTTGAAAGAATTTTTCAGATTACAAAGAATTCTGTTATTGTAAAAATGACTAACTGAATTACATTAAGACACTTTTTTTTTTAGAAGAAAGAGGAATTATAGAGAAAAGGGAAAGGCTAAAATAGCAGAAAAGTTTGTTACAAAAACAGTATAAACAAACTTTAATCTTTATTTTTATTTTTTTGAGAAAGAACTTTAATCTAAACTAATCAGATACTACTTAGATTATTACACGTCGATTCCACTATTAATAGCTTAATTACTGAAGATATAAAACGTTGCCGTTTAACTAAGAGGTAATACATTCTTGTCTCAATATGGTGACGTTCTAGTCAGGGATGGACCCAGAATTTCAAGCTAGGGAGGGCCGGAGATAAGCGAAAAAAAAAAAAAAAAATTCAAATACACATTCATATAGTATTAAGAAACTTTCAACCAAGACAAATACACAAAAATCATTATTTCTTAATATACTAAGATGCAATCACTACCAACAAAAACAAAAGACACAAAACACTATTATTTCTTAATACACAGGACACTATTGTTTTTTTACATATATTTTTTTAAAGATTTAATGGGCGAGGTTGATGATTCATGATTTTGGAGGGGGCCAAGCTACAAAGTAAGGGGGGCCCAAATTTAAATTTTTTTATTTTTTTACTGAAAATTAAACTACTAAAAAAAAAAAAAAAATTTGGGCCTGGGCCCCCACCTAGGTCCATCCCTGATTCTAGTGCTTTAGGGTCCGTTTGGTTGGAAGGGTGGAAAAGTAGGAGAATAGAAAATGGTGGGAGGATGGAAAAGTGAGATGATATAAAAGATTTTAATTTCCCTCATTTTTGTTTGGTTAGGAGCATGGTTTTAAAAACCAGACCAGGAGCAAAACCGAATTTGCTTCCAGTTCCTAATTTTTGACTAGTTTTCACCGGTTTTAGGCATTTTTTCCTGACCAGACTGGTGGCTGGTTCCTAGTGCCAATCCGGTCCGGTTTTTAAAACTTTTGTTGGAAAAAGTGAGTTTGTATAAATTTACTTATATATCCATGTTAAAAAATGATGCATAATTAAAACAAAAAGGTGACAAACAACCCAAAAAAAAATTCAATCACCCAAATTTATTAAAAAATAAAAATCATGTCCTAAAAAAAAAAAAAAAAAAAAAACTGCCACACTCACAGTCCAGAGAGGAAAAAAAATAAAATAAAAATAAAGGCAACGTCCAGTGGAAAGCAAAAGAAAAAAAAAAGAATGAAAACAAAATGCAAACATTTATTACAACTGGAATTGAAAACAAAAAGAAAAAAAAAAGAAAAAAAGAGCAAAGTACAAGCCCATGTGCAACTTGCACATGAGCATTTTTGTCATTAGCAATTAGATTTTTCCCATCAAGTTTTCTTCCCATTTTGGGGAGAAAACATTTTGGTGGGCCCGGGGAGAAAACACCCGGCCTTGCCATCATTTTCTCCTTTCCCTCTCCCAACCAAACACCTTCTAAAAGTTTTCCTTCCTCATTTTCTTTCTCTCTCTCTCCCTCTCTCTCTCCATCCTTCCTAAAATCCACTCTACCAAACACACCCTTAATGAAACAATGCGTATAAGAGAAACCTTAATACGACCCCGCTTTTGCTTTACCTTTAGCTTCAGAACAATGTGTTGCAAAAGACACCATTTTAGATCTGGCAATGTCATCTTCTTCTTTCTTTGCACTATCATTAGTGTTGTCTTTCCTTTCAACTTCCCCTTATGTGTGGGTCCAAACTACCCCATAATGAATGAAATATTTCATGAAGGATTTTTAACTTATTTAAATGAGAGATAGAGCAGAGACAATGTTTGAGTTTAAGACCATTTGCTTTGATATCATGATAAATTGTGGATTTTCCCAGATTGTACTTCTCTATTGAAATATTCGATTTTAAAATTTCAATTTAAAAAAATATTCATATTCATTTGTACAAGCCTCAAGGAAGAGTGTCATTTTATATTTTCTAAAAAGGTGTTTAGAGCTCTTCAAAATTCTAACAATTCCCTCAAATGTATCTAGTCCCCTCCCATAAACAACATGTAATTACAAGAACAAATCCCTAAATAGTAGCACCAAGATACCATTTATATACCTAAAGTGAGTAAAATATCATTTTATTTCACAATGTTATCACTACACCAGATTGTCCCTAGGGATGGGAGAGAGGCTTTTATTTTTCAAAGTAGGAAGGATAGTCAAGAACTAATGATTGATTTTTTTTTTTTTTTTTTTAAGTAAACCTGAAATTTCATTATAGACTAAGGCAAAATACAATGTCTAGGGAAACAATACCCCAAGAGTCAGCCAAAAGTTGGTACAAAATATAGGCAAGGGGGGAGAGGTGGACAACAAAATCCGAGGGAGAGTTTATTCCTTCCTTAGCTAGTAAATCCATACGCCGATTGCCTTCGTGATGAATGCGGCTGACGTGGGCATCCTCAAAATGCTGGAGGAGGTACCTGCAATTAATGATTAGTGCACTGTAAGGGTGGGAAGAGTCAACTCTTGTACTATCATTAGTGAAAAAATTTGCTACAGTTAAAGCGTCAACTTTTATAAAAAGCTTTTGGATGTGGAGATTTTTTGCAAGCATAAGACCGTCGTGTAGGCCCCATAACTCAGCTGCCAGGGAGTATGTGTGACCTATTTTTCTGGTGCAACTACTGATCCAAGCACCACGGGAGTCCTTGATGATGGCTGCTACACAAGCGCAGCCGAGGCTGTCTCGAGCTGAACCGTTTGTGTTCAACTTGAAAAAACCCAAGGAAGAAGGGGTCCAACCTATGTGGCGGATGGGTCTGGAGGGCAATAAAAGCTTGGAAGGGAGGAAGTGGAAGAGGTCGGTGGCTGTGGAGAAAATCTTTCTGAGGATGGTGTCGGGGTCGAAGTTATAAGCTTCCCAAAGTAACTTGTTTTTGGCTGACTAGATGCACTATATAGCTACAGGGAAGGTCACGGACCAGGGAATATTACTTGGGGGGCGAGGGTGGTGATGGGATACCATAGCTTTAAGCCAATTCGAAGTAGTGTTGTAGCCAAGGTCATTGTGGAAGAGAGAGCTGGTTAGCGCGGACCAAATTGAAGCAACTTGTGGGCAGTCTCTAAGGATATGGAGAGTGTTTTCCATATCGAAGTGACAAAGAGGGCACTCATCATTTTGAATAACTTGTCTGGCTCGCAGGACAGTTCTAGTGGGAAATTTATCATGTGCTGCCAGCCAGAGGAAGGTTTAAATCCTCGGAAGAGTGGTGGTTTTCCAAATCCATTTCCAAGTAGAGCTGAGGGAGGGAGTAGGGAGGTTGAGGGAGAGTGTGTAAGCCGAGTGGGTGCTGAACGTGCCATTGGGCAAATAGTCCCAGGTTGTGAGGTCATCGAGGTCAGAGTGAAAAGGTTTGGGTGTGGCTTTTATGATGTTTAGAATGCTTTGTGAGAAGGCAAATGAGGGGTTGTCAAGAGTCTAATTTCTGATGGAGTCCCAGGTATCGTGTAACATGATGGTATCATCATGGCTGTGAAACGGGCCTTGGATAGCATTTCAGAGTGGGCTGAAGCCCGTCCAGTTGTCAAGCTAGAAGTTGATTTTAGTGCCGTTGTGTATGAGCCATCTAGTGCCCTTGTCGCATAAGGTTTTTGCTTTGCATAGGCTTGACTAGGAGGTGGATCGACGCTTGCTCAGGTTGGAGTTAGGATGGTATTTGCTATTGAACAAGCGGGCATGGAGGGAGTTTGGGTTTGCGCGAAGGTCCCAGAGGTGCTTAGCTAAGAGCGCTTTGTTTCTGTGGCCGCTTTCTTTGATGTCTAGGCCACCCAAAAGTTTTGGTTTTGTGACTATTTGCCACTTCAAGAGATGGAGTTTTTTTCTTGGTTGTTGAGTTGCCCCATAAGAAATTTCTATTAAGCTTGTCCATCTCATTGCAAATCTTGATAGGGAGCAAAAGACATTGCATGATGTGGGTAGGGATGGAGGTGGTGACAGCATTTATGAGTGTCATGCAGCTAGCAAGGGAAAGGGAGTTGGCTACCCTGGAGCGAAGTTTATCGATTAGAAAATTGTAGGCTCGATTGCCACGTTGCTTTGTGATGATAGGGACACCAAGGTACTTGCCAAAATCTTTGCAAGAGTTGATACAAAGTTCACTTTTCACTTGAGAGATCCTGTTCGGCGAAATGTGGTGGGAGAAAAAAATTTTCGACTTGGAGAAGTTGATTTTTTGGCCGGAGGTGGAGCAGAATTTTCAAGCGTATTTTTGATGGTGGTGCAATTTTTCTTAGAGGCTTTAACAGAAAGGATGAGGTCATTCGCAAAGCAAAGATGAGTAAAGGTAGGGCCATCTCTAGAGGTTTTGATTCCCTTCCAGTTTTTAAGGTTAACTTCATGTTGAATGAGATGAGCGAGATACTCCATGCATAAAATGAATATATAAGGAGAGAGAGGGTTACCCTGCCTAATGTCTCTAGAGGGGCTAAAATATTGGAGGCGTTGACCATTGACCAGAATGGAGAGGCTTAAGGTGGTGATGCAGGACATAATAATATCAATCCAGGCAGGGGGGAAGTGGAAAAATCTCAAGATGTGGTGGATGAAATCCCACTCTAGCCTATGGAAAGCCTTTTCAAGGTCAATTTTAATAGCCATAAGGCTGTTTTTGCTGTTAGAGATGGTCATGAAGTGAATGATCTCCTGCGCAAGGAGAACGTCGTCACTCGCTTTCCTACTCCGAATGAAGCTTGCTTGGAGAGGATGTATGATTTCATTTAGGTGCGTTTTGAGTCTGTGAACAAGGATCTTGGAAACAACTTTGTAGAGAGTGTTGCAAAGTCCTATAGGGCGAAATTGATGCATGGATTCTGGTTTGGCAACCTTTGGAACGAGGCAAATGAGGGTAAAGTTCCAATCTTCAGGGATTTTTCTAGAACGAAAGATGTCTAGGATGTAGGTGCAGATGAAGTACCTCACGATGTTCCAGAATTTTTGGAAAAAGATGGGGTGGAAGCTGTTAAGGCTCGGGGCTTTTTTGGGTTTGAAAGAGAAAACTGCATCTTTTATTTTGTCTGCCATGACATCATTAGAAATGGATTGCAGAACATGGGAGGGAATGGGGAGGAGGTTACTGGGAGTGGAGAGGGATATGGAGGCGGCTACAACTTCTGTGGTGTAGAACTTTGTGAAGTGGGTGTAAATCATGGCTTTGATATCAGAGGGGTCGTAAGTCCAGTAGCCGACGGAGTTTTTCAAGCACTAGATTTTGTTGCGGTGTCGGCGGAAGATGGTGGATAGATGGAAGAAGTTTATGTTTTTGTTGCCAAGAAGTGTCCAGTTTAATCTAAATTTGAGGGCCTAGAGATCCTCATCGAGATGGAGGACATTATGGTAGTCACGAAGGAGTTTCTTCTTAATGGTTTGAAGGGAGTGATTTGGACAATGGCACAGTGCTTTTTGTATACCATTGAGACGGGTGAGAAGCCTTTTTTTCTTATGGAAAATGTTGCCAAAAGAGTTTTGGTTCCAAACTTTACATGCTCAGTAAAGTATAGAAGGGCTCAAGAGACATCATGAGGGTGGTGATGCCAAGAGGAATTGACAAGGTTCAGAAAGGATAGGTTGGTGAACCAAATAGTTTCGAGGCAAAAAGGGTGTTGGCCAAAAGTGTAGGGGGGAGGGTGTGTGCTGACGAGGACAGGGTGGTGATCGGAAGACGTTCTGGGGAGATGGAGAATATTTGATTTCTTGAAAAGAATTTTCCACTAGGGGTTTGAGAGGGCTCTATCTAAACGCTTCATGATGAGCTCGTTGTCCCTTTTGTTAGTCCGGGTAAATTTTGGGCCATTAAAACCAAGGTCTAACAGATTGCAAGAATTTATAAAATCACTTAAGAGAGAGATTCACTTGAGGTTAGGAGGGGTGTAGCTGAGACTTTCATGATGAGCTGCAATCTCATTAAAGTCCTCGGCAAGAAGCCAGGGGTGGTGAAGGTAAGGGTTAAGAGCTTCCAGCTCGGACCAGAGGGAGAGACGCTTATTTAAGTCTAGGCTAGCATAGATGATGGTGAAGAGCCAAGGGGTAGAGGGGTTAGCAGGACATACCTGAACAAAAGCACTAATGACCTGCTCATTCATTGAAATAATGTCAAGAGAGATGTTATTATCATTCCAGAGAACCCAAATGCCATCTTGGAATTCGGTAGCATTGGAGCAACAGACGTTGTCAAAACCCAGTGATGCACTAAATTTTTCCGCTCTATAGCCTGAGATGCGAGTCTCCATAACAACAGTAATGTCGGAATGATGAGCTCGGGTGAGGTCAGCAAAGGTATGTCTAAAGTTTTGGTTACCTACACCTCTGCAATTCTAGACTAGGATCTTCATAAGGAGGAGGATAAAGGGGTTGGCCATGGGAGTCAGGCCAGGTCTCCATTCCGCGAGTGTCGAAGTTCGAAGGCTTCTGTGTTGCAGATTGAGCATAAGTCTGTGCGTTGCCCAGTGCATCTGGTTGTTTACCACAGATTGGACAGTGAGTTTAAAGCATTGAACTTGGTTGATGATGGTAATGATTGCTGCTATTTCTTGTCTCCTCGTGAAAGGTAGCGTTCCTTGTGGAAGGTTAGTTCAGAAGAGAGGGGGGATGTGGGTAAGGGGCTGTGTCTCTGGGTGTGAGGTGGGGCATGGTCCATCTCACTGTAAACGGGGGTTGGAGGGTGATTTGAGGGGATACAAATGCTAAGTCTGGAGAAAAAGGAATGATTACTTTGTCGGTTGGGGTGTTTGGGGGTAGAAGATGGATTTGGGTTTGGAGATCATGGTGGAGTTCCTTTTCTATGTGCGTCCAAAAATGGTTCGGGCAACTTTGGATCCATTAAAGAAGGTGGTTCCCTATCAGGCAAAGTCGGCTGCGAGAGAGAATGGCCTATTAATTCTGGGTGTAATGATCGTACAGGTTTTGGGGAGTGGGAGGGAGAGAGGGTAGGGTCAGTTCCATCAGAGTTGAGGCGGTGGGGCTGTCCAAGGTTTGGAGGGAGGAGTGAGATGACTGTTTCGTTATGGGTGTTAACGAGATGACAAAAGGAGGGGGCTGTCTCATGGGAGATGTTGGGACAAGTGACAATAGGGTGGCTATTGGTGGCCATAGGGTCAGAAGGAGGGTTGCCAAGAGAGGAAGGAACATAGGTCTTGGGGTGGTTGGTGTTTGGGGGGGAGGGTAAGATGAAGTAGGTTTTGGGAAGTTTTTTTGAATTGGGGGGGACGTTGATTTAATAGAAGCAGTAACTATTGGAATTTATGCATGGCCGACGTGGGATGTTAGTGACCGTTGGCTCTTGTGCATGGAGACATTGTTGTTTGCATGGGAGTTAATGGGTGGGCCTCGGTTGCATGCTTCTGTGCATCATGGCGTGTAGGTAAGGCGCGTAAGTGGGTAGCATTGGGAAAAGTAGGGGATTACAGTTGGTGAGGCATGGACGAAGGATGATTTGCGCGGTGCAGTGGTTGCTGTTTACGGGTTTTTGGGTTTTGGACAATCATCTAGTCACCGAATTGTTTTTGGTTGTCACTGTTTAGTGAGGGGTCGACTGAGGGATGTTGTGAGGGGGGGTAGGTGGGGAGCAGAAGGCTAAGGAGGTGGCCGAACAACAGATGGACAGGTGAGAGCTTTGTGGCCAACACAATCGCACTTGAAACAAATGCTGGAGATTCCCTTATACTGAACTGGCTGGAGGAGGGAGCCGATGTGCACCTTGGAAGTGAGTGGAGAGTCTAAGTCTATTTGGATGCAGAGCTGGGCATAGTGGCCTCGGACGTTGTCAATGGTACGAGTGTTAATCCGTAGGAGGTGGCCAAGTTGGTTTCCTATTTGATGGAGGATGGAGCTATCGTAAAGCTCTATGGGGAGCTCGGTGTTAGGATTGGTGCCATAAAATCCTATTGTATGATGCTATGTATGTTATTATGTATGACTTAATGTTGTGATTAGTAAAGTTGTTTTATTTTTATCTAAAATGATGGTAACATGAATATTTGGACATTATCATATAGTCCATGAGATGCATAGTATGTGATTTATGTAAAAAGTCACAGAAGATATAAATCACAAGTTCTCTGTAAATTCAAAATTTTAGTTCATAGTCGGTGATGAAATTGGGCATTTCATCTGCGAAGACTATAACATATCAACTAAGATGATTTGTCTTGATAATGGAAGTGAAGACTTCTAGTTGATGTGTTGATATATTTTAAGAGTTAAGACATATTGAACTAGACCGCTGTGAGATTTATTATTCTCCTAACGACTGTCAAATGAATAATAAATCTCATGACTTATATTTACATGAACTCTTAATCCTGAGAGAATAATGGACATAATCATGAAATGTAGGTTGCTTTGATATATCAGGATTCAGATCTAAAGTAACAATCAAAACCTCAGTATGTTGGGCAGCCACATTTAGTGTTGATGGAACATATATTCTCAAGATGGAATTCATAGTCTCTAAACGGAAATATAAAATATTTTCTTGAGATGAGTTTAATGGGTTTGTAATTCAGAATGTTAAACCTAACTACTTTAGTAAATAGTTATTAAAGTATATATATATTTATGAAATTTGATTTCATAAATATATGATGAATAACTTAAAAGATTAAACTAGGTACTCAAGAATTAAGATGTAGTAATTTACAAAGTGACAGTCTACTTTCATGACTTTGTATTACTATGAATATTTTATGAAGGGGTTGCATATACAATAAAGTCTTGGGATATAATTTATTAAAAAGGCCCAGAGTGCAATTATATTTATAAAGTGGTATTAAATATAATTAACGATAATTTTGGACTTGTCAAGAGTTGACAGAAAAGCTCAAGGCCCATTGGAGATAGTGTCTTATTTGTTCCTTTTTGGTCTCACTCCAAGCCACATACTAGAGCTCAATTGGAAAGGCCCAAAAGGCTAGCCTAATTAGATAATCAGTTATAAGGAGAGAAACATACAAAATTTTGGTAACAACATAAAATGGTATGTATGTGAGTGTTGGACATTCTTTTATTCTCTCTAGAACATACACATATAACTGATTGAGAGACCACACTTCTTGGGTATCAAGTGAAATTGGAGCGAAGATTAAAAGTGTTCCTAAGTGCTTCTAATATTTGGTTTTGAATTTTACCACTTCAAGGTACACTCTATTGTTCTTATATTTTGAAACTTATATAGCACATGTTATCAATTGCGAATGAAGTAGATCTGTTAATTTTCCGCTATGTACATTCATATTTCCATCACTTGGGCAGTCTAGCCCAGACTACAGTGGTAGTGATTTTTGCCTCAGCGGGACGAACCCCAGTGACCATTGACGGACTGAGAGGAACTGCTGTCCTATGAACCAGGGTCCCTCGTTGATGACCTTCTAGTAATCCTCTTTGAGTTTGAACCGTATGAGGAAATAGTCCAAACCGAGGTTGATGCATTGAAGATCCCCTTGAGGTTTCCAAATGGTACGTATCTTATGGTTTAGATATTTAAAGCCCAAGGATTTGTCGAAGGCTTTAACAATCAGCGTCGAGCGCCAGGGGGCTCTTGTGCGTTGTTTTTCCTCACTGGAAAGGAGGATTGTGGGATAGGGGTTGTTCGGGTCTTCATCGAGGTCAGAACCAGCATCGTCGTCGTGAATGTGCATGTTCTGCAGTAAGTGGTTCTCCCATTCCGGTGAGAGAATGGTACACTAAGGGCAGAAGTTCGCATCATTAGATTTCTGTTTTTTGGTGCTCCTGATTAGGTGATTAGTTTCTTCCGAAGATAGGATAAGGGAGGAGTTCTCGGCTTCACTCATGAGTACTCTGAGAAATTATATCCCCTATGTATGGGAGGTTTTTTTATTTTTTCTGTCATCCTTTTAGGCTAGTAGGAAGGATAGACATGATTGAATAGAATAAGAGTTGACATGAAAATTATACTACCATACAAAGGGCGGTAGTCTTTTTTGTTGTTGTTGTTGTTGTTGTTGCAAGTAGGGAAGTCGTCATATATAACCTCCACCAAGTAGGAAAGTAGGTAAGACATGATCGGGATTGAAGTGAGAATGAGTATATATAGCCTCCACCATGTATAAAACCTAGCGTTGACTACTGAACTCTTTACCCTCAAAGTAAACCTTTGAAGTCAATTTCTTTTAGATGACATGGTAGAGAGAGAGAGAGATTGCTTGCCAAGTTAAGCAACGTGAAATGTCCTCATCGACCATTGATTGTGATCCACACTTTTATGGGAAAATAACACCAATTGTCTTTGACCAATTGACATTTTCAATCTAAGCATGGTGTTCGTCAAGAATAACTTTGTAAAATCATTTTGAGTTGCATTTGAATACTTGAATTTGAATTTGAATTTGGATTTGAATTTTAAAGTGATAAATTTGAAATGCATTAATTCTAAATCTATAAATATTGAAGTATGTATTATGAATTTTTAAAATTCTATGGGTTTAGAATTGGATTTTAAGGTTTATAACTCTTGGTAGATTTGTCAAATTTAAATTCATGATCCTTTTTAAACTATCCAAACAAGGTATTTGGATTTTTTAATCACCCAAACTCAAATTCAAGTGCCACAATCCTGCCATCCAAACACATTTTTTTTTTTTTTAATAAAATTTTTAAGATATGTAGATAGAGCATATAGAGGATGGGGAGGTGGAGATCAAAAATTCTTAGACATATTTTTATGGTAAATATGAAATTATTAATAACATTAGTGACACGAAATTTATCATAAGACTTCCAAACCAATTCAGGATTTCTAACTTGATTGAATTTTTCTCCAATTCTAATAGACTTTGAGAATAAAAAAAAAGGATGATGCTAGAAATTTTTATTTGGATGACAAAATTATAATATTAAAGAGAAACTGAAAACGCAGACGCTCAAATGGGGGCAAAATGGGCATTTGCCCCTTTCGCCTAAAACAATTAGCAAAATGTCCATTATCTGATACTATTTAGCTATATGTCCCTGTTTTAAACTCTATTTTCTAAAAATTGAGTTTCAATGAAAAACTCGATTTTTAGAAAATTGAGTTATAGGCAAAAAACTTAAAAAAAAAAAAAAATTTACATGGAACTCGAGTTTCATTCAACGAACTCGAGTTCACATTTTTGCAAATAACTCGATTTTCATTAAATCGAGTTTCAAAATAAAGGCATCTTATTAGATAGTTTCAGAATAGGAGTATTTTGCTATTTGTTTTGGGTGAAAGGGACAAATGCCCGTTTTGACCCACAAATGGGAGAAGACTAACCTTGCTTGCAAAGCTTTCGTAGGTTTTTATAGAGCTTGGCATTGCACTTTTTTGTAATAAAGGCTCTAAAACTTTTATGCACAAAATGAAAAGATAAGGGCACAATGATCAAAGTGTACTCTCTCTTTAGATGCTTAATTTAGCATCTGAGTATAGGGTATTCTACACATGGTTAAAGAAAGCCCTTCACTCTCTCTTATATTAGTTGAGACAAAGATCTAAGTTTAAACCATGTGAACCTAGGCCCAAAGAATCCGAGATCAATCATTCTATAGGACTAGTCCAAACTATCTGTGAAGTTTATAAAGAGCCCGATTGATATTAACAGCTTTGCCCCAAAACTTATCCTCCTAAATTAAAACCTCATTAAAGTCTCCTGCTAACACCTTGGGAAGAGAATGTAAATGAGCTACAACAGAAAGATTATTCCACAAAAGAAAATGTTTTAGTCATCTAGGACTAACATAAACTGCGAATAATACCAAAAGGAGGATAGAGGTTAATTACGTCTCTTGATATTGGTAATTGCCCATTTACGCATGTAACACAGTCAACCTTTTCTAACTTTAGCATCACATTAATAATTGCAATAAGCTAAATTGCATAGATATATTAAATCGGACTTTTTCCAATATGGGAATACATACCGAGCTATTAATTAGTATTGCACAAAAGTCTTCATAGCTGAAGCTGATTTTTAAAAAATAAATAAATAAATTAGCTGAAGGTCTTATATTTGAATCTTCTTCTGATTTAAAAATAAATAAATAAATAAATTAGCAAGCTGAAAGTCTTATATTTGAATCTTGGGATGCTCATTTGATGTTTGACACTGTAGCCATATATTGATGGTAATGACAAAATTGTCAACTAGTATTGTTAAGTTGCAACTTGATGTTTTTATGCATTTATTTATTTTTGGTGAAGGCCTAAATTTTCGGTAACCATATTGTAGCATTAGCGTTGATAATAATATATTATTCGTTATTTATCAAAATTTCCTTTCTTACGCTACGTACCATGCCCTATAAATACTACTAATTCTGAAAGCCACCAAGATATTCAAACATAATCATGAAGATGCTTACCAGAATTTCTTTTTTTCTTTTCATCTTCATTATTCTTTCTGAAAGAAATTTGTTGGCCAAGGCACAAAACACGTCGACAATCCCAGTTAATGTGGGTGTCATTCTTAACTTCGATACATGGAATGGGAAGATGGGGTTCAGTTGCATCAACATGGCCCTTTCAGACTTCTATGCCTCCAATCCTCACTACAAAACTAGGCTGGTTCTTAACTCCAGGAACTCCAAAAGTGATGTTGTTGGAGCTGCTGCTGCAGGTTCTCTCTCTCTCTCTCTCTCTCTCTTCGATAGTTTTTCTTTTTTCCTTCACTGCTCACCTCCCTAACATTTCCTCACCACAAACATAAGAGAATTTCGTAATTGGAAAGAGCTTAGGTTGTATTTCTATTGAGTACTACTTGAAAGTTGAAAGTATGATATTTATAACTGTTGATTTGTCTCTTTCTATTTATTTTTTTAATTTTTAGAAATAATTCGATGATTACAATATCGAAGAGAATTTAAATTTTTATTGTCTCCATTAAAAATATTTAAAAAATATCAATTAAGTTATAAGGTTCTTTACTGTAATTCTTCTTTTTTCAATTCTTTGGAAAGCAAGGGTTTTAGGATAAATAGAAAATTTTCATTGATTATTAAAAAAAAAAAAAAAAATGAGGAACCCAGCGCCTCTTTTAAGAGAACTGGATTATTCAAAAATATTCGTAATTGGAAGATTGTTCTTGAAGTTGACCTAATAGTACTGTTCAACGTAACAGAGAAAATTTGACTTGGTTTATAACATAAAAATATGGGTATTGAAGGAACTGTGCTATATGCAGGCTGTGACAAACTGACAACTACGGAAATAATAATAATAATAATAATAACATTAAGTATTATAACAGTATGATTGAGTTTTAAAATGGACATTGAAAGAATCATTTTTAGGGAGATCGAGAAGTTAAAACTAAGATGAGACAAGGACAACTGTATTGTGACACTTATCTCCTTCTCTTACTTAACAAAGAAAAAATGGGTTACCAGTCAATTAATGCAATCCAGTTGCATGTTATTGAAGATAAAAACAAGGTAATTAAGGACCGCTACCTATACTGTATTTCTAAATCTTCTGCCTTTTTTTTTTTTTTTTTTTTTTTGGCTGAATTATAACATTTCTCTTATGTTTCCCTTACAATTTGAATTCATATTAGATGTAGCATGAAGTGTTCACAACTAAGATCTTAGTCTTTAACAGCATAACGTTACGTACCAAGGTAGTATATCATATATATATATATATATATATTATACAAGGTAGTAAATTATAATCTTTTTTTTCTGCTTGGTTAATTTTAGGTTAAATTACAAATTAGTCCATTTGATTTTTTACTTTTTTTTTTGTATATTATTATTAATATTATTTTGACAATGTGACTTTTTTTAATTTAGTTATTCAAAGTTTCATCTTTTCATTTCTGTCTTTTAATGAACTTTAATATGTTTTTAGTAAAATTCTTCAATCTAGTTCAATCCAATTTTCCTGTTAATTTTAATATTTTCTGCTTTCAATTTTTTTTAATAAAAAAGAAGAAAAATAATAATATTTATTTTTTACTAAAAAAAAAAATTTAGAAGGCAAAAAAAAGAGTTTTTTTTTTTAAGAAAAAAATTTATACAAGCAATAAAAAACACTGTAGCAAAATAATTTTTAAATGTGTGGATAGTACCGTGGGGCCTATTTTTAATGAAAAAGTTGCTGAAAAGTGAAAATTGTGGGTCCGTGAACAGTGAAATTTGGGTTGAAAAGTCAATTATTACGGCTATTGTTCATTGAACAGTAGCCGCTACAGTGCTACACAGTAAAAAAGCGGCTGGAAAAAGTTTGAAACGCGTGAGAAAAAAAAAAAAAAAAGGAGCTGAAAACGTAAACGCCAGACGTAAACGCCAGACGCAAACGCGTTGGCCAAACGTTCTCTAAGTAGAAAAATCAAAAAGTCGGAAAAGCACAAAAATATGAACATGGCCACATGGGCATACTGGTTGAAGACCAAAGAGCCCAACCCAAAAAAAAAAAAAAAAAAAAAAGAAAAGAAAAAGAAAAAAGAAAGAGGGTTGATTGGAATCGGTAGAACCTTACGACTAATTAATGGTACGGAATGCGAATGGTTGTGGGTGGCTTTTGACAGTGGCGTCGCATAATATGTTGCGATTGGCAAAAAGGGATAAAACTTTTCTTCAAAATAGTTAGAAAATAAACTCTTTAAACTACTCTTATATCTCTTTTTATTGAATTTGAATTTTAAAAATTTAACCATTAATTTTCATGTAATTATGTTTTTAATATACATGTCAAATTTTGTTCAAATTAGATATTATTTGCTATTCAATCAATAAACTCTATTTTTTTATGCATAATTTTATATCACAAAAACTTGAAAATTAAATATTTGATTGATAACATAACAATGAGTCTTTGATCTGAGTGTACAAAAATTTTAATTTTAACTTTTCATATTCTTTCTTTTTCTTTTTTATTTCCTTTATTGTTTTCTATTGGAAAGAGAATAATGGGGAGAGGTTATGATTTATGTTTATCCCACCTCAATTTTGTTCCTCAGAGAAGAATCTCAGATTTATAAAAACCGTAAACCAAATAGTTTTTTGGTCTATTAAAAATAACTAATTTTTTGGTTAGCATTTTTATTGTATTGAATTTAGAATTAAACCAATGAAAATCAATTCTTTCTTTCTTTCTTTTTTTCAATTTAAGAAAATTGACTGGTTGAACCATCCATCTAAAAAATTATAACTTACACATTACCACCAACCGAACTCAAGATTTATTTTAGTAAGATATATTATCTTTATATACTTATTTAATATTCTTTAAATATTTTTAACGAAGGTTTACCTTGTTAAAAAAAAAAAAGAGTAAGTTGACCATTGAGACAATGGTTAAATCAATTATAATCATGAGTGTGTATTGTGCTCCCAAGAAGGCTCAAGTGTTATACGACCTGCGGTTTATAGTTTGTACATGTCTTTGCTACAAGTCGTTTAGGTCAGAACTGATATATCAAAGAAACAATTTAGTAAGATACGTGTAATCAGTGTATTATTTCATTAGTTAGTGGGATGTATAGTTAAATTAGTTAAGTAGTCGTTAGTTAGTTAAAGAATCATTTTATTTTATTTTATTTTATTTTTCAATTGTACACTGCTCCTTTTGTAACAAATTAATGAGAATCACAAATAGTTTTCTCTGAAGCTTTGATTCCTCAATTTCAAAATTCTTTACAAGGTGATCCATAATGTGTTGACATTAGTACGATACTCATAATTGGAGTTTCATTTAACTGTATATGTATCTTAGATCAACCTAGCTACTACTTGTTTGTTATTGGACTCAGCGTAAGACCACACAAAACACACCCATACAATTTATTTGAAATATTATGTGATATCACATGCTTCAATCCATTTGTTTGTTATTGTTGTTGTACTCCACGCCAGGTTCTTGTGAGACTTTCCAAATTGAGTGCCAACAATTGGCGTTCTGCATACAGAGTATTAGGTTTTACGAAGTCACGTTAATTGTTTAATTGCTAAAGTTTTCCATTGCTGATTATGAAATTCTACCTTCGTTTTTAAAGCTTCTGATAATTTTGAGTTTGACTGGTGAATAATACAAATTTCTCTTTGTTTTTGAAACACAGCTCTAGACCTGATTAAAAACATGGAAGTGCAAGCAATCATAGGTCCACAAAACTCTATGCAAGCCAACTTTATGATTGATCTCGGTGAGAAAGCTCAGGTGCCCATTGTATCATTCTCAGCAACAAGTCCTTCTCTTACTTCCCTTCGTAGTCCGTACTTTTTTCGAGTAGCTCAAAATGATTCATCTCAAGTGAAAGCTATAAGTGCAATTGTTCAAGTCTTTGGATGGAGAGAGGCAGTGCCAATCTATGTAGACAATTCATTCGGGGAAGGTATAATACCCTACTTGGTTGATGCCTTGCAAAATGTTGATGCCCGTGTACCCTATCGGAGTATCATTTCTCCATCAGCCACAGATGACCAAATTGGTGAAGAACTTTACAAGTTGATGACAATGCAAACTAGAGTCTTCATAGTGCACATGTCAACCAATATCGGTTCTCGGCTTTTCAACAAAGCAAAAGAGATTGGGATGATGAGTGAAGGTTATATTTGGATAACAACCAATGGGATAACCAACTCTCTAAGTTCGTTAGAACGATCAGTCCTTGACTCAATGCAAGGGGTGTTGGGTGTAAAAGCTTATGTTTCAGAAACAAAAGAACTTGAAAATTTTAGAGTTCGATGGAAAAGCAAATTCCAACAGGACAATCCAACCATTTTGAATGCTGAATTGAATGTGTTAGGACTATGGGCTTATGATACTGCTTCAGCACTAGCCAGGGCAGTTGAGAAGGTTGGGACTACAAATTTTTACATTGAACAAACAACTGCTTCAAGAAAATTAACTGATCTTGAAGCCATTGGAGTCTCTCAAAATGGTCCAATACTTCGTGAAGCATTATTGGCTACTAGATTTACAGGCCTAGCTGGAGATTTCAGCCTTGTTAATGGACAATTACAATCATCAACTTTCAAAATAATCAATGTGAATGGTAATGGAGAAAGAGGGATTGCATTTTGGACGCCAGAAAATGGACTCATAAGGGAATTGAATTCAAGAAACGCAAGCACATATTCTACCTCCAAGAAAAATCTAGGACCTATTATATGGCCAGGCGATTCAAGTTCCGTCCCAAAAGGTTGGGAGGTTCCAACAAATGGGAAAAAGTTGAGAATAGGAGTTCCAGTGAAGAAGGGTTTTAGTGAATTTGTTAAGGTGACACATGATGCTAACAATAACAGAACACAGGTCACAGGGTACAGCATAGACGTCTTCAATGCTGTCATGGAAACATTACCATATGCTGTTAACTGTGAGTTCATTCCGTTTGCAAATTCAAGTGGTGGAAGCGCTGGTAGTTATAATGATTTGGTCTACCAAGTATACCTTGGGGTCAGTAAAAACCTTCGTCCTTCTATTTTTTAACAACTAGGATTACATTTGAAAGCTCAATCAACAGAGTATTAAATATAGGAATGTTTACACTATTCAAAAATAAATTAACTACAAATTCTCTAACAGAGTAAATATACCATGCTATATAATGCATAATAAAAGTATCTCCCATATAAATTTCGTTCTTTCTTGTTTTTGTTTTATTTTAATTGCCCCTTTTAATCTAAGCAAATATTTTACTTGGACAGAATTTCGATGCTGTGGGAGGAGATCCAACAATCACAGCAAACAGGTCTAACTTTGTCGACTTTACATTGCCATACACTGAATCCGGAGTATCATTAGTAGTGCCAATCAGGGACAATGGGAGTAAAAATGCATGGATTTTCTTGAAGCCTTTAAGCTGGGACCTTTGGATAACAAGTGGGTGTTTCTTTGTCTTCATTGGCTTTATAGTTTGGGTTCTTGAGCACCGAATAAATGAAGATTTCCGTGGGCCTCCCTCACATCAAATTGGAACAAGCTTATGGTACTCCTTCTCAACCCTGGTTTTTGCACAACGTAAGTTCCAACCCTTCACATTTGCTTCATTATACCTCTAGAAACTTATTTTACAAAAACAAACACCACCATACACGATACACAGAAATAAGTGCTTAACTTAATCCTTCTAGTGCTCTCAAATTAGCATACAAGACTTAGTTACAGTCTTGTCTTCTATCTTACACATACAATACTGATTCAATATCACTTTTTATAGGGACTAGTCTACTATGCTTTCTTATTTCTTTTCTTATCAATGTGATGCTAACAACTCTTCACAGGATTAATGCATCTTTTTATTATTGTTCTAATTGATATGATTCCAAAACCAGTAAGGAAACTTTTATACTTATCAAATCATGGAATGGACTCAACAGTTTGTAACCAATATTACTACAAACATAATTTTCTTCCTCCTCTCTATTGTTCTTAACAATGTGGGGTTCCAAAACCAACAAGAAAAAATTCAAAATTATTGCGTCATGGACTAGAAGTTCACTATTTGTGACCTATATTACTACAAATAGGATTTTCCACAAAACTAGGAGAAAAGTTCCTCTGACATACTTTGTGACGATTCAAATGAGTATTCGTGTGTACATTTAGTTACATAAATTATTTAGAATTATATGATGACTTGTGTAAATAATTTAATAAGTTAACTACAGAAGTACAAGAATATGGTCATTTGAATCACCATGATCTCCTTCATCAAGTCCATCGAAGAAAAACTTTGTCCATACTATTTCTAAGATTCATTATTATCCATTATTATGAGTCAAAAAAATGATAATATATTTGGATGAGTTGCATATCTCAAACATTGCATTAATTTGTTATTTATGATGCAATTAAGTTTTTTTTAGAAATCTTTCACCTTAATTTACAGGGGAGAGAGTGGTAAGCAACTTGGCAAGGTTTGTGGTGATCATATGGGTTTTCGTGGTGCTCATACTCACTCAAAGTTACACTGCAAGTTTGACATCACTCTTAACAGTTCAACAGCTGCAACCAACTGTTACTAATATCAACCAACTTATTAAGACTGGGGAGCATGTTGGCTACCAAGGAGGATCTTTTGTTTTGGGAATCTTAAAAGAAATGAAGTTTGATGAAAATAAACTAATAATATATGATACTCCAGAAGAATGTGATCAATTGTTGTCAAAAGGAAGTGCAAATGGTGGTATAGCCGGTGCTATTATTGAAACTCCTTATATGAAACTTTTTCTAGGACAATATTGCTCCAAGTATACCATGGTTGAATCAATTTATAAAACTGATGGGTTTGGCTTTGTAAGCTCTCTCTCTCATGTGTATGTGCGCACACTTAAGTAAGTGTATAAGTGTATAGTTTCTCATATTGAATTTTTTTAATCATATGCAGGTCTTCCCAATAGGTTCCCCCTTAGTATCTGATGTGTCAAGGGCAATCTTAAATGTAACAGAAGGAAAGAAAATGAAAGAGATTGAGAATGCATGGCTAGGGAATCAAAACAATTGTACAAACTCCAACAACCAAGTTTCTTCTGCGAGTCTCAGCCTTGCTAGCTTTTGGGGCCTATTTCTCATTGCCGGGGTTGCTTCCTTACTATCTCTCATCATCTCCATGTCTATGTTCCTTTACAAGGAAAGACAACAAATCTTGATCCACTTTCATTCAGAAGGCTCAATATTGAGAAGAATTCATCACACCTTAGGAATCTTTGACAAAAAAGACCTCAAATCCCATACTTTTAGAAACATGGCACTGCAAGGCGGAACTGGCATTGATAGTGTTCAAGTTATAGGTGCAAGTGAAGCCTCACCAAACGGTAAGTACACACCAAGTCCATCAAGCTATTCAACCCACACTGAACCCCCCTGTGATTGCTTGGGAGCTTTTGGAACGCCTCCTAGAGAGTATGGCGATCTTAGTCCAAACGGTCAAGCATCTCAATTAGCACCAGTTATCTAGCTAATTAGCTACCCAAATCAAAAGGGAATAATAACCATAAAAATAGCTCATGAAAATTGTTAATATGCATTTTATGTCTATTTGACAGTAACATAGTAACTCGTAGCATACACTCAATTAAAGGTAGTATAGAGATAGAAAACTGAAGGCATCCATATGTAAATTTGCTAAGCTAAAGCTTGTTCACAAGCCTTGTTCAGTTGATTATGTAACTCAATTCATAAGCCTAATTCAATTTTTACTTGTGAAACTTATGTATTTGACATTTGTGAATTTGTTTTGGCAAATTTTTTTATTCAAATGGCAAGATATAGGTGTTAACTAACGTATCAGACCAAGCTTGGATTTGTTCAACCATGGTTTGTTAAATAATTGAGCTTTAAAATTTAACTCAAGTTTTATTTTTTAACTAGTCGCAGATCCATGCGATGCGTGAGAATAAATAATAATTTTGTATTGCAATATAATGTATAATTTTTTCTCTAAAAATTTTTGAAGATAATTTGTTCTCCCTAAAAATTAAACAATTTCTATTCGGTCCAATTAGGTCTACTTTGGTCCAATTCGGTCCACTAGGTCAATTTTGGTCCACCTTCAGTCCATTTTAGATTAATTGGGCATTAAATTGATTCTTTTTATAGCTTTTCTTTTCAATTTTAGCTTAAAATAAAAAATAAAAAAAATTCATGATTTTTGTGTTGAAAAGTATGAAATTTTATTATATTTGGGCTAAACTCTTTCGTTTTGAGTTAAAAAATACAAATACAATAATAAAATAGACACTAGAAATTAGAAATATGAGCCCCCAAAATGAAAAAAGATGATAAATATTCAAAAGTCTTATTCGGTCCACATTGGTTCTATTTAGTCCATTCTATCCTCTTCGGTCCAATTTGGTCCTACTCGGTCCATTCAATTCTATTTAGTCCATTCTGTCCACAAAAGTTCTAATGATGCACAGAAAATCAATAAACTGAATGCTTCGGGCTTCAATGGGCTAGAGGTTGTTTGGAAAGCCTGAAAATAAAGAAACACAAGATCAAAGGTGACCGGTTTGAACCGGCCAAGAACCCTCTGATGCTTAACTTAGTTTTTCTCTCTAGAATTCAAGAATTCCAACTTTAGGAGTGGTGAAAACTTACTTTCATTTGATGTGGATGAGTTCTTATATAGTGAACTTTGGAGTGGTTACTTGTTTAGTAACTTCATTAACATGGATGAAAGTTGTAAGGTTCAAACTTAACTTCCACAACTGCTATGCAAGTTAGAAGAGTCAAACTTATCTTCCACAACTGCTATAGAAGTTAAGAACTTAGTGGGAAGTTATAGTGATGAACAATGATTTTGCTCATACTTTGGAATGGTAGAACGTGGTCCGAATTATGAGTTCTTGAACATAAATTTATTCTGAAAATTTCTAAGTGTTGGGAGGTCGTCCAGGTGCTTCCATGTTGGACAACTTTCTTATATTGGGACAGCCTTACTGGACTTGGACGACACTATGGACGAATTGGAGATAGTTCAATTTTTAGTTCACCATCAGCTGCCTCCTTTGTCCAATTGTCGTCTTGGACACTGTAGTATAATTGTTTGCTTTTGACACATGTCAACATTTTAATGGTCAATTGATATGCCACGTGTCGTCCTTGCTCTAGTTGAATTTTGTTGTTTCAGATTACACCACATGTCACAATCTTATTGGTTGACTTGTCTCAATTTATTTTTCAAGAAAAATGCCACATGTCAGCTTCCGATTGGTCTATGTCACTTCATTGACCTACCTCTTGGCCCTATAAATATGTGCATTCTTTTTCTTACTTGTCATTTTTCTGATAATTTCCTTTCTGCCATCTCATCCAAGAACTTCATCTAGTCGTCCTCGTCTCTAGTTTCTCATCAGGTACTTCCTTCCCTTCATCCTTAGGCTTTCATCTATTCATTCTTCTAAACATGTCTGCATCTAATGGTAGTACTGAGAGAGAAGTAGACGAGTACTAGGATGAGTCCCTTGGAAGTGATGGTAGTTATGAGAGCAGTAGTGAGAGTAATACTAGTAGTAGCGATAGTAGTTCCCAAGACGAGTATTATTCATCTGGGGTTCCAAGTTTTCCTTTAAAGGAATTCCAAAAAAATGCAACATAGGACAGCTTCTAGGGCTGAGGCTAGCTCGTCTAGAAGGAGTAGGTCACCCAGTCCCCCTCAAGACGAAAAGGAAGAAAAGAATGTAATTTATAGTTGTGCCCCTGAGGTTGTGTTTACCCTGGACATGAATAGGTTGACAATTCTCGTAGGTAAATATCAAATTCCTAGTGAGTTTAGACCTTGTCTACTTGAAATGGGGGAATGGTGTTGTTCTTCTCTTTCAGGGTTTGGTGTATATACTTCTTACCTCTTAGTAGGCCTTAGGTTTCCTCTTAATTCTTTCTGTAGAGGTCTTTTCCATAGATTGGGTATTGGACCAAACTAGCTCAATCCTAATGGATGGAGGACGATAGTAGCTATGCAAGTGCTGTGGCATGAGGTGTTTGAGGGGAACCGTTCAATTACAGTGGATGAGTTCCTTTACTGTTATAAACCCTTAGAAACTACATAATCTACTAGTTTTTACCAGTTTTCATCTAGGGGCTCCCAATTTAGTTTGATTAAGGATCGTAGTTCTTCTGATAGGTTATGGAAGAAGGAATTTTTCTTTATTTCTAGAAATTGGGCTAGGGACCTAGTTGATGTAAATAATGCCCTCTTCCCTCCTTTTACCAGTGCCCTAGGTCGTCTTCGTCCTGAGGGTATGTTCTTCTTTCTTTGCTTTGTCTGTTTAATTTGATATTTTTCTCGTCTAACTCTGTTTTGTGTTTGTGCAGCCATTACTCGTCCATGTTTAGACAAGTTTCATTTGGATCGTATTGACAGAACCCGTGCTTACCCTAATAGATCCTTTCATAATTTGGAAACCCTGCATCATCTTGTTATTTGGGGACTTGGTCCTAAGCCAACTGACGAAACCTTGCCCACAAAGAAACCACTGATCGAAGTAAGTATCGTCCATTCATTCATCATCATTTTTTTTATACATTATTAACTTTATGTCTTCTCCATCGCAGGGTTAGCCACTATGAAAGAAAACAAAGGGAAAAGCATTGCTAGTGGCACTGAGGGTGAAGAGGACGTCCAGGTCCAAGATAAAGCAGCTCCATTGGCCGTCCAGAAGCCTGTCGTCTAGGTTGGGAAGAGGAAAAGTATTTCAAGCAGTATTGACCTTGGTGATCTTCCAAGATGCCGAGGTTCAAAGAAGCAAAAGCTTGGCAAGACTCGTCCTCCCAAGGTTCCAAAGCTTCCAACCACGACGGTGGACCTAGACAACCTGGCAGTGAACCTAGTGCCCGTCCAAACTACTCCATCCGTCCAACGTGAAAACCCTATTCACCCTGCAGCCAAAGCTTCTCACAAGACTCATCCTTCAATCCAAACCAAACATCCTCCCAACTTGGTGCTGGAAGAGGATTATGCTTGTGATAGGCCAAGAATGTATTGACCCATTGTGATGAATTGACTAATTAATTAGCTAAGTTAATTAATTAATCTAATTAACATGCAAAATGCATGGTAGAACAAACAAATCACCAACTAAATAATATGCAGCGGAAAATAAAGTTGACACAGTGATTTTTTACGAATGGGGAAAACCTCTAAGGCAAAAACCTCACCGGGTGATTTTAAAGTTAGCACTCTCGAGCATTCACTATTATCATAACAAGCAGTTACAAGTAAAGGAATTCCAGTACCTAATACCAACCTACTGTTGAACCTTTACCCCAATACTCAATTGGACTTGTTCTATAGTGACAATCTCTCCTTTTCAATGCACGACTCGCAGTACATGACTAACTAATCGATGCGCAGATTCCAGTATGCGACTTACTCACCAACTTGAGAAAAATGTTGGCTGCAAAGTTTTTCAATTCATCAACATGATGAAGATCACGAAACTCCTTGGTTACAAAATCGAACAGCATACAAACGCAGCAGCTTCTTTAAGAGAAAGATGAACTAGGGCAAATTCTGTCTTTAGTCACAATTTGCATGAACAAAACTTTGCCTTACACTTGCGCAACCTTTGACAACCCTTAAAATAATTCTTATATATGTTTAGGGTTGTGAGAAAATAATGCCCAAACATATATACACGATTGGTGTAAAATCAGATCTGAAAAACTGATTTTCATAAATCTCGATAGATAGGTTATCTATCGAGCTAGCTATCGAGCATCGGGCTAAACAAGCCTTTTAAGTCTCGATAGATGCTATCTGTCGAGCTAGCTATTGAATTTTAAAATCCAGCACTTCTCACTTGTTTCTTGGACAAATTTGCATGGTTTTAACACTTGGACTTGAACTCTTGTTCTTTGAAGTATTAAACACATCATAGATCTACCAAATTACAAGTAAAGTGTGTTTTGTCAAATGATTAGCCAATTCTAAATGACATATGTTCCTAACATGATTCACATATGTCCTAATAGCTTGGAAGACGTTCAAAGGACTTATTACTGACAAAGAAGTGAGCGCATGCTATGATATGTCAGTGAGGGATTTTGAATGTTCTCCCATCCTTGATCTTTTCAAGGTATGTAGTTTTTTATTATCCCCATTTTATTTTCTAGGAAATTTTGGAAAATTTCTAACCCTCTTTCGTCCATCTATTTTTCAGGCCATGGCGAAGTTTTACACTGCGTCTAGGCAAGCCAAAGAGCTTTGTGAGGAGGCTAAAGCTGCTAAGGCAAAGAGGAAAGAACTAAATAATGAGGTCCTTTTGAAGAAGGGGGAAGTGATTAGGCTAACTGAGGAGCTCACTAATCTTCAGGGGATTGAGAAGAAGCTAAAAAACGAGGTGGAAGAGCCCAAGGCAGACTCTATTGAGAAGGAAACCTGTATTAGTAACCTTGAGGTGAAAGTTCAAGGGTTTACTTTGTCTTTAGAGAATGCTCAGAAGGAAGCCATTGTAGCCTTCATGATGTCAAACGATTTTACTAATCGTTTAGACCATTATTATGCTGCTGGCTATAAAGACTTCCGCTCTGACGCCAAGGAGGCATACCCTGAAATAGATTTTGACTCCTTTTAGATCCCCACTACAGCAGAGAGTTCCTTGCTTCAAATGAGCTCCAAAGACGTCAACGTTGTGGACGATGCTTCAACAAAGCCTGCCAAGGATGGTGCTGAGACTAGCAAGGACAATCCAAAGTTTGGGGGCAATGCACCTAGTGGTTTATCCCAGCAAATTTATTTCTCTTTTTTAGAAAATTTATCTATTTTAGTTTGTTGGGGATGCCCGTTGTTTTGGGCTTTATTTTTAAAATTTATTTATGTACAATCTATTCATCCAAGTTTTATGGACGTGCAACATATACAATATAATTCATTGGCTTGATTAACATAAGACCCTACTTTAAATTTTTATGAATGAATGTTTATTTCCATTTTCATTTTTTATTTTCTATTGAACATATTATATGTTTTATGTAAACGAATTTCCTTTATTTACATCGTCCATGTTATTGCCTATGGTTTTAAGTGTGATCCATCCACTTATGAAGACATTTAGCTCGTCCATGATAGGATAACTTCCTTATGTTCAACAAATTTCCATTCTTTATACTTTACAAGTGTAACTTGTCTATGAATGGAATTTCCTTTGCCAGCTTTCTTCGTCCATAAACTTGATAGATAGCTTGCATTATTCTTTGTCCATAGGCTGGACGGTCCTTTATTTGTCTTTGGGCAAGACGTTTCCGGCAATTACTCATCCAAAGATTGGATTGTTTGGCTGGTCACATTCATCCATGGATTTTGAATATTCTTTCGTGCACGCTTTACCTCGTCCATCAGTTAGACGAATATACCTTAGATTTATTTTTCTTTGCTTTTACCTTATTTAAGGAAATCTTATAGATGTTACATCCTTGTGTCCAAAGATTTTGTTCATCTTGGGCCTTTAGCCTTCTTGTGGATTAATTTTAGTGAGAACTTCAACAACATAAAAATTAGAATTCACACAACATTATATACATTGGAAATCCAAGCTGTATATACACAAAATAAATATCGTCCACAAGCATGACACATTCTTAGAAGCTAGTGCCTTAAGGGAAATTGAAAATACTTATGTACAAACGGACTAAGTTCATGACTTCGTCCATCACAAATACGTCCATATACAGTGCACAAGTTGGAAACTAATGCACTTTTAGGGAATTAAAATACTAAAAAACATATAATGCTAGCAATAAACACAAACAAATATGAGGAAAGTAACACATAACTTCAACTCCGTCCATGATGATGCTCGTCCAAGATAATGTTTGTCCAGGCTAATTCTTCACTGATAATATCTTCTTAGATGTTCAACATTCTAGGGGTACTCTAACTTTCGTCCATCTAGGGCATCCAAGTAGTATGATCCCTACCTTTTGCAACCCTGTAGGGTCCTTCCCAATTAGGCCCTAATTTTCCGTGGGCTGGGTTTTTGGTTGCTAAGAAAACCTTTTTTAGGACGAGGTCCCCAATGTTAAAGTTCCTGGGTTTCACCATTGCATCATATTGTCTAGTCATGAGGTTTTATACCTTGCTGTCCTTTGTTTTGCATCCATCCTTACCTCATCTATTAGATCGAGGTTAAAACGAAGTTGTTCTTCATTCTCCTTATCTTGATACTTCATCACCCTATAATTAGCCATGTGCACTTCTGCAAGTATGACTGCTTCACTTTCATGGGCTAGCTTGTAAGGAGTTTCCCCTGTGGGGGTCTTCACAATTGTCTTGTAAGCCCATAGAACACCTGGTAGCTCGTCTGGCCATACTCCTTTTGCTCCCTGAAACTGTGTCTTGATAATCTTTAACAAAGATCGGTTTGCAACTTCAGCTTGTCCATTTGCTTGTGGGTGGGAGGGTAAGGAATAATGATTTTTAATTCCAAGTTGCTCGCAGAAATCTCTAAAGGGTGTGTTATCAAACTACTGTCCATTGTCTGACTCTAGTACCTTAGGAACCCTAAATCGACAAACGATACTCTTCCAGACGAAGTTCTTGACATTCTGCTATGTGATCTTTGCTAAGGGTTCAATTTCCACCCATTTAGTGAAGTAATCGATCCCTACTACTAAAAATTTCATCTGCCTGGTTCCTGTTGAAAATGGACCTAAAATATACAATACTCATTGTGCAAAGGGCCATAGGGTTATCATCGGGGTGAGGTACTCTGATGGTTGTCTAGGGACATTACTAAAGCGCTGATACTGATCACACACCTTTACATAAGCCTTAGCATTTGCCTGAATGGTCAGCCAATAGCAGCCTACACAGATTACCTAATGGACGAGTGCTCTTACTCCTGAGTGGTTTCTGCATGCTCTTTCATGAACTTCTCTCAATACATAGTTTGTTTCATTTAGAGCTAAACACCTTTGGTAAGGCTGAGATAAGCCTCTTTTATATTGCACCTTGTCCATAAGGACATATTTGGCTGATCTGGTCCTTAGCTTTTTGGCTTCATCTCTTTCTTCTGGAAGCCTTCCATCCTTTAAGTAAGCTACTATCCAGGTCATCCAATTTTCTTCATCTTCTATCTGCTGCACCTCTAGAAGATTTATGCTAGGCATGTACTAGATTTCATCAAACTCGTCCACTAACCCCTCTGCTGACTCTGCCTTTGCTAAGGCATCTGCTTCCATGTTTTCCTCCCTTAGAACTAGAATAAAACTGGTTTCTTTAAATTTCTTTACAAGGCATTTCACTTTATTGAGACACTTCTTCATGCGTTCTTCCTTCGCTTCACATGTTCCATTCATTTGGCCTATGATCAACTGAGAGTCTCCATGGACGACCACTGACTATGCCCCTAATGACTTAGCTAATTCCAGCTCTTTAAGGAGGGCTTCATATTCAACTTTGTTATTGGTTGTTTAGTACTATAGACGAGCTACATATTTCAACTTGTCCCCTTCCAAGGATTTCAGTATAACTCCTATTCCTCCTGCATATAGTGTGAATGACCCATCTACATAGACGACCCATGTCTTTTTTTCATCCCCTTCAATTAAATCACCATGGTTTGGAGTAAATTCTACAATGAAATCTGCTAAAACTTGAGCCTTTATTGCACTCATAGGTTGATATCTGAAATCAAACTCACTAAGCTCTATAGCCCATTGGATCAGTCATCCTATGGCTTCCAACTTGTTCATTGCCTTCTTGAGTGGATGATCTGTCAAGACATTAATGACATAAGCTTGGAAGTAATGCCTTAGCTTCTTGGAAGCTGTTATCAATGCAAAGGCCAACTTTTCCATCATAGGATATCGTCCTTCTGCCTCCCTTAGTGCCCGGCTTGTATAATAAACAGGCTTCTGCACTTTCCCTTTTTCCCTGATTAATGCCAAACTTACTACATGTGGGGACACCGCTAAGTATAAATACAACTCCTTAAGATCTTAAGATCTTGGAAGGCCTTTTGACACTCATCCGTTCATTCGAACGCTTTCTTGAGAACCTTGAAAAATGGCAAACATTTATCAGTAGCTTTCAAAACAAACCTGTTTAGGGTTGCAACTCGTCCAGTGAGAGATTGAACTTCCTTGACATTTCTTGGTGGTTTCATGTTCAATATTGGTTGGATCTTATCAGGATTCGCTTTGATTCCCCTTTGTGAAACCATAAATCCTAGGAACTTCCTTGATGAAACCCCGAGGCACATTTGCTGGGATTCAGCTTCATGTTGTATCGTCTAAGCGTGTCAAAGGTCTCTTGTAGGTCATCCAGATGTTTCTTCTCGTCCAAGCTTTTTCACCAACATGTCATCCACATAAACTTCTACATTTCGTCCCATCTGCGAACGAAACATATGATTGACCAACTTCTGATAGCTTGCCCCCACATTCTTCAAATCAAAGGGCATTACATTATAACAAAATAAACCTTGACTAGTAATGAAGAATGTCTTCTCTTGATTTGTCTCGTCCATCTTTATCTGGTTATAATCTGCGAAGGTGTCCATGAAGCTTAGCAATTGATGACCTGCTGTTGAGTATACCAACTGATCAATGCGTGGCAACGGATAACTATTCTTGGGGCAAGCCTTGTTCAAATCAGTGAAATCTACACACACCCTCCACTTGCCATTAGCCCTCTTGACCATCACTATATTAACTAACTAATCTGGGTAATAGACCTACCGAATAAATTCTGTTATGATTAACTTCTGGACCTCTTCCTCAATAGCAATATCTCATTTAGGAGCAAGGACCCTCTTCTTCTGACAAACAGGCTTGGAAGATGGATACACATTCTGTAAGGTTGAAATTTAATCAACCATCTTGTTGGCTTTATTCCGTGACAATTTGCTTGTAATTTAAGCACTTAGTAACCCTGTATTTAGGTGGGATTATTGTAAGGGTAGTGTGTGAGAAGATGTGAAGAAAAGCTCAAGTATGTGCAAGAAGGTAGAGATTCGCCGCTAGGACTCGCGGCTGACTCATGACTGGCAGGCCGTCAACTGCAGGCACGTGAGATGCACACAGGGGAGCTGAAGGGTCGCGCCAGCTGTCACACTACAGGACAAAAGTCCCAGGCTAGCCAGGCCGTTATCTCGCGGCTTGAACTCGCGACTCAGACTAGTCGCGAGGCCAAGCCGCCAATCTGCCATGTTTGGGAAAAACTGACTCTTCGCATTCCTTTCTCACCCCACTATATATAGACCCTTATACCCACCAAATGTTGAGAGCTTCTAGAGAGAATTTTGTGAGAGAAACCCTAGAGAAAAAAAAGATTGATTCATTCACAATCTTTACCTTAGAGACTCTTCACATTCCTCTACTCTCTTCCTTTCCATTGTTACATTCTTGAGAGGTCTTTAGCCAAATCCTTTTCTCACCATACCCATATCCGTGAGAAGTTTTATTTGGTGTTGTTGGGAAGCAGTTAAGAAGGAACCAATTCACATTGATTGATGCTATGGTCTAGTAGTGAAATCCGGGAAGCTAAAGAAGAAATAGGTTCGGCGTAACCTCATTGGAGCAAGAAGCTTAGAGGGCTTAGGTACTTGGGTAGATTAGGCTTGGAGGGTCTTCTGCTGTTCATTTATCCCAACTACATTCTTTAGTGGATTGTTTACCGCTTGGAGGGCGGCGAAGAGGTTTTACGCTGAGGGCTTCGATTTCCTCTTCGATAACACATTGTGTGTTGTTCGTGTGTTTGCATCTTCCTTTCATTTATCTTTGCCTTATGTTTACTGCTGTGGATGTGTTTATATTTGGCTTAGATTAGTTATAAATTCAGTGATTGGCTTATGTTCATATTTTGCATATTAATTGTTTGATAATAAGCTTGAATTGATAATTTGTAATTTGGGGTCTAAACGTTCAAGGGTATTTCATACCCATTTTGAACATTCAATTGGTATTAGAGAGGGTACACTTGTTGTGGTTTAAATACCTAAGTGTGATCCTTGACCCCTTGTGTTATTTACCATGGATGTTGCATTGTATGCCTCTTTGTATGATTTGGTTGGTGATGAATGTAACATGCCACTTGTTTGTGAAAATGCCTCTATGAGTGATAATCCTCTTGAGTGTGATGCTATGTTACATGGATATTTGGATGTTGTTGATATTCCTAACATCAAACCCTTGAAGAAAATTTCTAAGAAGTTTCAAAAGAATTTGAACTAGTTTTTTTGTGAAAAGGATGATTTGATTGCTAAACTCAATGAATCCAACAAATTGGTTGAAAAATATAAGAAACTTGCTGAAATTTCTCTTCAAAAGTTGAAAGAGTTTGAATGTTTGAATATGGACTTGGATGCTAAACTTGTTTTGTCTAACAAACTTGTTAATGAGCTAAAATGTGAAAATGAATCTCTCCAGATGCATGCCAAGTATTTGATTGCTGAACCTATTGATAAAAAAGATGAAAATATTTGCTGCAATCATGTTGTGGTACCCGATATTGTGCCTAGTGTGTGTTCTAACTCAAAGGGCAAATCAGTGTACATTCCTCCACATAAAAGAAATCAAAAGGTGGAGAGAAAGGCTGTTAAGTCAAAGCCTTCGTTTAGGTCTCAATCTAAGGCTTTGAATGGATCTAAGTTTGTTCCTACTTGCAACCATTGTGGTGTGATTGGTCATATAAGATCTCAATGTTATAAGTGGAAGAAAGAACAAAACCATGTTGCTAGATCCATTTCCAAAAAGCCTAGTGGACCTAAATACATTGTTTGTCATCACTGTAGTGCCTTTAGTCATCTAAGACCTCAATGCTCTAAGTTTCATGCTTTTAAAAGAATCAAAAGAAAAGAGAAACTTGAGCTTCTTGGAAGTTGTGCTAAAAAGAGTAAATTGGATTTGAGTGAAAATAGCATGTTGTTAAAGAAAATGTTTAATGCTCTTAACTCCTTGACTATGTGCATCTCTGGTTCTTATTCTTCCAACTCTCGTCTCACTTCTCATGTGACACTTATTCCAAACAATCATTCTGTTTGGATGAGGAAGGGTTCCTATGGTTGAGCTTTTGCTCTTTTGGTCCTTGATATAATTCTTTCGATCTTTGTGGGACCCTTCATGCATTGCATGTTATATCTTCATGCATTTTGTGCATCTTGCATTTATTCATATGCATTGTTTTTGTTTTGATCTTATTTTTTGTTTTAATTTTGTGTGAGTAAAAAATCCAAAACCACATAAAAAGTGAAATATTCAAAAAGTTTGATCGTATATGTTTGAGCACCTATCACATGTGAGTTTTGCCTTGTACCTTTGTACTTATGGCTTTGTGCATTTATGAGCTTAGCTTGTTCTTTATACACTTATATCTTTGTGGGAAAAATCTTGACATTTTTGTGTGATTGTTGTAAATCGATTTTCAAGCTTGTCATGAAAGATTAGTCAATAGTCATGTTGGTCTTGAAATATGCGTAGACTTGTGCCTATATATCTTCCCACTCTTTTATTTTTATTACTTAAAGAGCTTAACAAATGTAAATCTCAAAATGAAAAGAGATAATGAGCTGCAGAAACCGTCGCACATACTAGTATTTGACTAGGAAAAAGGGAAAGCAACTTTTATGAAAATGTATGGTGCCCAAAAGCCAAAGGCTTGTTCATCAAATTAAAATATCAAAAATTTCAGGCATCGATCTCAAAATGAGATATATTGATTCAAAATAATCAAATGTTATGAATTGTAAAGAAGCCAAATGAAAAACTTCAAAGTTGTGTAATCATTTTCTTGTGGGAGGTCATATAAGCATATTACTATAATTGAGATAGACCACTTGTCTTAGTACTAGTTGTGTATGACTTAGTTGAATTGATCATTAAAGTTTCATTCTAGACTAAGGACTATTCCACACTTGATACACACACACAACACACATGCCTAATGTTCAATGAATGCCTTATTCATTTGTTCGATTGTACTTGTTTAAATATGATGTGTGTGTTCTCAATTTCATATGGATCAATTCAAAAAGATTTTTGATCATTTTATATGTTTTTTGAAGTGATTTTTATCACTCTTTGTGTTCATGTTTAGTGCATACATTGTTTTTCAGTGTTTAAACATGTTCTAGGTTGAAAAACAAATGTCAGAATTTTTGACTACTCATTTTGGCAACTTACAACCAGCTAAACCAAGTCGCGAGTTTTGGCAACTCGTTTTGACGACTTGCCCAGTCGCGAGTTCACACAGATTGGTTTCGTGGCTCACTGGCGACTCGTTCGCGGCTCGCCTAGTCGTCAAACACCCAAAAACAGCTTTTTTAAATGTTTTTCATGGGAAAACTGTTTTAAACCTCTCCCATCCTCTCTTAAACCCCTATTTTACTATTTTTTCATCAAAACCCAATCAATTTGAATGGTTTTTCATTCCATTAACATCTCTAAGGTAATTATATACTCTTTTCATTGTTTTTGATCCTTAGATTATGTTTTGGAAAGTTTTGTGCTCTTGGTTGGGATTTTCATCATAGGGGTTGGGAAAACTTAATTTTTGTCAAAATTTTTGTATGGGATTGGTTTCTTTTAATGATTTGTTTTGGATGTTGGCCCCTTGTGGCAAAAAGAACATGTATTAAGGGTGGATTTCATGATGATCATGCATTGTTTCACATTGTTGTTCATAGTGTGCATGCTAGGTGTTTGATAAAATGTCTCTTAAGCATTTTCTCGTTTGTTTGGACTCCGATAAGTATCAAACTTTGGGGTTTCTCATGTTTACTCATTAGGAACATGTTTGGTTCATTGGTTGTGTATTTAACACATCTTGCCCCACATGTGCATTTTTCATGCATTGGTCATGCATTGCACTTTGCCACCTCTTAAACACACCTTGCTACCCTTGTCATGCATTGGTTTATACCTTGTTTCTTCATTCTAGCATGCCATGTTTAACTTATGCTTTGTAGCATTTTTTTTTGTCTTAGGTTCGAGCTTCATTTTCTCATGCATCATTGCACCCCTTATGCATCATTGCATCCCTCATGTATCATTATCATTGTTCATGCCTTCATCTCTTGTTCTCGTTTCTCCTTGACCCTTTGTCTATTCTTGACAAAAAGGGGAAGAGTATACTCTAGAGAGTATACCGGAGAGTTTTTGTCATTTCTATATGACCTTTATGAACATTCTTAGGGGGAGAAATACTATTTCTCGTGCACATTTGTAGGGGGAGAGATATTCCATAGGGGAGATGCATATACCAAGAGGGAGAAGACATTGTGTTAATAAGAAAACTTTGTATTGGTGTATGGTGTATGATCAAGTTGCTCACATGTTTCACATCATGCTTACTTTATCGCAATTTACTTGTTACATTATATTTGTCCGTTTATTACTTGCTTTACCTTGAGGGTCTAATGTGTTTTGTGCAAGTGTTTCAGGATACAGGTATATATGTTCCAAGCTCATCACAGCTCCTATGATTCATGATAGGGGAAGTGATATGATAAGGGAAGTATTTTATATTTTGTACGGTTCAATTTGTACCCATGTTGCTTATGTAAGCTTTAAGGGTTTGTTTCATTGCATTTTGTAGGATTTTATGGTTTGTACCATGTATTTGCAACACTTTGCTTATGCAGCCTTTATGCTTTTTGTTTTAGTACTTGTTAATGCTTTGCATTCTCTTAAGTACATCACTCTTGTGCCCTTGTAGGATTGTTCCTAGATGCATATATATTTGTATGCATTGGTTGAGTGTTGGATATGCAAATGATACTTTGCATATAAGCTTATTAGCTTGCATGTCCAAATGTTCATTCTTTGTGTGAATGAATATAGTGATCACTTTTGTATAGTGATTGCTTGTTTGATCTAGCCATGATTTATTGCTTTATTGCTTAAGTCTATTTTTGCTTGATCATGCTATTATTGCTCCATATGCATTTCAAGTTTTCTGCATACAATGATATTATTGTGTTGTTGTGTTTCAGGAGTTACTTGTGCATATGTTCAAGAGCTTTTCAGAATCTAGAGTTAGGTGTGAGTGAGTTTTGTTCAACTGTTCCCAATTCACACGTTAAGTCTAGAGTTTGTTGTAGGGTTTTGTCACGGAATAACCAAAGGGAGAGATTGTAAGGTTGAATTTAATCAACCATCTTGTTAGCTTTATTCCGTGACAATTTGCTTGTAATTTAAGCACTTAGTAACCCTGTATTTAGGTGGGATTATTGTAAGGGTAATGTGTGAGAAAATGTGAAGAAAAGCTCAAGTATGTGCAAGAAGGCAGAGATTCGCGGCTGACTCGCGACTAGCAAGCCGCCAACTGCAGGTACGTGAGATGCACACAGGAGAGCTGAAGGGTCGCACCAACTGTCGCACTACAGGACAAAAGTCCCAGGCTGGCTTGGCCGTTATCTTATGGCTTGAACTCGCAACTCAGACCAGTCGCGAGGCCAAGCCGCCAATCTGCCCTGTTTGGAAAAAACTGACTCTTCGCATTCCTTTCTCACCCCACTATATATAGACCCTTATACCCACCAAATGTTGAGAGCTTCCAGAGAGAATTTTGTGAGAGAAATCCTAGAGAAAAACAAAATTTATTCATCCACAATCTTTACCTTAGAGACTCTTCACATTCCTCTACTCTCATCCTCTCCATTGTTACATTCTTGAGAGGTCTTTAGTCAAATCTTTTTCTCATCATACACATATCCGTGAGAAGGTTTATTTGGTGCTGTTGGGAAGCAGTTAAGAAGGAACCAATTCACATTGATTGATGCTATGGTCTAGTAGCGGAATCCGGGAAGCTAAAGAAGAAATAGGTTTGGCGTAACCTCGTTGGAGCAAGAAGCTTGGAGGGCTTAGGTACTTGGGTAGATTAGGCTTGGAGGGTCTTCTGCTGTTCATGTATCCCAACTACATTCTTTAGTGGATTATTTACTGCTTGGAGGGCGGCGGAGAGGTTTTACGCCGAGAGCTTCAGTTTCCTCTTCGATAACACATCATATGTTGTCTGTGTGTTTGCATTTTCCTTTCCTTTATCTTTGCCTTATGTTTACTGCTGTGGATGTGTTTATATTTGGCTTAGATTAGTTATCAATTCAGTGATTGGCTTATATTCATATTCCGCACATTAATTGTTTGATAAAAATCTTGAATTGATAATTTGTAATTTGGGATCTAAAAGTTCAAGGGTGTTTCATACCCATTTTGAACATTCACATTCAAACGATGAGAAATGACATTTGGGTCAATCCCTAGCATGTTTTCATGACTCTACGCGAAAACATCAATGCTCTTCCTTAAGAACTGGACAAGGTCTTGCTTCGTCTTCTCCACCATACTTGTACCAATTCTGGTAAACTTCTCAAGAATGGACAACAGAACAAATGTTCCTATCAATGGGAATTTGTTGATATGCTTAGTATAATTCTCTTTCTCACACTTTTATCGGGTATTTGTTTTTTGGTTCACATTAATAATGGTGGGATTATTATTTTTCCCAGGATGTTGTGACTAAATTTGAGGTAAACTAATTAATTATTTGGCAGAGCTCAGTCTATCTTGTAACTCACTTACTAACTTAGCTAAGCAAGTTACCAATCTTAGTAATGAATTATTATTGTTGGCCTTAAAACTAATATTATGGGCCTAGTGTTTTTTACTTTTATATTTTGGCCCCGTTTAGTAACGGTATTTAAACAATAAAAACTGTTGTTTAAACATTGCAACATGTATTTCCAAGAACTTTTTCATCTACATGTATTTGCACAAAACTTAAATAACATTACTAAAAATCTCTTACCAAACAGCCCGTTAGTGTTCCTAGAGTATTGACCGTCCTTAAAATTTCCTTGGACCAGTTTAATATCTGTCATAGTTTAAATATTCCGTTACTAGTCAAGATCTATCATGTAGTCTACATATTCCTTATATAGAATCGTTTTGGATTACATGCACGATATATAGATTTTTATTATTTCACAATATTCCTGAATGATTGGGGTCATGTACTATCTCCAGTTCATTCACTTGGCTACAAGACATGCATGTAAGATAAATATTGGGGTCCATAATCCATTAATTTTAGATTGTCTAGCGGTTAATTAAGAAGCACCTTCAAAGGTCAAAACTTAAAACCTCTAAATTGTATGGATGTAAAAGTATGTTGTTGGAATAATTGTTAAGTTATTAAATTTACTATTTTTTAAGTGGAGAAAAATGATGGATTATTATGTCTTGAATCTTGCGTATTAAAAATGTTCTTATATTATTCTATACTAAGATTAAGTAACTCTTGCTTTGTACTTATTTTCCTAAAATCCTCTGCCAATTGATGGATATAAGTATGACCCATTGAAACGATTCTGTAGAGAAAAGTTAACCTATATTGAAATGACCATGTTGAAAAAAAGATAAGCTATTCTTTCTTCTTTTTTTGGTGAATAAGATAAGCTATATTCGATTTCTCTAGATCTCTGTGCAAATATAGGAAGGAACTGCAATCTCTAGGGCTTCTCTTTTCAAAGTTTTCTATAGGTACATGCGATTTAATTTGGGTAGGACCAAATATAAATTATATCGGGTACTATTTAAACTTGTAATGTTTTTGTTATCCCAAATATTTTTATTTGGTTTTCTTACTTCATTAGTTTATTAATTTATTGGTTATACCAAATATTTTTCACCTCACTTCATTCCATTATTTGATAAAACCCAAAACCAGCCCAATGAGCCAATTCATACACTTCACCCCATTCCATTCAAAACCCAAAACCAGTAATGTTTGGGAAATACTTCATCAGTGCAACAATGGTTGATTTATATACAGAATTATTAGGTTAAGCTTTTAGGCCTCCAAAGCCCGTTTATTGTTTGATCGCAATAGGGAACGAGTGCATTTCTAGCTAGACAGTTATATGTTAAAAATGTTGAAGATCATACTGGATGGCGTCCATTGACATTGTTATAATTGTGAAAGTGTATAGTGATTGAGATGCAATCCCATACTTGAGTGTGAAGTGCATGCATTCTTCTTTTAATGTCACGTGGGACTACAATCTCTAATGTTGTAATTATAGTCTGATATGATTTGAGATTCAAGTAGATACAAAACTCTAGGATTAAAAGTTTAAAAGTTCGTTTGTTATAAAAATCTTCGAGTGCCTTTTAGCATACAATTTGAATTAAAGATCGATGTTTACGAAGTTACTCATCCCGTCAATAATTAAACGATTGATTAGACTATAAATTTCTCTCCAATTAGGAAAAAAATAACATACAAGTGAATAATTCAATCTCGGCAAAAAAATAAGTGAACAACAGCTCATAATCATCGCCAAATCAGATATTAAGCAAAATTTTCCATACCAGCATGACAACTAGCAGAATTGTTTAGTGCAAAATGCGCGTACACACATATATATGAGTTCTTCTAGTGCCACAAAAAATGCCACAAAAAAAGCCACATTAACTTTCCTTTATTATTAGTGCCACAAGACTTTTCCCATATATATTATTAGTTTTTACTTTCCTTTATTAATACACATTTCAAAGAAGCCGATCACTACTAGTCAGTTTGCACATCAACCAACTGCTTGAAAATGGATATATCTTACATTAAAGCTAGATAACACCATCATAGCTAGACTACGTAATTGAATACAAATATGGTCATTCTTGTTTTTGCTATTAAAAAAGAAAAAGAAAAAGGGAAGAAGATGCTCATGGCACCTCAGCATTTCAAAATAATGAAGAAAATCCAGAAAAATAATAGTCGAATGGAGGGTTTCATTTATATTTTATAAACATATGGATATGGAGGACAGATGAAGTCATTTTCGCTTTGCCTAAACAAGCTAAAGCAGAATTTATACACATATCAATAAAAGAATTTTCCTTTAATGAATTATAGCAACACAAGTGGATAGACAGTTGGTACATACATGGATGCAATAATACAGTACTTCTGAATAAGTTGTAAATATTCATACATGTATTCTTTAACTATTTAATTATTTTTTTTTTTTTTGAGAAGAACTATTTAGTAATTAAGGACACCTATTGTACCATTAGTCATTTCTTTATCCCTTACATTCTCATTTTAGAAAAGAAAGTAAAGAGTAATTATGAAGTAAAAGATCTAATTATTTCATATACCAACAAGTCATATACAATACACACAAACTCTCTTTTTTCAACTTCCTTCTTTCACAAGCATTAATAAGATTTCCCCAATGGTCTATTTTATTTCCAAATCTCATTGTCTGTAAGAATATATTATCTTGTGAGACGGGCGCATGCGCCCATTGTCTCACTGACATGTGGGTCTTACACCCCAATAGTTTATTTTATTTCCAAATCTCACTATCGGCAAGGAGATGTTTAGGGGTGTCCATGGCAACCCGTAAACCGACCCACCCGCCCAAACCGTCCGGACCGACCCGAAATCCGGCCGACCCGATGCCGGTGATGGTCGGAGACGGGTCTCCGCCCCCAAAAACCGACTGACGCAGGTCGGATGGCGGGTTTTCTTCTTCAAAACCCGATATACCTGATCCGACCGAGGAAACCCATGAAAGAAGGCCGGAGTTACGTAGATCCGTTCAGATTCATCAATATTCCGGTGAAGTTTGGTAGTTTTTGGTTAGATCCGGTGAAGATCAAGGTTTTCTTCCTTAGATCCGGCGGTGAGATGAAGATTTGGTGCTTCGATCCGGCGAAGATTTGGTGCTTGTGCTTCGATTTTCACTTAGATCCGGCGATAGAGATGAATTTTTCGCACAAATCTGAGCTTCATGTGATGTTTTTGCTTCGATTTTTGCTTAGATCCGTGATTTTCGGTCAAATCTGGGCTTGATGGGTTGATTTTGAGCTTCGATCCGGCCAAAATCCGGCGATTGTACTCCAGTACAAGGCCGACCGACCCGACCGTTGTCCACCGGCGTCCGATCCGACTCGACCCGAGGTCGTCTGCGGTCGGCGGCGGGTCGTTCAGCCATCCACCCGATGTAAGCGGGTTGGTTGCGGGTTGGGCATAAACCCGACCCGGACCGACCCGTGGACACCCCTAGAGATGTTATCTTAGGAGATGTTATCTTGTGAGGCAGGCGCATGCGCCCATTGTCTCACTAATATGTGGGTTCCGCGTATGTAAGATCCACATGTCAGTGAGACAATGGATGCATGCACCCGTCTCACCCAAGATTTTTTCGTCTCTCTAAGTTCAAAACTGCATAAGCCAAAAACCACGCCACGTGTGGATCGTCAATGCACTGATGCACAGCCAAAGAAGACAAAAGCCTATGGACAACAAAAATCATGCCTCTCTCCCTACCCACGAATATGCACCTACCCCATGAGGTATTTCAGAACCTAGCTAAATTACTAGACAAGTCTTTCAAGAACCCACAAAAGATCTGAAAAAAAGAAAGATTGAAGTATTCAATTAGGCAAACCTAAAAACAACCAGGAATGCCATATTGAGTAAGGGACCAAAAATCATAGCAAAATGATCAAAAGAGTACCAGATGAAAGAATTACGCCGTGCACTTCCATACAAAACAAAACTACAGATCTCAAGCAGATCAAACACTGTCAAAAATGTAACTAAAATTTCTGAACTCTGAAGATAAGTTTATAGATTGTTGGTGTAACTAAAATGAATGAAAGTACAAAGGCTACTTTAATAGAATGAGAAAATAGTGAGCAAAATAAATAAACTCATTCCAAACGAAAACAAATTAGGAATAGAAAGACTAATACATGTACGTAGCAAAACATAAAGATAATTCATACATAGTTTATTTAAAGAGTGTCATACATAACAACACCAAAAACAACTTGACATTCTAGGAAAGACTAGATAGGGAGTCGCACAGAACGTTAGAAAACATTAAACATCTGAAACCAGTGCAGAGGAATGGATAATCCACTGCCTAAAATAGCACTAACTCGATGAAGAATCTTACTAGTTTCTCCGCAACTTTTGTGAGGATCTTCTTCTTCCAATTCACCAGGGTAAGATGATCAGCTATTGGGTTCCCGAAATTATAAGAAAATGCTAGTTCTGCTTGGAGTGTCTTAGGCAAAGTCAGAACCAACCTTTTTTTTTTCTTTTTTTTTGATGACCGAAAGTCTGAACATTTTTACTTACACGTATGTTATTTTCTGCTGCATGTCGTGAACCTTCCAGCAGGTCTGTGATGAGCACACGGACTTCGCCCATATATTTGTCCGGGAAACAGTGAGTTCTCCGGCACGACTTGCGCTTAACAACCAGAGCTAGCGTAGTGGTTCTCCGGGGCCTTGATGATCTCGATGTGGAACCTAACTTTGAAGCTCCATGTGGGGTTTGAACCATCTAAGAATATTGATGATAATTCCCTTGGGGAACGAAGGTTCTTTTTGATGTCCCAAAGGTAAACCACTGCGTAAGGTTTCATTTTTGTGACATGATTTACGTATGGCAACCCGTGGCCGGGCTGACTCAATCTCAACTTCTAAATTCCTGTAAGGGCAAGCCAAAAGGTATAGCTTTTGGAGGGACTGGCCTGGATGAGTGAATGTGTAAGCACTATCTACGCTGGTTTTGTATTATGTTAGAGATGGCGATGTAAGGCTTACTCATATTTATGGGCAATGTTTCTTTTACACACTCTGTTTTACACTTGGTTTTTCACACGGTATAGAAGGGTTTTTACTCGTTTTCGGTTCCTTTTTGCCTTGATTCCCTGTCTCACAGGTGGGCCTCTCATGTGAGAGCGCTGGGGGTACAAGAGCACGTGGCGAAGTTACAATTGTGAGAGTGCTTTGGTGACTGGGTTAATAGCCCTATAGTGTTAGTGTGTAAAATTCTGAAATACTCTGAAATACGGATAAATGTGTTCATTCCTTTGAGGCAGACCCATCATAAATTTAATAAATAGAGCCTATCATGAATGTAAAAAGAAAAGATATCATTCTCTGTATTTTGTGAATACTTAAAAATTATAGGTACCACTTTAACGATCCAAAATTATATATATATGGGTTGGGTTCAAGTTACACTTAGTGTAACTCTAAGTAATATTACACCACTCAATATTTTTTAATTGGATGCGAATATTGACAAATCCATCGATAGATTATATTATTTTTGTATATTCTTTATACTTGCAAAATTTCAAGGTGATCAAAAATTAATATCTATGTCATCAATCAATTGTTAAAATTCAAATTTTTGTAGTTTAAAATAATGTATAAAATATGAATTTATGGATCAAATGGTAGATAGCATCCGATTGATATGAAAATTGGCATGCATGTTAAGAACATATAAAACATGTAATTCAACGGTTGGATTTTCAAAATATTAATTCAATAACAAGTTATTGAGTGGTGTAACATTGCTTAGAGTTACACTAGGTGTAACTTGAACCCAACTCTCTATATATATATATATATATATATATACACTTGGTGTAACTTCACAAGAGTTACACATTTTTTAAACCGTAGATTTATGAGAGATCTAACGGATAAAAATAAAACATTATTATCCATTATAACATTAAATACTTACTTAATTAATAGTCTCATCATTATCTCTCTCCTTATTAAAATTTTCTTATGTCTCTTTTTCTCTCTTCTTATTAAGTTTTTCTTTCCATTTTCTTTGCAATTTCTCCTACGTTTCTACTTTCTTTCTTTTTTTTTTTCTCCCTGAATATCACTTTCCTTATACCTGTTTTACAAAATGTTCAAGAAAAAAAAATTTCCTAACAAATTCCTTACAAGGAGTAAGTACTATTGTATCTAAACTCCTAACAAATTTTCAACAAAAAAAAAAAATCAATTACATTCAAGGATGCCAAAGAGTGCAGAAATAAGGAGAAATAAAAATCACTAGTAGAGAAAAATGGATGAAGATAATAAACCAAATTTTATCAGACTGTATAGATTATGATAAGATAGAAACTATCCAAATTTGATCCAATTAGAATTTGTTTGTAATTCAAATTCATCCTAATGTTTACCCTCATCGTATGACAATAGTATGGCTAGAGGCCTATAAGTTCTTACAATCTTAAATATCTTTCTCGTTATTAAACATTTGAAGATGTAGTATATAATACAGCAAAACGTTTCTCTTTATTTAAAGGCATCAAAGAATTTAGTGTTTTAATGTGTGCATTAGATTTAGAACCATATCTCCGAATAAGATCTGCCAGCAATGCCTCCATGACAAACCGCCACAGACTCTTACAATAGTATGCCTTTAAATACCTTTCTCATAATAGAATAAGGAAAGTGATATTTAGGGAGAAAAAAAAAAGTAGAAACGTAGGAGAAATTGCAAAGAAAATGGAAAGAAAGACTTAATAAGGAGAGAGAAAAAGAGACAAGAAATATTTAATGAGGAGAAAGATAATGAGGGGACTATTAATTAGGTAAGTATTTAATGTTGTAATGGATAATGGTGTTTTGTTTTTATTCGTTGGATCTCTCATAAATCTACAGTTTAAAAAAGGTGTAACTTTTGTGAAGTTACACTAGGTGTAACTTGAACTCATCTTTTATATATATATATATATATATATTGGGTAATGATAATTAAGTTTGAATTGTAATAATAATATAAATCTTATATGTAGCCTAAAGAAATGTTTATAATACAAAAAATGTACAATATTTTTATATTTCACAGTAAAAATATTCATGCAAGACTGGAACCTTTGTTTGAGAGGTTCATTGACATGTCTTGAACCACTAAGCTACAAGCTTTAGTTGGTGAAGGGTGTAAAATTATTATTAAATTTAAATACAGTTTAAGAATTAGAATTATTACAAAATTACATAACAAATTATCCATTAAAATAAGTAAATTCTCATATTACTTTGTATGAAGAAATATATATTAACATTTATCATTTTGTTTTATCACGTCTTCTAAGTTTGTGCACACTTACAACCAACACAAAAGAAGGAAAACATAATTGAGACATGTATACATATATAGCTACCGTTTGCTGTGCTTACTAAGGTGTGCATTTTTTTTTTAATAATCATCATACGTTCATGACATTAAAAATTGGCAAAAATACTTTCTAGTATAATTTGTGATCAATTGTTATTTTCATTCGCTAAATTTACAAAATTATCATTTTAGTTAATTAACTTTGATATCGCGGTCACTCTCACAACGCTTCTCTTCTCAATTGACCAAAATTGATTCTTCCCACCGCTGCACATCTTAAGTTTTTCTTCAAACTTTTGATCCAAAGAAAAAAAAAAAAAAAAAAGAATAATGCTAGAAATACAAAATATTTTACAAAAAAATTTTACAAACTGTTAATGTGGTGAATAATTATTAGTAAATGAAAAAGTGATATTAATTGTTGGATTAGATGAAAATTAATAAGAAGTTGGTCACATCAACATTTTGTAAAAATGTTGTAAAATAGTTTTTGCATGTAGCATCACTCCAAAAAAAAAAAAGTGTCAAACTGACTTAAGTCTTTTTGGACTTCAAATTTTTTTTTTTTTTTTTTTTTTTTTGAGAAATTTTTGGACATCAATTTTGCACATACAGTTTCCATTCTCGCACTTGCATTCACTATTTTACATTTATTTTTATATGTTAAAATGAGGATATTCTTGCATTAAATACGAATATACATGCAAAATAGTGGTTGTAAACGAGTTTAAACGTATATTTTCCCCTTCTTCTGTTTTTTAGCTGTTATATTTTCCCCTTCTTTAATTCTTACAAGTTGACTCAAGTCATGCAAATAAATTCATTTTTTCTTTTTATGACCGTGGGATTAATTATTGTTAGCACCCTATCACTTTTATTGTTAGCTTCCTTTACTTCACATTTTCAATTTGCATTATTTTTCAATATTTTACCTTCTAGCCACCTTTCAAAAGACCTCATCAGTCAATGCAAGTTTTCTCATAGTCTCGCACTAACCCTCTTCAATCTCTCTACTCTTCCATTCTTTATTTTTTATTTTCCGTTTTCATTTCTATTTACTTCAATTTATATTTATTTATTTTATAGTTGATGATTTTTTTTTCCTTTTATTTATTAAGTCCTCTTCATCACTAAAAAAGAAAAAAAGAAAAAATAGACGCTACAAATTATCCATATCAACATCAATCTAGACTTCAAGTAAGTTTTGTGGCCTTTTTGATAGCAAATTACTAACTAATCTTCCACTAAGGTTTCTTATTATCCTTCAGCTATGCAAAAATAGACGTTACAAATAAAACAAGGTTACTTTTCCATGTGGAATACAAAAATAAAATGACATAAACCTCTCAATCAAGGTGATAGTATGTAAAGTATTCATGCCCAGAGAATGTAGCTGGAGCTTGATGGTTCCACCTAAGAAAACCTCTAAACGATGAAAACCATCACCCCATATTATTTTTGAAGTGAAACCTGGTGTTGAGGTTTAGGAACTTCCATAATTAAAACCCCCATTCAAGTCCCAAAAAGATTACACAAATTGTGTGCAAAAACATTGAAGAACAAATGCATATTATTTTTCATTTTGAAGGAAGCCAAAGCTAAAATAGAGTCAATAGATCCGCAAGATTTTAGCCAAATCTACTCTTCCTGCCATTAATGGACTTCGACCGATACCCGAAACACCCAATTCATGCAAATTGAAGCTACTTCCCAGTCAGCAATGGGTGCCGTTCTGGGGACTCAAAGTGATTGAGTCAAGTTTGGGTTGGGCACAAACTTAACCTGTGGACAACCATATCTATGACTTTTGATCTATGATGATTGTTCATCAAGCCAAGATACTACTTTGTTTTTTGTGTAGTTGAGATTTGAACTAATATCTCTTATTTGAAAATAAAAAACTTTATTTATTGAATTAATTGAAATTTACATCTTATCTTATGTTTCTATTGTACCCCACATCACAGGTGGGTGCATAAAAGCATAACACACACACACACACATGTTTCTTCTTAGAGAACGGAAAAATCTCCATCTATTTTCTATTTACACTACTAAACATTGGTAGCAAATTACTTAAAATTTTCTCCATATTTTAAGATAGAAACCTTTTTTCCCCTTATTTTAGCTAACCACTTTTCTTTTCACCCACATTTGATTTCTTATTCTAAACCCTATTTTATATAAATATTATTTCTTTATTCATTTTTAAATATTCCCCTCACTTTTCAAAATACCTACTTTAGTTTATCACAGTTACAAAAGCACAAAAATTATAAACAAATGTTTAGGGAATGAATAATGTTCCCTAAAGATAAGGAGAAAATGTTGCTAAAACCCATCTTAGGGGGGACATGGGTAAGCATATGTATGTAGATATTGGTTTTTTTTTTTTTTTTTTTGGTTAATTATGTTCATCCCTTACACTATTTTAGGTAATCTGCTATTAGTGCTCGAAACGGATGCTAAGATGCCTCATGTTTTAGGGATCAAATCAATCAAACAACATATGAGAAAATTATCCTGTGCTCTTTGAAAGAAATGCTTCCTCCTCTCACTCCAATGGTAGTTCTCACCATAAATTTAATTAACAAAAAACACTTTTATGTAATGGAAAAATTGTTGTTCTTAGAGTACTGAATAATTACTTTTATTTAAAAACATAATTAAGGGAACAAAATCAAATAAATCAAATGTTTGAGAGACCAAAATCAAACTAACTCCTAAGATGAAAGTACAAAATTGTTCTCATTTTGAAATTTCATGTATCAAATCATATATTTTTTTTAATTTAAATTTAAATGACCAAAATTAAACCTATCCCAAACTTTAAGAATCACGAGTATAATTTGCCCATTATCTCTTTAATCTTTACAATGGTAAGCTTTTTACGTTCTCATATACCTCTTTTTTATTTTCTTTTTCTTTTGGTTAAAAATTGTTTTTCAATTGAAAATTGACAATTTGACATAACTAGTTTGAATCCCAATCACTCCCACACGACCCAGCTTTTCACCTAGTTCCTAGCTCTCATATGAACTTACACAATTTATCCATGAAGTTATATTTCATTTGCATGAGCAATCTTTTGGTCTATATTTTCTGTTTAGTGTCATATAAGCTTGATACACATGTTTAGTTTGTTCAATAAAATAATGTCACGTCATTTTTCATTATGTTGCATCATTTTCATTATTCCACGTGGTATCATTTTATTGGACGGATTAAATATATATAAAAGATTATAGAGACCTTAAATATCATTGTCCTAAACCCTAATGAGTATACAAATGTTGTCTAATGCCTAGGTAGCAAACTTTGGTTTTGATATAAGTTTGTTGCACGGAAAATTCTCAAGAAGCACTCCCACAAAAGATTGATTGTAAAAACTTTATGGGTGTACGAAAGATCTAACAAAAAATAATAAAAGACTAATACAACACATAAGATAATTGATGGATTAAATAAAGATTCTCGCAGCTACAAAAGCTGTCAACGTTACACTAGCAATACACTGCAACTCGATTACTATAGTTAGAAGATATTCTTAGAATGACTAATAAAACACTAAATTGAACAGCACAAACCACCAAAGCAGAAAGACTAATTAACGCACTTTCCAATACATATCTTTTCAGGTGCATTATCACCTAGATATCATATAACCCTTTAGATTCCTATAATTCCTTGACCTGTTGATCACACAGAGTTTCAAGAATATTCATCTTCATTATGATCATCAAGTGTGTCATCATCATAAAAAAACACCGTGCCCAACACACCCATTAACACTTCTCCCAACCCCTCAACAAAGGGACGTGCGAAGCCATTAACACCTCTTTTAGGCCTCTGCTTCACATTCAGATCAGTAGGTGGGTGCTCCACAATCCTCCCGAACTTATAAGAAAAAGCTAGTGCGCCTTGTGCCTCACCATCTAAGGTCACAATGCTTTTACTCATATGTTTTTCATTTTCTGCAGCATCATGATCATCACCAAAGCCTTCCAGCAATTCCGAAATGAGCACATGGACTTCACCGATATCTTTGTCCCTTAAACCGTGAGTTTTCTGATGCGACTTGAGTTTAACAACCAGATCAAGACAGTTCTCCTTAGCTACGGCAAGGTTCATGGTGAACTTAACGTTGAAGTTCCATGTAGGGTTTGAACCACCTTTTGAGTCAACCGATGTTTTTCTCTTGGAGAAATAGAGGATATCGTTGTGGTCACGAATGAAAACGACAGCATAAGGTTTCATTTTTTTGACATGATTTACGTACTTCAATCCCTGAGCGGACTGACTTACAAGCTCTAAAGGCTTGTAACTCATATTGGGTGGACTTTGGAGAGACGAGAATGGATGTGAGTTAATGTGTATTCTATTATGTTAGGCTTGGCAATATAAGGTGGCTTATGTAGCATCACTCTTCATCTACTTATATATAAGCCCAAGCAAACAGTGATAGCGTTCAAGAAGACTTTTTTTTTTTTTTTTTTTTTTTACATAGATAGAAATTTTACTCTAATCTAATCTAAGTGTATATGTGTGTGAAGCTCCCTCTTGAAGACTTAAACCCCATCCCTTACCTTCTACACCTCTCAAGCACTCTATCATTAAAGGTGTGCGGTGGTCATTCAAGAAGACTTTTGATAATTAATATCTTTGTAGATGACAAACTTATTCAAGAATACTTTAATAATTAAATCTTTGAAGATGGTATGGTTGAGATTTGTGGAGGAGGGTGTGCGACAGAAGAATTTAATTTAATTTATTATTATTTTTTCATTTTTAAGGAAGCCATAATAAATGTTTAAAACCATATGTTTTAAATTACTAACATATTTTCACAATATATTCTGTGATTGTCGAGTATTACTCTAACTAAAAAACAGAAAAAATGGATGAATATATCTTCCATCACTTTCTCATTGTGATTATTGGAGAAAATGAAAGAGATAGGCATCAAGTGGGAGGAAAGCGACTGAGTCTATTTCCTACACATGTTTCATGGCTATTTGTTGACTGTTCACATTAATAGTGGGACTAAGCTGGACTTCATGAACTTTTTATGGCATTAGGGCCTACGTTATCCCTCACATAACCCCAAAAAAAAAAAAAAGATTATACGTGGGCAATGGACATACCATTGCGGTAACTTAAAATTGAAACAAGCTAGTTATCAAAAAAAAAATGAAACAAACTCTATGTCATTGGACCATTGAGGATCATATAATGTCAAAAATCTTATTTAGTTTCTTACATATTACATACACTAAAAAAGTCATGATAAGAATTCAAAAATTCTATTTAGTCATGCAGCCAATAAATTTATCAAAGTTATGAATTATTCTAAACAGATAGTATGGATAATATTTAAACCTCAATTATCAATCACCAACTCAAAAACAATAATAATAAAAGGAAAAAAAGGTAGTAAAGTAGAAAACCAATGAAGAAACTATACAAACGAAAAACCATTATGATAGATCCAACCCAGTAAAAAAAAAACATTAGAAATAAGAGTTAAAAAAATATGCTTACAAAACCTTTGAAATTATAATCTCTATTATAAGTTGTAATCCTTGCAAACGTCTGACTTGCCTTCCTACTGTAGTGGTTCAAGAACCTCTGGAATCCTTCTACACAAATCTCCTTTACCAAAGAATCCCGTCCACAATCCGAAACTTTGGGCAAAAATAACACCAACTCTTTGTGGTTTCAAGAAGTCAATGGTTTAGATTAAAGAAAAAACTCTCAAATTAAAACTCTAAACAGATCTCACAAAGAGTAACACTTAAAGGAGAGAGATTTAGAATTGTTTTGTAATGACCTAAGTATATAGTCCTAGCCACATTTGCACTTATAACCCAAAAGGCTTAGTTAGGCTACAATTGAGGCTTATCATAATTACTTACAAACTCATGATTCACCTAATAAACACTCAATGTGGGATCCAGCACATGCCCATACAACACACCCTTAAACAATCCAATCAAATCTATACAATTTGAAGTACCACAATATCTCCTACTTAAATTCTTGACTTCCACATTAGGGCCCACATTGTGTTGTAGTGCCCCCAAGTCACATAGCATTATTAGGTTTACTCTAATACCATTGTATTGTCATGCCCCCAACTAAACCAATAGACTAGATACAGACAATGACTACATACTTGTAAACTTTTCGCCTAACAAGCTTGCAAGGTCTACATAAAAGAGTAAAAGAATCCTCCAACAATCAGTAAGTAAAATTAAATCCAATAACCAATAATTTAATTGTCAAAGTTTCCATAGCATTAATAAAAATAAAGTCCAAATTTCAAGTGGATAAAAGATTAAATACGCCCAATCTTATTTCAAAATATTCCTAAACTCCTCATGCACACACACTTGTTATTCCTTAGGATTTGAATTTGAAAGGGAGAGAAGGAGACCCCGGGGGGGGGGGGGGGGGGGGGGGGGGGGTGGTGGGTGTGGTGTGGGGGGTGTTGGGGTTTAGTTTTGCAACTCAATAAATAACCAACTCCTAATTAACTAACTAGATAAAGCATATTTACAAGTAAAATAAATGAGCTTACATTGTTATATTAGAATAGAACTTAATAAGCTTAGAAATGTTGTTCAGTTCAAATGGAACTTTGGACAAATGAAATGCAAATACTTAAAATGAAATTATAATTTGCAAAGTGTTCTAGAGCAATCAAAATTGTAATTTGCAATGAGTTCAAAAACTTCAAAGAATTTCGTTGGAGTTGAAACAATAACTATATTAGATTTCATATTCTTAACAAATTTCATTATTTTATGACGGTGATCAAGCTAGATCCTTGTAATTAGACTCAGAATCACGTGTAGGCCATGATACTCGACAAAAGTAACTAGTTTTTATGCTAATGTATAACCCCCATAGTTTGGGTCCAAAGTATAGTCAGTCTATACATAAATTCTTCTATAAGGTTATGTAGCCTTATGTCATTCTGTATATAAAATCATATTTTAGACAATATTCTATTCAAATCATATGTTTTATTTAGATTTCAGAAGAATATAAATTTTTTAAAATCAAGTTAAATTATTTAAATCATTGTAGCTAAATAATCAAATAAAAATATTTGAAAGAAAAGACAAAGATATACTAAATTATTTTAATTAAACAAAATATAACGAGGTCAGACAAGGTAAATTCGTACTTCTCCCGAACCTTCCCTTCTAGGATCCACGAATACCACCTAAAACAATGAGTCAATGACTCAATTACATCAATTTTTATAGGTGATTTTATTTACTTTCACTCTTGGTTAACTAATGTCTATCCGGCCATTACGAAAGCTCTCTAACCAGTTATATACCAAGTAATAAAGGAATTTCTATATACATAAGTTCTAGATCTGTTCAATACCAAAAGAAAAAGAATACATCTAAAACATCTTATAATCAAAGTTAGGCCAACAGATGATTCTAACTGCAGCTAGCAGTTTTGAAGTTGGCATGTTGTTGTATGTTTGTGTGTTATCAAAAAATAGTTAGGCCAACAGGTGAAAACCTCATGGCCATCGGTGCATCATACATTCTTTATGAATTGTAACTATCAATCAAGTTCTTTATACCATGCTCCACTTCTATGCACCACGAATAAAAAAATAACACCTAGCTTCTTTAATTTTTCCTTTCACAACTAAAGTCGAGATAATCTTATAGCCTAAAATTCTCGCCAAGAACCACACAACATGTGTGGGTATGGCCATTTGCCAATGCACTTATGCACAACGAGAATCATGTCTCTCTCTCCTCTTAATATATGCTGCTACCATACGAGGGAAGCAGGTGCAGAGCTAAGAATTTTTGTTTGAGGGCCAAGTTACGACATTAATATATTTATTAAGACCACCCCCTCCCCCCCCCCCCCCCCCCTCCCCCAACACACACACACACACACACACACACACACACACACACACACACACCACATAACAAGTTGAAAAATATAGATTCAAATATGTTTAATGTCAAACTTTATCAAATATTTAACAGATATAAGAGCACATTTTGTGATAAAAAAATAAAATTGCAAAAATTAAGTTATGTTTTTATAACTATTAGACCAATTATTTATTTTAAGAGCATTATTAAACTAATTCAAATATTTGGAGGGCTAGCTCTTATTTTCGTAGGCTAAATTTTAAAAACATTAAAATAATTATATATATTAAGGAAAATTTCAAAATAATGGGTGGTCCTAGAGGGAAGGGTATGGTGGATTACACACACTTCAAAACTGTGATAGTTCCTTTGTTTTTGGAGAGTGTGTACTATGTGTACACTAGACATTTTCCATGAGATAATTCAAATTTGGCTAAATTACAACTTAGAGCATCCACAGGAGTGGATCTATTTTTTTTTTTAGCTATTTGGCACTACAAAAAGCTACTTTATCTATTTTACCTACTCATTTTACAAAACATCCAACATCAGTGGATCTATTTTAGCTTTCAACACAATAAAATAATATAAACATCACAATAAAATAATATATCTACTACAATACAATAATACATCCCACTACCAAAAAAAAAACAACACAAACCGATCAATGGCACAATCCACAACCACTGTCAACCAAGAACAACCACCCAACAACAACTAGCAAGCTAAGAACAACCACCCACAACCACTGCCAAAAATCCAAATTAGCCAAAAACCACCACACATATCACCACTGCCACACCACCACTGACCCATGAAGATGAAGATCGGCGATGAAGCCACGTGGCGCTCATCTAACTGTTTCTCAATCGCGCTCACTGAAATCACTATGTGGCTGAGGAGTTGGGGATCTTTGTTTGTACTGTCCTCAACGAGAATGATCAGCGAGTCTTCGAGAGGTTCTATGGCGATGAAGAGCTAGTCCTCATTGAAATGCAGCAATGCACTGTGATTGTTCATGGAGCCTCGCCTTGTTTTGAATGATTGAGCTTCGGTGGGCTAGTGACATTGAGGTTCGAATAGGGCCGATGGCAGAGAGGTGAGAGTTCACAGGTGAGGGTTTGAAAGAGTTGAGAGTTCGTGAGTTTGTTGAGTGTGGAGAGTTTCAGACGGGTTGGATAATAAAAGAGTAGAAAAAAAATTAAAAAAATAAATAGTATTTTAAATGGACAATTGAATAATAAAAAAAAAATTTAGCTCTTAGCTACATTGCATAACCATATATAGATGTGCACTGTAGCAATAAAGGTAAAAATTTTACCTTTAGCACCACTATTGCAACACTCTTTTATATATAGTGGTGCTAAAAATAGCTTTTTAGCACCACTATTGTGGATGCTCTTACAGTACACAACTCTTAATAGTTTTGAGTATCATTCATTCCACTCCTACCGAAACAAACAGAAAATCTTAGATCGGTATGCAAATCATAATGGTAACCCCCATGTTCCACCTCAAATGAAATTTTGACCCATTTTGGATCATTTCGAGGGTTTTGGACAGTTTCAATCAATACCATCCAAAATTAAAAATTTTGCCAGAATGCAGAGGAAATATTAAAAAAGAAAAAAAAATAGATGAAGCAATCAGGCACAATTTGACACCCATTAATATAGTAGATTGTTAGTGGTGGTAAGTAAAAAATATAATGTTAATAATGATCCCAACGAGAAGTAGTAAAAGTTTCTCAATTCAACATGTGTGAAAAAAAAAAATCAATTTTATTATGTGTACGTCGCTTTAGTATTGTGTTAGAGTATCCACAGCAGTGGTGCTAAAAAGCCATATTGGAATTTTTAGCACCTCAAATACCTAAAAACCATTCTGTAGCAGTGGAGTTATAGGTAAAATTTTTACCTCTTTAGCTACAGTGCACAGTCATCTATAGTTGTGCACTGTAACTCCAAAGCTAAAAATATATATATATATATATGTGTGTGTGTGTGTGTGTGTGTGTGTGTGTGTGTGTGTGTATATATATATATTATTTAACTATTCTCTCTCTTTTCCATTAAAATATTCTCTTTCTCTCTTCTTTCTCTATTTTTTCTCTGTTTCTTTTTGTCAGACTTAGAGTCTCAGCTATCTCTCTTCCTTCTCTATCTCTTCGCTATCTTTTCTCTCTTCTTTTCACGTGATCGGCGACGATGGTCTGGGTTTGTGGTGGGTTTTGTGCCTCTTGGTCTTGTTTCTTCTCTCTCTCGATCAAGCTCAGATGGTGGGTTTGAGGGTGGTTTGGGGTGCTAGCTCAACACTCTTGGTTTGAAAATCAAGCTCAAATCTGTTGGATTTTTGGCAGTGGTTGTGGGTGGTCTTAGCTTGCTAGTTGTTGTTGGGTGGTTGTTCATGGTTGGCAGTGGTTGTGGATTGTGCCGTTTGTGCCGTTTGTGGTTTTTTTTGGTAGTAGGATTTATTATTTTATTCTAATAGATATATTATTTTATTGTGTTGAAAACTAAAATAGATCTACTGCTACAAAATGTTTAATAAAATTAGTAAGTAAAATAGATAAAGCAGTTTTTTATGGTGCCGAATAGCTAAATAAATAGCTCCACTACTGTGGATGCTGTTAGGAGAGGATGAGCAGACAAAAAGAAATCAATTGATTGCTTTCACGTGAGTGAGTTTGGGAAATGAGAAAAAGAGTTGTTAGTGAACCTTCATGGAAGATTCCTTATGTAGAATTACCCAGAATGTTAATTTTAAATAATAATATGCACACTTTATTTGAGATCTTAAAAAATTGTATATATTAATCTATTATTTTTTATATAATAGTAATTAATATATATATATATATATATGCGGTAATATAACCTTGAATGGTATTGAAATATTTTATTTCAAATTCAATAGACAAACTCGAATAAGGTATATTAGAACTAGTAGTTTCTAGTACCAAAGGAGAAAAAATTGTAAGAACTTAATGATGAAATATTTAATTAAGCAAAACCTAAAACAACCATGAATGCCATATTGTACACGGGGTCGAAAATTCATAGCAAAATGATAAAAAGAGTACCAAAACAAAACAAATATGCAGTGCATTTCCATATAAAACATTGTGTCCAACAATTCTTGAGTAAAGTTGCATACTTTTATGCTGAGCCACTTTTTACTATGCCCCCAAATATGTTCAAAAAGACATTATAGCTGGTTAAAAGATAGGACCTAAAGAATATTTTGTATAGCATTATTGACTGGCCCCACATGTGTCATTGCTTTCCTCCCCTAAAACATCATCACCACTAAGTTTAGTACTATATATTAGCTTCCTTCACATCATCTTTTCAAGTTACATTTTTCTAATATTCTACGTTCTAGCCACCTTCCAAAAGACCTCGTCTTTCCATGCAACAAGTTTTTCTCAAAGTTTCACATTAAGCTCTATTCAACAAAGTAATGATACATATCATAACAAAATTTACAATTTTGTCAGAACTTGTTTATGTGATAAATTGTGAATAGTAAAGTTATAAACCTACTATTTTTAATTTATCATTTACAACTTATCACATAAACAGACCGTGAGTTTTATTCAGATACTAGCATTTTTGCTCTTCAATCTCTCTATTCATCCTTCTCGTCTTTTTGTTTTTTTCATTTCTATTTTACTCCTCTTTCTATTTGTTAATTTATTTTATGGTTGATGATTATTTTTCCTTTCATTTATTAACCCAATTAATAGTCTATGCAGTACATTCCCATACAAAACACGTGGGAGGGGGAGGGGCGGAAAAGTCCCAAAAAAACATTATTGCTAGCCCAAAAAAAAAAATAGGCCCTAAAGTACTTTTGTAAAAGCTGGCTCCCAAATGAAACTGACTGCCCCCCTGTGTCTCCTCCCGGCCCCAACACACATCATAACAAAACTCTACCACTTATATAGTTTGCATTATTTTCCAATATTCTACTTTCTAACCACCTGCCAAAAGACCTTATGAGTCAGTGCAAATGCAAGTCTTCTCATAGTCGTCTCTCACTAAGGCCTGTTTGATTTGAGAAAAAAGTGGTATATTCTGTATTTATTTTTAGCTTTTTATGGGATCCACTACTTAAAAATTTGTTTAGTTTTGTATTTGCATTCAGTTTTTATTTTTAGTATTAAAAAATAGATTTGAATACAAAAATTAAATACAATCTTTTAGTATTTTCATTTTCTTAAAAATATATATAGTGGAATTTTTGTAAAATGACCAAATCTGTAGATCCCATTAACACTGAAAAATACTCCTCTCTCAATTGTGTTGAATTTTTAATTGAAAAATATAAAGTGAAAAAAAGAAAAAATTTAGACTAAAAAATAATGCCAAATATAAAATGAGTTAAGTAGAGAAAATGAATACAAGATTTAAGAAACAAAAAATGAGTTCAGAAAATAAAAAGGGAAAATGAATTCACTCCAATGATAACCAAACAAAGCCTAACTCTCTTCAATCTCTCAACTCTTTTTTTTTTTTTTTTTCCTTTTCTTTTCATTTTCCATTTTTATTTCTATTTTAGTATTTTACTTCATTTTCTATTTATTTATTTTATGGTTGATGATTTTTTTTTTTTTTTTTGCCTTTTACTTATGAAACCAATAAATTTTTTTTTTTTTTTTGGAGGAACATTAAACCAATTGATAGTCTATATTTGATTACAAAATAAAATTTCATAGTGCAATATATGGTACACTAATTTTATATGAAAAATCTCACACACATGTCAAAACTAACAAATTTGTATTTATGTCTGAAAATTGATGTTTGAAAATTTATTAGTACAATAATGACTGTCAAACATATGCATATCATTTGGTCTTATCCCGGAAAAATTTCTTGCTCCACCCTATATGCACATAGAAAATATAAGGAATATCGCTCTGTTTGTTTCGGTATTAACATTTTCTGAAAAATGTTTCGTTTTTCAGAGAGTATTTTCTGAAAAATTATCTTATTTTCTGGTGTTTGGTAACAATCTTGAAAATGAGCTTGAGAATGATTTCTGGTGTTTGATATTCATAGTTTGTATAACATTTCTTGTATAATTTAAAATATGTATAATATGTGTATTGTGTAAACCCACCTAATGTACTCAATATAAATAAATAATAATAATAATAATAAAAACCAAGAATGAATTTGGTTTTCAAACTAAAATTTTGACAACAGATATAATCAAAATTAGCTATCCAATTTTCATAATCTCAAATACTCATCTTGCTCATTTATATAGACAGTAACGTTCATAATATATATATATATATATATATATATATATATATATATATATATATGTATGTATGTATGTATGTATATAAACCATACTTCTCATAATTCAAAATAACTATTATAACCTTAAGTTCCATTTTAAATAGTTCAAAATGCCACATAGGCCAAATAGTTTTATAGGTAAGCTAATCCAGTACAAATAGTTTGATAAATATACCAAAAATTGTTATAGAATTGTTGACCGATCTGTAAAAAGAAAAAAAATACAAACCTTATTAAAGAACGATGTTATAGAGGGGAGAACGAATAGGGAGAAAAAAGAGAAGAAAGGCAGTTAGAGAGAGAAGTCTGTGGGAAGAGAAGAGGCCAGAAGGGGTGATAGTGAGGGTCTGAGAAGAGAGAAAAAATAAAGGGAGGAGAAGAAGTGGGAGAGTTTATTATGAGAAAGGCTGAATGAGTGAAAGAAAATATTTTTTCTTAAGTCAGAAAAAGATAATATTTATAAAAGCTATGCACTGTGTGAGAAAGAGATTGTTTTCCAAAAAAAATTTTTGGAAAACAACCTATAGAAAAATAAGCCTTATTTTTATAAGAGTTTTCCATTGACTAAAGATAGTTTTCTGTTGATTAAAGATTGTTTTCTATTGACTTTTTTTTTTTTTAATGCTACCAAACACTGAAAAATATGAAAAACTATCTTTATAGAAGGTTTTCCAGCGAAACAAACAGAGTGTATAATTCCAAATATCTGATTACGCTTGTGTTTAGATATATAGCTTATTTTTTGCCAACTTATTTTACTATTCAGTTTATTTTTGCTATTATTTATGGACCCCACTACACTTTTAGGTATTATTCATGGATCTCATTATAATATTTCAGCTAATTTTTACCTTTATTTATCAGCAAAAAATTTTCAATTTTAACAAAATAAGCAGATCCCAAACGACCCTTAAGTCTGAAATTACACGAACTCAAAAACAGAGCAAACACTGCCAAAATGAAAACTAACGTATACTATATCAGAAGAATAGTTTAGAGATTGTTAGTGCAACTGATCAACTGAATGATACTACCAAGTGAGCACAACAACTACTAATTATCATTCCCAAAATAGAAACAGTACTGATACATATAGTAGAAATAGTACATTAAGATAATTCAGAGTCTCGGCTTGACATTCTAAGAAAGACTGCATAAAGATTCACACAGAAACAGCAGAAACAAGTACATACAGCTAATTTGAGGTGGACTTGCTTTATTAATTATTATATGCATACCTAGATATAATATAACCACCCTTGAGATCCTTATATACTACTTGCATGACCATATCTAGCTTCATTCTTAATCTTCAACATCTTCACCTTCACCTTCATCATTATTGTACTCAGATGGGTTATCAGCACCACCCTGATCAACAGCAGCAGCATCATCAGAGGCGCTTGTCAATCCGGTAGTGTTCAACGCAGTTCCCGCAATCCCTTCATTTTTATCCTCAGACGAGTCATCAGCACCACGCTGATCAACAGCAGCAGCAACACGGGTTTGAATAGCAGGCGGAGGCGGGGCTGCAGTAGCATCAGAGGCAACCGCACTTGTAAATCCGGTAGAGGCAACCGCACTTTTCAATCCGGTATTGTTCGACGCAGTTCCCGCAATCCCTTTCATCGCTTTGGAGATCAACGGATTCCCCAATCCAGCAGGTTGTTGAGGGTTCTGCTGCATATTTTGCTGCGCAGCTGGAAAATTCTCCTGCCTTGCTGGTTTCTGGACAGTAGTACTCCCGCTCTCAAACTTGTAAGAAAAGACTAGTGTTCCTTCGGGCTTTTCATCTGTGGTCATAACACTGGCACTCATCTGTTTTTCAGCAACTACTGCATCAGCTTTAGCTTTACCACCAAAACCTTCCAGCAATTTTGTGATGAACACACGGACTTCACCGATTTCTTTGTCCCTAAACCAGTGATCCGTCCGGAGTGACATGAGCTTAACAACAAGTTCAAGGTTGCTCTCCTTGGCCTTGGTGATGTCGAGGTTGAACGTAACTGGGGAGTTCCATGTGGGGTTTGAACCACCTCCTGTGTCCTCCGGTGTTTTTTCCTCTGAGGAATGGAGGTTATTTTGGTTGTCGCGAATGGAAACAAGCGCGTAAGGCTTCATTGTTGTCACATGATTGACTTCTTTCAATCCATGCGCTGACTGAATCACAAGTTTTAAGACCCTGCAATCCATAAGGTGACTGGCTTGTTGAGTCAATGTTTATGGATGGAGATGAAGGTGGCTGCGTACTGATGCTTATATATAGTAAGAGCATCAACGTGCTTGTACTCGGTGGTGGGGTTGAGCCTTGTGCCACGGAAAGTGAGGACATTGGTTAGTAAATGAATCAATTATTTTTGGAATGTTTTCATACTATTTTTATAAAAAGTATAAAAATTAAGTTTTATTTATTTATTTATATATATATATATATATATATAATTTTTTTAAAAGTATTTTGTAAAAGGATTCTCTTAGACATTTGTTACCATTAAAAATGACCACATATAATATCATTATCTGCTTTGATAATAAAATTCAAACGTACACCCACCTTGATAATAAAATTCAAATGTATCATTATCTGCTTTTATAAACGACAAAATCAACCTTCGCTTTATAATTATAAACGACAATAAATTGGTGTTGGTAGACCCCAATCACGATCAATAATTCATACATCAACACAATAAACGATTGATTAGACTATAAATTTCTCTCCAATTAGGAAATAAATAACATACATGTGAATAATTCAATGTCGGCAAAAAAATAAGTGAACAACAGCTAATAATCATTGCCAAATTAATCAGATATTAAGCAAAATTTTCCATACCAGCAAGACAACTAGCAGAAATTTTTTAGTGCAAAATGCGTGTACACACACACATATATATATATATATATATTATTAGTTTTTACTTTCCTTTATTAATACACATTTCAAAGAAGCCAATCACTACTGGTCAGTTTGCACATCAATCAACTACTTGAAAATGAATATATCTTACATTAAAGCTAGATAACACCATCATAGCTAGACTACTCAATTGAATACAAATATGGTCATTTTTGTTTTTGCTATATAAAATAAAATATAAATAAATAAATAAGGGGAAGAAGATGCTCATGGCACCTCAGCATTTCAAAATAATAAACAAAATCCCGAAAAATAATAATCGAATGAAGGGTTTCATTTATATTTTATAAACATATGGATATGGAGGACAGATGATCAGCTATTGGGTTCCCGAAATTATAAGAAAATGATAGTTCTGCTTGGAGTGTCTTAGGCAAAGTCAGAACCTTTTTTTTTTTTCCTGATCGACCGAAAGTCTGAACATTTTTACTCACACGTATGTTATTTTCTGCTGCATGTCGTGAACCTTCCAGCAGTTCTGTGATGAGCAGAAGGAAAAAAAATTATGCAACTTCTTTGTCTCTTGATAGCTAAAATTGAAAAATAAAAATTAAAAGTCCCATGGGTTTTTTAGAAAGAAATAATAGGTTTTATGTTTATTTTTTAAAATAAAATAAAATAATCATTCTTTGAAAGTATTTTCACAAAAAAAAAAATTTTTTTGAAAGCTTGGATAATTTAAAACTTTTTTTAATTTATTTTTTTTCTATGTAAAGTGAAATTTTGAATAAAACATTTCACCTCTTCAAGATTCCATGAATTTTTACTATGATAAGCCTCTTAATATCATCAAGAAACTATAAATAACAATTTATTATCATATGAACCGACAAATTTTCAGTGAAAAGATAACCAAGAGTGTGAAAACTGGAAAGTTTTGGTGGAAATAACAAAAAAACTTCAAATGTGTGGGCGAGAGCATAAGAATAAAAAAGATCAGACTTTATTACTTGTGAATCACGCTCAATCTCAAAGTGAACGTACAGCTCAGCCAAACAGAAAAAACCCACCTCACCGTCCCAACGTCATATACCCAACGTCATACAAAAAAAATTATTGCTATCTTCTTGTCCATATCCATATGTTTATAAAAGTCTGAACATTTTTTCTCACACCTATGTTATTTTTACTCATACGTATGTTTGCCGACATTCCCTGTCTCATAGGTGGGCCTCTCATGTGAGAGCGCTGGGGGTACAAGAGCACATGGCGAAGTTAAAATTGTGAGAGTGCTTTGGTGACTGAGTTAATAGCACTAGTGTTAGAATCCGTTTGAATAGAACTTATTTTACTGAAATTGAAAATTAATAACTAAAAACATTATAGCAAAATAATTTTTGAATGTGTGAATAGTACCGTGAGACTCATTTTTAATGAAAAAATTACTGAAAAATGAGATTTATGGGTCTCGTTAACAGTGCACGGGACCCATTGATATGCTGAAAAGTCAATAATATGCAACTACTGTTCATAAACAGCGTATGAACAGTAACTGTTTGTCCTCTGAAATGAGTGGTGCAGCAAAAAAAAAAAAAAAAACACAAACACAACCATAGAAATGTGTATCCAAACTCACAATTAGTGTGTAAAATTCTTAAATAGTCCGAAATACGGATAAATGTGTTCATTCCTTTTAGGCAGACCCATCATAAATTTAATAAATTGACCCTATCATGAATGTAAAGAGAAAGAATATCATTCTCCGTATTTCGAAAATATTTAAGAATTATAGGTGTTAATGCCCCTTTAACTATCCAAAATTATATATATATATATATATATATATATATATATATATATATTACATTTTTGGGTAATGATAATTAAGTTTAAATTGTAATAATAATATAAATCTTATACGTAGCCTAAAAAAATGTTTATAATACAAAAAATGTACAATATTTTTATATTTCCCAATAAAAATATTCATGCAAGACCGGAACCTTTGTTTGAGAGGTTCATTGACATGTCTTGAACCACTAAGCTACAAGCTTTAGTTGGTGAAGGATGTAACATTATTATTAAATTTAAATACAGTTTAAGAATTAGAACTATTAAAAAATTACATAACAAATTATGCATTAAAATAAGTAAATTCTCATATTACTTTGTATGAAGAAATATATATTAACATTTATCATTTTGTTTTATCACGTCTCCTAAGTTTCTGCACACTTACAACCAAAACAAAAGAAGGAAAACATAATTGAGACATGTATACATATATAGCTACTGTTTGCTGTGCTTACTAAGGTGTGCATTTTTTTTTTTTTTTTTTAATAATCATCATACGTACATGACATTAAAAATTGGCATAAATACTCTCTAAAATAATTTGTGACCAATTGTTATTTTCATTTGCTAAATTTACAAAATTATCATTTTAGTTAATTAACTTTGATATCACGGTCACTCTCACAACGCTTCTCTTCTCAATTTGATTCTTCCCACCACTTCACATCTTAAGTTTTCTTCAGACTTTTGATCCAAAGAAGAAAAAAAAAATAATAATGCTAGAGATACAAACTATTTTATAAAAATTTTTACAAACTACTGATGTGGTGAATGATTATTAGTAAATGAAAAAGTGATATTAATGGTGGGTTTAGATGAAAACCAATAAGAGGTTGGCCACATCAATATTTTGTAAAAATGTTATAAAATAGTTTTTCATTTTTTCTTTTTATGACCGTGGGATTAATCAAACGAAAAAAAAAAAAGCTTTATATACTCAATTAGGGGCAGTTGTACGCCGATGCTAGGGTGGTCACATGATTACCCTGATTTAGAAAAAATGTACTTATTAAACTTAATAAATCTTTTTAGACCCAACATAATTAAACTTTGGACAAAATTTAGCAACAATTTTTTTTTTTTTTTTTTAGAAACACAAAATAAATATATGAGAATAAGCTCATTTTTTTTTATAGAGATTTTCAACCTATGGCATCCGCTCCGGATGATAGCTCTTTATCATCAGATCAAGACATCAATCAATTTTTGGTGTAGGCGGGAATTGAACCTCAGATCTCTTATACAACCATCAGAGACTTTACTAGTTGAGCTAACTGGAACCCACTAGCAACAAATTTGGTTGTAGACTAAAGTTACAACTTTACTTATTATATAATTTTATTGAATATGAATTTTAACAAATCTACTATTGGATTTTTTTTTCTTTTATATCCCTCATGCATGCAAAATATCAATAAAATCAAAGAACAATATAATTATGTCCTCAATCAAATTTTTAAATTTTGAGTTTTTGTAGTTCAAAATTATAGATAAAAAAATAAGTTTATGAGTCAAATAATAAAAGACTGAGCACAAGTTCAATAAAAACAAAAATGTTCCATCAAACCTCAAATCTTTAATTCAGTGACAAAAAATTTTATTAGTTAAGCTGGTTTGATGAAAAAAAGACTTTTCCAAACCCTTGATAACTATTCTATCTAATAGCGAGTAAAATATTGTTGCCACATCATTAAAATATAGTTTTTGGAAACGGTGAATGTCAAAGTGCGGGGAATTACTCAGTTCTAAAACCTGGTGAAATTATTGTTTTACATGGACGAATAAAATTAATTTTTTTAATGTTTATTAGCTTTATTTGAAATTAACTCAAAATCATTTTTTGTGTTTGGTGGTATTGAAAATTGATAATATTTTTTATAATGCCAAACAGTTACATGACTATACTATACTATAGGCCAAATACATAATCAACCTTAAAATTGAAGGAAAAATTTAAAGAAAAAAGAAAAGAAAATAAAAGAATATGGTCATAAGTTCATTAGAACAAAATTCATTATTTTTCTCATTAAGACATTGTTGAAAATCATAAACCACAAATGGTATCTGAAACCTTAATTAGCTGCATAATAACAAAGTCTACGTACAGCGAGTTCGTGGTTTTTGTCCCTATATGCATGCATGCTGCAAGCACGTTCGAAGGTAGTGATAAAGACACAAGTGGATAACAACATAAATGTTTTAATCTCAGGTCCGGTTATATATTTACCCAGATGTAGCTGTGGTTTCTTTAGGTGCTCTTCACTAAAAAAGACAAAAAAAGTTTTCACTTAATTAGCTATCTTAATCAATATTCTTATCCGTATCAACATCAATCTAGACTTTACAGTAAAAGTTTTGTGGCCTTTGTATGGAAAAGTTTTGTGGCCTCTTTGATATATCCCTTTCAGCCAAATTTTTCAACAAAATATTTTATGCCTGAAACTATTTAAGGATATGCTCCTGTTTTAAACTCGATTTTCTAAAAATCAAGTTATAGGCAATCAAACTTAAAAAAAAAAAAAAAAAAAACTGCATAGAACTTGAGTTCTATGCAGATTTTTTCAAACAACTCGATTTTTTCCAAATCGAGTTTTTCATTGAAACTCGATTTTCTAAAAATCAAGTTTTAAAATAAGGGCACATCCCTAAATAGTTTTAGACAGGGAGCATTTTGCTGGAAAATTTGACTAAAATGGGTAAAACCCAAATTTGGCCAAGGTTTCTTATCCTTCAGCTATGCAAAAATAGATGCTACGATTAAAACAAGGTTACTTTTCCACACGGAACACAAAATAAAATGACACAAACCTCTCTTTTTTTGTTAATAACGACATAAACCTCTCAATCAAGGTGATGGTATGAACAATATTCATGCCCAGAGAATGTAGCAGGAGCTCGATGGTTCCACCTTAAAAATAAAATAAAATAAAATAAAATAAACAATGAAATCCATCACCCCACATAATTTTGAGGTGAAGCCTGATGTTGAAGTTTAGGAACTTCCATATTTAAAACCTCCCCATGTGCCAAAAGGAAAGGGGTTACACAAACTGCGCGCAAAAACATTGAAGAACAAATGCATATCCCCCAAGGTACCTTCAAATGTGCCAATAGCGCCAAAGCTAAAATAGAGTCCAACCAAAAGAACAAAGCGCATAATATCCAAGCTAGTTATCTTCAAATGTGCCAATAAGCGTAGTATTTATCAGAAGTACAATCCATATTGATCAACTCCAAGTAGTGATGGAACTTGATCTTAGGTGATTACCTTTATAAGCAAGTTGGCAATCATAATTTTTTTGAAGAATATCTCCTTCATCAACAAAATATTATCTCCTTCAACTTCTTCCAATATTTATCTGACTTCTCTTTAGGTTTGTGATTTAGTCCAACTTTTATTGGATTAAGAAATTTATAACTTCACATTAGCACATGTCGAAGTTGTTCGTTCCATCAATTTTTTTAATCTCAAGTTTTTACATTAAAGATTATACAAGTCCTAATTACCAAAATTTTTATAGAGGACTTACTTATCTTTCTTTATAATGATTATATTCATGAACCACTTAGCAATAAATCTCCAAAGAAAACAAATCCAAATGCCTAAGTAGCAAACTTTGGTTTTGAAATAAGTTTGTTGACTGAACAATCCTCCAAAAGCACCCCCAAACAAGATTGATTATAACAACTATTCTGGATGTGAGAAATTTCTAACAAACAAGCAGCAGGAATAAAAAATAATAAAATAATAATAAATAAATAAATAAAAACTAAAAAGAACAATAGTCACAATCACACAGAGAAGAGAAGAAAACAAGGCTCACGAGGTCTAATAATAACCAATAAGCATAAGTAGCCGTTGATAAATTCATTATATCATAAATAGATTACAAAGTGTTTATATACTCACTAATAACAAATCTCTCTAATTATCTCTTCAAAGTCTCTCCCTAAGGGAGGACTCTTTAACTAAAACTACAAAACTTTTCTATTTATATGATGCGGATTGCGGAAGCGTCAAGAAACAAAACACGTCTACTTCTAAAAAACAAGAAACAAAACATTTTTACTTCTAAAAATAATCTTGAATTCACGAGAGTTCCTTGAATTCACAAGGAAAAAGAGTTCTAGAATTATAAGATTTCAATATCTATTTCTTGTCAAACAATAACTAATTAATGACTTACTTATTTGACAACTAATAGACTATCTTTTATACCAAGGAATTAAGCATCAAATAAAAAAAAAATGAGTCAAATCTCCAAACTTGATTCAAATTCTATCAAATAATCTTATTTATTTTATCATGAGTTTCACCTAATCCCAAACGGAAGAGTTATAAGTTAGGCCAAACTCAACAATACATCTGAGATTCTGAATTGAATGAAACTTCCAAGTAACTTAATAAACTGAATTTTAAAAGGACTAATACAACATGACAAGTTAAATAAAGACTAACGTAGCTACAAAAGCTTCCAACACCATAACTGAAAACACTACATTACACCACACTACAACTCGATTACTAAATTACTAATCGCTAGAAGACATTCTTATATAGAATGACTAATACAACACTATAATGAACAGCACAAACCACGAAAGCAGTAAGAATAAGGGTCTATTTGGTACATGTGTTTAAACATATATTTTCAGTTTTTAAACAATATTACACTATTTTCACATACATTTTCACCCACACGTATTTATAAAATATACAAATAACGTTACTAGAACATCATTACCAAACTGCCCCTAATTAACCCACTTTCCAATACATAGCTTTTGAGATGCATACATGGGCTTAAGAATATTCATCATCATCATCAGGAGGCTGGTCATCATCATCGAGAATTGCCTTGCCCACCTCAGTGACCACATCCATTAGCCCTGAGCCTAACCCTTTCCCCAACCCCTCAAAAAATTGACCTGCGAAGCCATTAGCACCTCTTTTAGGCCTCTGCTTCACATTCGGATCGGTAGGAGGGTGATCCACAGTCCTTCCAAACTTGTAAGAAAAAGCTAGTGCTCCTTGTGCCTCACCGTCTGAGGTCACAATGCTTAATTTTACTCATATGTTTTTCATCTTCTGCTGCATCATCATCATCACCAAAGCATTTCAGCAGTTCTGAGATGAGCACGCGGACTTCACCAATATCTTTGTCCCTTATACCGTGACTTTTCCGTCATGACTTGAGCTTAACAACCAAATCAAGATGGTTCACCTGAGCTATAGCAAGGTTGATGGTGAACTTAACATTGAGGTTCCGTGTAGGGTTTGAACCACCTTCTGAGTCAACCGATGTTTTGTTTTTCACTCAGAGGAATGGAGGATATTGTTGTGGTCGCGAATGAAAACTACGGCATAAGGTTTCATTTTTTTGATATGATTTACGTACTTCAATCCCTAAGCGGACTAAATTACAAGCTCTAAATTAAGGACTGTAACTCATGTTGTGTGGACTTTAATTGGAGAGACGAGTATGGATGTGTGTGAATGTATATGCTGGTTTGCTATTATGTTAGGCTTGGCAATGTGAGGTGGCTTATAGCGTCACTCATAATCTACTTATAAGTGCACGAAGACAGAGATAAGGTTAGAAAATTCCTGGTAAGGGATCTTAAGTGAACCATTCAAAGATGATTTTTATAATTAATTAATATTTTTGTAGATGACAGACTTATTCAGTAAGACTTTAGAAATTAAAATCTTTCGTAGATGGCAGATTTAGTCAAGAAAACTTTATAATTAGGAAAAAGTTTAGGAATTCGTTAATGAATTATTTCAAAAAAGTTTTTAAAGGAAAAAAAAATTTAAAATTTTTTTTTATTTTCAATAAAAGTAATATAAATTTTTTTTTTAAATAGTTCATTAAAAAAATGTTCTAAAGGTACATGTTAAACAACTTTTGTAAAAGCCCACCACAACTGAAATTGACTAGCCATGTTTCATTGTTTCATTCAAATTTCTCTCCCCTAACTCATCGTCATCATAAAACCCTATCACTTTTATTGTTAGCTTCCTGTACTTCACATTTTCAATTTGCATTATTTTCCAATATTTTACCTTCTAGCCACCTTTCAAAAGATCTCATCAGTCAATGCAAGTCTTCTCACAGTCTCACACTAACCCTCTTCAATCTCTCTACTCTTCCATTCTTTATTTTTTATTTTCCGTTTTCATTTCTATTTACTTCAATTTATATTTATTTATTTTATAGTTGATTTTTTTTTCCTTTTATTTATTAAGTCCTCTTCATCACTAAAAAAGAAAAAAAAAATGGACGCTACAAATTATCCGTATCAACATCAATCTGGACTTCAGGTAAGTTTTGTGGCCTTTTTGAGAGCAAATTACTAACTAATCTTCCACTAAGGTTTCTTATTATCCTTCAGCTATGCAAAAATAGACGCTACAAATAAAACAAGGTTACTTTTCCACGTGGAATACAAAAATAAAAAGACATTATAAACCTCTCAATCAAGGTGATAGTATGTAAAGTATTCATGCCCAGAGAATGTAGCTGGAGCTTGATGGTTCCACCTAAGAAAACCTCTAAACGATGAAAATCATCACCCCACATTATTTTTGAAGTGAAACCTGGTGTTAAGGTTTAGGAACTTCCATAATTAAAACCCCCATTCAAGTCCCAAAGAGATTACACAAATTGTGTGCAAAAACATTGAAGAACAAATGCATATTATTTTTCATTTTGAAGGAAGCCAAAGCTAAAATAGAGTCAAACCAAAAGAAAAAAGTTCTTAGTTATTCAAGAAGACTTTGATAATATCTTTGTAGATGGCACGGTTGAGATTTGTGAAGGTGTGCTTTGGCAAAGAGGCAGAGATTTATTTATTTATTTTTTGATGGAAGGCATAATTATATTTAAAACAAAAAGTTTTGAATTACTAGCATTTTTCACAATATATTGTAAATTGCATGTCAAGTATTATTCTACTTATAAAATAGAGTAAATGAATGAATATTGTTCCATTACTTTTTCATTATGTGATCTTCCAAGAAAATGAAAGAGAAACGCATCAAGTGGGAGGTAAGAGACTTCTATTCTTTTGCCTATGCACTTTTCTTGGCTATATGTTCAATGGTTCAACAACCTCTAGGCTCCTTCTACGCAAATCTCCTCAGGAAAAAAAAAAACATCAACTCATTGTTGAGGAGCTAACTATGTGATTTAGAGTTTTATAATGATCCAAGTATAGCTGTAGCTACATCTATACTTACATCACCTGTTGGGAAATTTAGACCCTAGTTAATAGAATTAACAAGTTTTAAACCCAAGTTATTAATTATATTTATTATGAATAAAACTTGTTAAAACAAACAAACATCAATATCATGTGAAAAACATGCAACGGAAAAAATAAATAAGAAAGATATGATGACTTAGGAAAACCAATGAAACAAACTAATTTCACAGTAAAAAACCTGGGGAGAAACCTCCCAAAAAGCAATCCACTATAGTAAAGAGAAGTTTCAGATCTAGTATAAAACCTTTGTCCCCAGATTCTACAATCCCCGTAGATGAACTTACAGCAGAAACCTTCTATCGCTTCAGAACCTCTGAACTCTTCAATATATGAACGCCACCCTTTGATGCACGGATCCCAGTACGTGACTCATTCCTTTGCACGAATCTCAGTACGTGACTCACTCACCAACTTGAGGAAGAAGAATGTTGGTTGCAAAGTTCTTCACTTCATCAATAATGAAAATCAAGAAGCACTTGGTTACAAAACCTTAAGGCACAAAAGATGCAGTAGCTTCTTTCAGAGAGAATAAGGCGTCAGTCAACTTTTGCATGTGTTCTCATTGTATTCTCTCGTGTGACGGCCTCTAAAATAAGCTTTATATAGGTCTAGGGTTGTGAAAAAAGAAACCCTACACAAATACAAAAACATGGGCTAAAAATCAAATCTAAAAATCTGTATTCCCGTAACCTCGATAGATACCTCGATAGCTATTTGTCGAGTAGCTGTTGAGTTTTAATAAATCAGTTCCTCTTCACTTGTTTCTTAGACAGACTTGCATGGCTTCAATACTAGACTTGAAACACAATTTCTTGAAATATTAAACACATCCTATATCTACTCAAATACAAGTAAAGTGTATTTTGTCAAAGGATTAGCCAATTACATAAAATAGTGACATATGTTCATAACAAGTGAATCACATATGTCCTAATATCCCAAAGGACCAATCAAAGTATAATTAGGGTTTCATTTGGTAAACATTCACCATGGGTCTCATTAAACATTCATACAACATAGACTTAAACAATCAAATCTAATCAAATTTGTACAATTTGGGGTATTAAAATCTCCCCTATCTAAATTGCCAACGTATTTGCCAGGGTCTATGTTGTGTTGTAGTGCCCCTAAGCCATATGACATAATTAATTTTACTCTAATACCATTTATTGTCATGTCCCCAACTGAACCAATAGGTTAGACATGTGACAACAGTTGCACACTTGCAAAGTTTTTACCTACCAATTGCGCAAGGACTACATAAAAAGCAAAACTATCCTTAAATAATCAGTAAGTAAAATCAAATCCAATTATCATCAATAATTTAATTGTCAAAGTCTCCAAAACATCAATCAAAATAAATTCCAAATTCCATGTGCATAAAAAACTAAATAATAAGAAAATACTAAATACATTCAATCTTATTTTAAAAGATTCCTGAATACTTACTATTTCCTAGGAAACACTTTTAAAAATGGAACTAACGTCTCTGAAGATTAGTTTAGAGATTATTAATGCAACTGAATCGAATGAAACTACAAAGGGTACATTTCTTAGAATTAATAAATGGTGAGCAAAGCAACTAAAATTATCCCCAAAAGAAAACAAACAATAGAAAGACTAATACACGTAGTGTAACATTAAGATAATTGATAGTTTATATAAATAGAGTCACACGCAGCTAGAAAGGCTGTAAGCACAAAACAACACCATAACACTAGTTCATTACATTAGGAACACCCTACATTAATTACTTACTTACTACAAAATGTTTTAAGAAAGGGTAGAGTCTATTACACACATTTTAGTATACACATATATAGTACATGCAACATACAATTTACAAAGGAACTTGTGACTTTAAGTTGCGACTTTAAAAAATGTGACTAATTAACGTTGGGAGGTCCCTTGTAAAATACAACAGTGATTGCTATACGTATACTTAGCTGTGTGCATTAGTCATTCCCTTCTAAGAATGACTATCACAACACGAAATTAAATAGCAAATCAACCACCACATAACAAAGGACGCTCCACTTTCCAATATATATTCCCTTCAGATACCAAACTTATTGATGCTTCAGTATGCTTCTTCATCATTAGCATCATCATACGAGTAATCAGCACAGGAGTCAACACCAGACGGCCAGATGGGTCAACACCAAACATCAAGAAATGTTTTTTGGTTAATTCAATTAGTAAAATCTCTTTATATCGAATAAATGATCTTGATAAGAATTTTATGATCATAAAAAAGAAATTTATTAATTTCTTAATCTAATGGTATGGATCAATTATCATAAAATAGATGATATAAATTTCAAATCATATAATATCTATGAAAAGAAAAGAAAAAAACCAATTTAGAGAAAATGTCACTTCACTTCAACAAAAAAAAAATAAAAAGTGATAATATCACTAGATCGTATTATCATTAATCAATTACATTATATGTTGATATTTACAAATAATAAAAATATACGCATATTTTTCTTTATTTTCTTTTCTAAGTGGATCCCATTATCATATGACTTTAAAAATGAACTCTTATACTAATTGCTACAAGTTCCAAGTATGTTATCTTGCAAAATTTTATTTGCATCCTTCCTTATTGTTTATTACGCACTTCTTTACAGTCCTTACACCAAATTATTTACAACATAATCATAATCATTAGAGCACTCACAGCAGTAGTGCTATATAGGTATAATGGTATTTTTTAACTCTCAATCACAAAAAATCATGATGCAGCAGTGGAGCTAAATCTAAAAGATTTAACTCCTTAGCTACAGTGCACATCTATCTTTAGATGTGCATTCTAGCTAAAAGGTAAAAAATTAAAAATTAAAAAAATTAAAAAAAAATAATAATTATTACCCTTCTCTCTCTTCTCCCATTAAATAAACATTTCCTATTCTCTCTCTCTCTCTGGCTTTTCTTCTTTCTTCTTTCTTCCTCAATTTTTTTTTCTCTCTAGCTCGCCGGCCAACTCCCTCATCTCCCTCATCCCCCTCATCCCTCAGCTCGCTGACCCACCCTAAGCCCCATCGCCAATCTCCCCAAGCCCTATCACCCAGTCTGTGCCTCTCTCTCTCTCTCTCAATCACTCTCACCTCTCTCTCTCAACGTCTTTGACCCACGCCTCCGCTGGCCTCAACGTCACTGGCCCAAGCTGACCCAAGCCCAAGCCACCGGTCCACGCCTCCGACCCATGCCTCTGCCTAGTCCTCCATCCCAACGTGCACCCAATGCCGACACTGTCCTCCCCAAGCCACAAGCCACCGCTGCCACCCATATCTCTATTCTCTTTGCTATGATTGAGTTTTTTTTTTTTTTTTTTAATGTATTTTCATATGGGTTTGGTGACTGTGGTGGTGGTGGTGGTTAATTTTGGCTATGGCAGTGGTGGTGGATGATTTTGACAGTGGGTTTGTGGATTTTGGTAGTGGTGGTGGTGGTGGTGGATGATTTTGGCTTTGGCAGTGGGTTTTATGTATTTTAGCTATGAGTTTTGTGGTTTATGGTTGTGGTTGTGGTTATGGTTGTGACAGTGGCAGTGGGTTATGGTTGTGGTTGTCATGGCTGGTGGTTTGTGGTGACTGGTGGTGATGGGTTGTGATTGTGGTTGTGGTTTTGTTTTGTTTTTTTTTTTTTTTTTTCTATGTTGTGTTGTGGTTGCCAAAGTAGAGTGTTGGTTGTGGCAGGTGGTGGTGGTGGTGGTTGTGGATGTGGTTGTGGTTGTGGCTGTGGCTGATGGTAGAGGTGGTTGTGATTGGTGCTGTAGATGTTTTTTTAGGTAGTGGGATATATTATTTTATTGTAGGGGATATATTATTTTATTGTGATGTTTATATTATTTTGCTGTGTTAAAAGCTAAAATAGATCTACTGCTGCAGCATGTGTGTAGGTAAAATAGATAAAGTAACTTTTGGTAGAGATAAAAAGATAAATTTTTAGCTCCACTACTGTGGATGCTCTTAGCATCAATATTCAATATTGCTATCCAATTTATAAATGTCTATCTTAAGATTGGCCTAGAGTCAGTAAAAGTAAAAAAATCACTTATGATCCAATTTTTTGAGACAAACAACTATTTATAAGATTAATGCTACAACTACAAACTATTTTACAACATTTTTATAAATTATTGATATGAAAAATTCTTACTAGTTCTAATATAGGCCCATAACTAACATCACATTTTTTCTTACTAATAAGTATTTTAAAAATGCTAAAAAACTAGATCAACAATTTGTAAAAATATTTTAAAATAGTTTATATACGTAACATTACACTATTTATAACAGTCTATGACACTTTCGGAGATGTAATCTATGACACTTTCAGGGATGTAATTAATGAATGTTGAATTACCATGACCATAGAGGCGTAGACCATCCAGTGATCTTAGTTATAAGAATGTGTTAATAATGACACAAATGACTAATTCTCAAGGTGGTTCACCTAATCTTTTATGGTTCCCAATTTTGCGGTCAATATTTGTCGACGGTTATCTAATGAGGGTTTTAATCAAGCACTAATACGTTGTTATTATAATAAATTTGAATTATGAATTATTTTAATAAATGCTTTAATTAAGGGAATTTATTTATAATATGCTTTTTAAAAAAATTATGGGAAAAGAAAAAACAATTAAATTTTTTTTACAATTTCTTATATTTCCTATAAAAAATTGTATTAAAACTTTCATAAAATAATTTATTAACAAATTAATACAATTTTTTTTATTTACAAAAAGAAAAATAAGGTTCGCATGTGTAATTATTGTCCTACGTCCCACGATACATTGTTATTTGGACTTTTTGGTAAGCCTAATTGGCACCATTAGTGCACAGCAAGGCGTTCCACTACTCATCCTCATTATTACGATTTTTGCATATTATGAAGTATGATTCAATACTAGTACTTGAACACACGACCTCTTAACACTTGGTTTGAAATGGTGGATCTTTTCAATTTTAAGAGCTTCCTATCGCTATACCACACTCGCCAAGGTTATTAACAAATATCCTATAACCATGAATTGATTATTATTATTAGTATAGAATCAGGATAATAAGGAGAAAGTCACCTTCCAAGTAAGGAGTCAGGATAACCATGAGCACACTCGAGAAATTATTGCTTTACTTTTATTATTTAAATTTTAACATCATGGAGTAGCTTATTATGATTAGCACTACAAGTTGTTTCCTAAAAGGATTGAGGTAAACGTCAACCAATTTGATTTGAGCTAGGCCTTTCTTGTATTCTATATAGCGGACAAGTCAAAATTTGATATTATTATATTATCATTATCATCATCTTGTGGCCGTCGATATCATGATCATAGGTTTTTGGTATCTCTCTTGCTTCAATAATTTTGAATGATTTTTTTTTTTTTTTTTTTTTTTTACGCATGATTAAAGTCATTGATTTTAACCTAAACTGTCCGAAAGGACGTGGAAGCAAATTCAATAACATTTTTTTTTCTTTGAGAAGCAAGTTCAATAACATTTAAAATGAGCTCATTGTGTAGATTTGGAAATATATATTCTGATTTTTTTTTTTTTTTTTTTTTTTTTTACAAGAGTGTCCCCTGTTTTTTTTTTTTACAAGAGTGTCCCCTGTTTGGCTGTTTCGGTGGCTTTAATAGATACAACAAAATGTAAAATATTTTTTACCATATCGTGATGACATTGGCGAGGATATCATGTTAAGATACCAACAATTTCTTTAGGTAGAATGCAAAACATGCAGCAATAATTTAATTTGACATGAAGCCAAACCCTTTCCAAAGAGAATGATATTATGGGCCAGTTTGTCAATGTCGTTTAGTGGTAAGCAGATTATTTTTTCCAATACATAATAATGGCTTTAAAACTACCTATGATTGTTACGTACTACGCTTCTACTATTTCTTGTGAGTCGTTTCACCACGACTATGTAATCAACTAAGACATTTGTTAGTGCTTAGTGATACCTTATCTTTCTATTATTATTATTATTATTTTAGAAAAAATTTTAAATTTTTTTTTAATAAATATGCATGGATTTGAATCTATGACTAGGGTTGTCCTAGCAACCTGTGGAACCAACCCACCCGTTCCAGCCAATCAGATTTGATGACACCATTGGTGGCAGGTCCTCGCCCTTAGAAATTGATTTCGATGGGTTGGTTGGCTACTTGTTGCATGAAAACTTGATTCCAACAGATCTGACCAATCTCCACCATCACAAGTCATGCGTTGTTCTCCCCCAATATGTGTGTTTCTCTGCCAGTATTAGGTTTACTTCGACTAGATTTGGTCCAGATTTGATGAGATCTCATCGAGACCCCAACGAATCTGACAAGACCTCATTGAGAATCTTGAGATCTCAATAGATCCGCAAGATTTTAGCCAAATCTACTCTCCCTGCCATTAACCGACTTCGACCGACACCCGAAAGACCCAATTCATGCAAATTAAATTAAGCTTCTTCCTGCTCGGCAATGGGTGCCATTCTGGGGACTCGAAGTGATCAAGTCAAGTTTGGGTTGGGCACAAACTTGACTTGTGGACAACCATATCTATGACTTTTGTTCTATGATGATTGTTCATCAAGCCAAGATACTACTTTGTTTGTTGTGTAGTTGAGATTTGATCTAATATCTCTTATTTGAAAATAAAAAACTTTATTAATTGAACTAATTGAAATCTACATCTTATCTTATGTTTCTATTGTACCCCACATCACATACAGGTGCATATATATATATATATATATATATATATGTTTCTTCTTACTCTACCACAACTAGTTATGCTAATCTTAGCGTCAATCAATTAAATTTTTGGGTAAATCATACACACACACACACACACACACACATATATATATATATATTATCTATGAATGTAATTTCAATTTGATCCTTTAAATTTAAACTGTCTGTAATTGGTCCCTTGAATTTAGAGAATGGAAAAATCTCCATCTATTTTCTATTTACACTACTAAATATTGGTAGAAAATTACTTAAAATTTTCTCCATATTTTAAGATAGAAACCTTTTTTTCCCCCTACTTTAGCTAACCACTTTTCTTTTCACCCACATTTGATTCATTATTCTAAACCCTATTTTATTTAAATATTATTTCTTCATTCATTTTTAAGTATTCCCCTCACTTTTCAAAACACCTACTTTAGTTTATCATAGTTACAAAGGAACAAAAATTATAAACAAATGTTTAGGGAATGAATAATGTTCCCTAAAGATAAGGAGAAAATGTTGCTAAAACCCATCTTAGGAGGGAAATGGGTAAGCTTATGTATGTAGATTTTGGGTTTTTTTTTTGGGTTAATTATGTTCGTCCGTTACACTATTTTAGGTAATCTGCTACTAGTGCTCTAAACGGATGCTAAGATGCCTCATGTTTTAGGGATCAAATCAATCAAACAACATATGAGAAAATTATCCTGTGCTCTTTGAAAGAAATGCTCCCTCCTCTCACTCCAATGGTAGTTCTCACTATAAATTTAATTAACAAAAAACACTTTTTTGTAATGGAAAAATTGTTGTTCTTAGAGTACTGAATAATTACTCTTATTTAAAAACATTATTAAGGGAACAAAATCAAATGTTGAGAGACCAAAATCAAACTAACTCCTAAGATGAAAGGACGAAATTGTTCTCATTTTGAAATTTTAGGGATCAAATCATTTTTTTTTAATTTAAATTTAAATGACCAAAATTAAACCTATCCCAAACTTTAAGAATCACGAGTATAATTTACCTATTATCTCTTTAATCTTTATGATGGTAAGCTTTTTACACTCTCATATACCTCTTTTATCTTTTCTTTTCTTTTTCTTTTCCCAAAACTTGGGGGGGGGGGGGGGGGGGGGTGTTTCTATTTTCAATTGAAAATTGACAGTTTGACATAACTAGTTTGAATCCTAATCACTCCCACATGACCCAGCTTTTCACTTGGTTCCTAGCTCTCATTTGAACTTACACAATTTACCCTTGGAATATGCTGCTACCATACAAGGGAAGCAGGTGCAGAGTTAGGAATTTTTGTTTGAGGACCAAGTTGCGACATTAATATATTTATTAAGACCAACCCCCCCCCCCCCCCTCACACACACACACACACACACACACACCACATAACGGGTTGAAAAATATATATTCAAATATGTTTGGTGTCAAACTTTATCAAATATTTAACAGATATAAGAGTACATTTTGTGATAAATAAAATAAAATTGCAAAAAATAAAGTTATGTTTCTATAAATATTAGACCACTTATTTATTTTAAGAGCATCATTAAACTAATTCAAATATTTGGAGGGCTAGCTCTTATTTTTGTAGGCTAAATTTTAAAAACACTAAAATAATTATATATATTAAGGAAAATTTCAAAATTATGGGTGGCCCTAGAGGGAAGGGTATGGTGGATTACACACACTTCAAAACTGTGACAATTCCTTTGTTTTTGGAGAGTGTGTACCATGTGTACACTAGAAATTTTCCATGAGATGATTCAAATTTGGCTAAATAACAACTTATAGCATCCACAGCAGTGGAGCTATTTTTTTTTTTTTTAGCTATTTGGCACCATAAAAAGCTACTTTATCTATTTTACTTACTCATTTTACAAAACATCCAACATCAGTGGATCTATTTTAGCTTTCAACACAATAAAATAATATAAACATCACAATAAAATAATATATCTATTATAATAAAATAATACATTCCACTATAAATAAATAAATAAAAATAAAAAACACCACAAACCAATCAATGGCACAATCCACAACCACTACCAACCAAGAACAACTATCCAACAATAACTAGCAAGCCAAGAACAACCACCCACAACCACTGCCAAAAATCCAAATTAGCCAAAAAACACCACACAAATCACCACCAACACAACCACACCACCACTGACCCATGAAGATGAAGATCGGCGATGAAGCCACATGGCGCTCATCTAACCATTTCTTGATTGCACTCACCGAAATCACTATGTGGCCGAGGAGTTGGGGATCTTTGTTTGTACTATCCTTGACGAGAATGATCAACGAGTCTTTGAGAGGTTCTCTGGCAATGAAGAGCAAGTCCTCGTTGAACTGCAGTGACGCATTGTGATTGTTCATGAAGCCTCACCTTGTCTTAAATGATTGAGCTTCAGTGGGTTAGTGACATTGAGGTTCGAGTCGGGCTAGTGGCAGTGAGACAAAGAGGTGAGAGTTTGAGAGAGTTGAGAGTTCGTGAGTTTGTTGAGTGTGGAGAGTTTCAAACGGGTTGGATAATAAAGGAATAGAAAAAAAATAGTATTTTAAACGGACAATTGAATAATAATAAAAATTTAGCTCTTAGCTACAGTGCACAGCCATATATAGTTGTGCACTGTAGCAATGAAGGTAAAAATTTTACCTTTAGCACCACTATTGTAACACTCTTTTTATATATAGTGGTGCTAAAAATAGTTTTTTAGCACCACTATTGTGGATGCTCTTACAGTACACAACTCTTAATAGTTTTGAATATCATTCATTCCACTCTTACCGAAACAAACAAAAAATCTCGAATCAGTATGCAAATCATTATGGTAACCCCCATGTTCCACCTCAAATGAAATTTTGACCCATTTTGGATCATTTCGAGGGTTTTGGACAGTTTCAATCAATACCATCCAAAAGTAAAAATTTTACCAGAATGTAGAGGAAATATTAAAAAAGAAAAAAAAAATAGATGAAGCAATCAAGTACAAATTGACACCCATTAATATAGCAGATTGTTAGTGGTGGTAAGTAAAAAATAAAATGTTAATAATGATCCCAACGAGAAGTAGTAAAAGTTTCTCAATTCAACATGTGTGAAAAAAAAAATCAATTTTTTTATGTGTACGTCGCTTTACTATTGTGTTAGAGCATCCACAAGAGTGGTACTAAAAAGTCATATTGGTATTTTTAGCATCTCGAATATCTAAAAACCATTTTGCAACAGTGGAGCTATAGGTAAAATTTTTACCTCTTCAACTACAGTGCACAACCATTTATAGTTGTGCATTGTAGCTCCAAAGCTAATATATATATATATATATATATATATATATATATATATATATATATATTGTTTAACTTTTCTCGCTCTTTTCCATTAAAATATTCTCTTTCTCTCTCTCTTCCTTCTCTATCTTTTCTCTCTTTCTTTTCGTCAAACTCAGAGTCTTAGCTCTCTCTCTTCCTTCTCTATCTCTTCGCTATCTTTTCTCTCTTCTTTTTGCATGATTAGTGATGGCGTGGGTCAATGGGTCGGTGATGGCGTGATCGGCAATGACTGGTTTAGTTCGATGGTGGTTTGGGTTTAATGGTGGGTTTTGTGCCTCTTGGTCTTGTTTCTTCTCTCTCTCGATCAAGCTCAAATGGTGAGTTTGATGGTGGTCTGGGGTGCTAGCTCAACACTCTTGGTCTGAAAATCAAGCTCAGATCTGTTGGATTTTTAGCAGTGGTTGTGGGTGGCCTTGGCTTGCTAGTGGTTGTTGGGTGGTTGTTCTTGGTTGGCAGTGTTTGTGGTGTTTTTTTGGTAGTAGGATATATTATTTTATTGTAGTAGATATATTATTTTATTGTGTTGAAAGCTAAAATAGATCCACTGCTTCATGATGTTTAGTAAAATGAGTAGGTAAAATAGATAAAGTAATTTTTTATGGTGTCGAATAGCTAAAAACATAGCTCCACTTTTGTGGATGCTCTTAGGGGAGGATGAGCAGACAAAAGGAAATCAATTGATTGCTTTCACGTGAGTGGGTTTGGGAAATGAGAAAGAGTTAAGCATTCACAGCAGTGGTGCTAAAAGGCAATATTGGTATTTTTAGCTTCTCAAACCCCTAAAAACCATGCTGCAGCAATGGAGGCATAGGTAAAATTTTTACCTGTTTAGCTACAGTGCACATCTATCTATAGATGTGCACTGTAGCGCAAAGCTAAAAATTAATAATATATTTTATCTAACTTTTCTCTCTCTTTTCCATTAAAATATTCCTTTTCTCTCTCTCTCTCTCTTCCTTCTCTTTCTTTTCGTCAGACTCAAGAGTCTCAGCCCTCTCTCTTACTTCTCTATCTCTTCGCTAGCTTTTCTCTCTTCTTTTTGCGTGATCGGCAATGGCGTGGGTCGGTGGGTTTCGTGGATGGCGTGGGTTATTGGGTTGGCAATGGCGTGATCAGGGATGGCTGGTCTGGTTCGACGGTGGTCTGGGTTTGATGGTGGGTTTTGTGCCTCTTGGTCTTGTTTCTTCTCTCTCTCGATCAAGCTCAGATGGTGGGTTTGATGGTGGTCTGGGGTGTAGCTCAACACTCTTGGTCTAAAAATCAAGCTCAGATCTATTGGATTTTTGGCAGTGGTTGTGGGTGGTCTTGGCTTGCTAGTGGTTGTGGGTGGTTATTCTTTGGCAGTGGTTGTGGATTGTGCCGTTTGTGGTGTTTTTATTGGGTAGTAATATGTATTATTTTATTGGGGTGGATATATTATTTTATTATAATAGATATATTATTTTATTGTGATGTTTATATTATTTTATTGTGTTGAAAGCTAAAATAGATCCACTACTGCAGCATGTGTGTAGGTAAAATAGATAAAGTAACTTTTAGTGGAGCTAAATAGCTATATTTTTAGTTTCACTGCTGTAGATGCTCTTAGTGAACCTTCAAGGACGATTCCTTATGTAGAATTACCCAAAATGTTAATTTTATTTACAAAAGAACCATAAGCAATTGTTTTTAATAATAATATGCACACTTTATATGAGATCTTAAAATATTATATATATTAATTGATTGCTTTCACATGAATGGGTTTGGGAAATGAGAAAAAGAGTTGTTAGTGAACCTTCAAGGACGATTCCTTATGTAGAATTACCCAAAATGTTAATTTTTTTTACCATAAGCAATTGTTTTTAATAATAATATGCACACTTTATTTGAGATCTTAAAATATTGTACATATTAATTGAACGCTTTCACGTGAGTGGGTTTGGGAAATGAGAAAAAAAGTTGTTAATGAACCTTCATGGCAGATTCCTTATGTAGAATTACCCAAAATGTTAATTTTATTTACAAAAGAAACATAAGCAATTGTTTTTAATAATAATATGCACACTTTATTTGAGATCTTAAAAAATTGTATCTATCAATCTATTATTTTTTATATAATAGTATTTTATATATATATATATATATATATATGCGGTAACCTTGAACGGTATTGAAATATTTTATTTCAAATTCAATAGACAAACTCGAATAAGGTATATTAGAACTAGTAGTTTCTAGTACCAAAGGAGAAGAAATTGTAAGAACTTAATGATTAAATATTCAATTAAGCAAAACCTAAAACAACCATGAATGCCATATTGTACAAGGGGTCGAAAATCCATAGCAGAATGATAAAAAGAGTACCAAAACAAAACAAATATGCAGTGCATTCCATACAAAACATTGTTTTCAACAATTCTTGAGTAAAGTTGCATACTTTTATTCTGAGCCACTTTTTACTATGCCCCCAAAAATGTTCAAAAGGACATTATAGCTGGTTAAAAGATAGGACCTAAAGAATATTTTGTATAGCATTATTGACTGGCCCCACATGTGTCATTACTTACCTCCCCCAAAACATCAACATCACAAGCCTACCATTTTTATAAGTTAAGTACTATGTATTAGCTTCCTTCACTTCATCTTTTCAATTTACATTTTTCTAATATTCTACTTTCTAGCCACCTTCCAAAAGGAACTCGTCTTTCCATGCAGCAAGTCGTCCTCAAAGTTTCCCACTAAGCTCTAATCAACAAAGTGAAGATACACATCAAAACAAAATTTACAATTTTGTCACAACTTATTTATGTGATAAATTGTGAATAATGAAGTTATAAACTTACTACTTTTACTTTATCATTTACAACTTACAATAAAAATAAGCTGTGAGTTTTATTCAGCTACTAACATTTTTGTACTTCAATCCCTCTATTCTTCCTTCTCTTCTTTTTCTTTTTTTTCATTTCTATTTTACTCCACTTTCTATTTGTTAATTTATTTTATGGTTGATGATTTTTTTTTCCTTTTATTTATTAACCCAGTTAATAGTCTATGCAGTACATTTCCATACAAAACACGTGGGAGTCCCAAAAAAACATTATTGCTAGCCCAAAAAAACAAAAAAGGCCCTAAAGAACTTTTGTAAAAGCGGGCTCCCAAATGAAACTGACTGCCCCCATGTGTCTCCTCCCGGGCCCAGCCCCAACACATCATCATAACAAAACTCTACCACTTGTATAGTTTGCATTATTTTCCGATATTCTACTTTCTAACCACCTGCCAAAAGACCTGATGAATCAGTGCAAATGCAAGTCTTCTCATAGTTGTCTCGCACTAAGGCCTGTTTGATTTGAGAAAAAAGTAGTATATTTTGTATTTATTTTTAGTTTTTTATGGGATTCACTGCTTAAAAATTTGTTTAGTCTTGTATTTGTATTCCGTTTTTATTTTTAGTATTAAAAAATATATTTGAATACAAAAATTAAATACAATTTTTTAGTATTTTCATTTTCTTAAAAATATATATAGTGGAATTTTGGTAAAAAAACCAAATCTGTTGATCCCATTAACACTGAAAAACACTCCCTCTCTCTCAATTGTGTTGAATTTTTAATTGAAAAATATAAAGTGAAAAAAAGAAAAATATAGACTAAAAAATAATGCCAAATATAAAATGAGTTGAGTAGAGAAAATGAATACAAGATTTAAGAAACAAAAAATGAGTTCAGAAAAATAAAAGAGAAAATGAATTCACTCCAATGACAACCAAACAGGGCCTAACTCTCTTCAATCTCTCTACTCTTCCTTTTTTCTTTCCCCCATTTTTATTTCTATTTTAGTATTTTACTTCATTTTCTATTTATTTATTTTATGGTTAATGATTTTTTTTTTCCTTTTACTTATTAAACCAAATTTTTTTTTTTTTTTTGAGGAACATTAAACCAATTGACAGTCTATATTTGATTACAAAATAAATTTTCATAGTGCAATATATGGTACCACGAATTTTATGTGAAAAATCTCACACCCATGTCATATGACTGAAAATTGATGTTTGAAAAATTGTTAGTACAATAATGAGTGGGTCAAACATATGCATATCATTTGGTCTTAGCCCGGAAAAATTTCTTGCTCCACCTTATATGCACATTATAAAAAATATAAGGAATATGATTCCAAATATCTGTTTAAGCTTGTGTTTAGATAGTTTATTTTTTGCCAATTTATTTTACTATTCAGTTTATTTTTTCTACTATTTATGAGTCTCATTTTACTATTTCAGCTAATTTTTACTTTTATCTACAGTATTTTCAGCAAAAAATTTTTAGTTTTAACAAAATAAACAGATTTCAAACAAACCTTACCAAAATTACAAGAACTCAAAAACAGAGCAAACACTGCCAAAATGAAAACTAACGTATATCAGAAGAATAGTTTAGAGATTGTTAGTGCAACTGATCAACTGAATGATATTACCAAGTGAGCACAACAACTACTAATTAAAATTATTACCAAAGTAGAAACAGTACTGATACACATAGTAGAAGTAGAACATCAAGACAATTCAGAGTCTCAGCTTGACATTCTAAGAAAGACTGCATAAAGATTCACACAGAAACAGCAGAAACCAGTACATATAGCTAATTTGAGGTGGACTTGCATTATTATTCTACGCATACGTAGATATAATATAACCACCCTTGAGATCCTTATATACTACTTCCATGACCATATCTAGCTTCATGCTTCTTCTTCATCAGCTTCATCCGCATAATCCTCATCTTCATCTTTATCATTATTAACCTCAGACGGGTCAACAGCACCATGCTGTTCAACAGCAGCAGCATCAGAGGCAGTTCCCGCAATCCGTCCATTAATATTATCCCCAGACGGGTCATAAGCAGTACCACGCTGATCAGCAGCAGCAGCAGGCGGAGGCTGGGCTGCAGTAGCATCAGAGGCAACCGCACTTTTCAATCCGGTATTGTTCGACACAGAGGCAACCACACTTTTCAACTGATTCCCCAATACAGCAGGTTGTTGAGAGTTCTGCTGCACATTTTGCTGCGCAGTTGGAGAATTCTTCTGCGTTGCTGGTTTCTGGACAGCAGTACTCCCGCTCTCAAACTTGTAAGAAAAGACTAGTGTTCCTTGGGGCTTTTTATCTGTGGTCATAACACTGGCACTCATCTGTTTTTCAGCAACTACTGCATCAGCTTTAGCTTTACCACCAAAATCTTCCAGCAATTTTGTGATGAGCACACGGACTTCACCGATTTCTTTGTCCCTAAACCAGTGACCCGTCCGGAGTGACATGAGCTTAACAACAAGTTCAAGGTTGCTCTCCTTGGCCTTGGTGATGTCGAGGTTTAACGTAACTGGGGAGTTCCATTTGGGGTTTGAACCACCTAGTGCGTCCTCCGGTGTTTTTTCCTCTGAGGAGGAATGGACGTTATTTTGGTTGTCGCGAATGGAAACAAGCGCGTAAGGCTTCATTGGTGTCACATGACTGACGTCTTTCAATCCTTGCGCTGACTGAATCACAAGTTTTAAGACCCTGCACTCCATGGCTTGTTGAGTCAATGTTTATGGATGGAGATGAATTAAGGTGGCTGCGTACTGATGCTTATAATAAGAGCATCAATATGCTTGTACTCGGTGCTGGGGTTGAGATAAACCAATAAGATTCCATATGCCACGGAAAGTAAGGACATTGGTTAGTAAATGAAATAATTATTTTTGGAATGTTTTCATACTATTTTTATAAAAAGTATAAAAAATAAGTTTTTTTTTTTTATAAAAAAAAAAAAAATTTAAAAGTATTTTGTAAAAGAATTCTCTTAGACATATGTTACCATTAAAAATAACCACATAAATAGTATCATTATCTGATTTTATAAACGACAAATCAACCTCTGCTTTATAATTATAAACGACAATAAATTGGTGTTGGTCGACCCCAATGACGATCAATCATTTATGATTTATCTAGTAGTTTTTTCTATCACGGTCTAACAGTAAATGCTTGGCTGTCAACACTTACTTCTTTTACGTGTACCAAATGCTTGGCTGTCAACCATTTACTTGGGCCTTGCATTGGTATTTAACTAGTTTTTTAATGGGCAAGCCTACCAATATTTCAGATTTTACAATTTGGTTTTTAAAATTTTAAATTTCATAAGTAGTTGACCATTTAAATGGGCTTAGGTCGTTGGGGAAAATTTAAGATTAATTTAAATATAGGCTTGCACAAAAATGTTAAGGATATATATATATATATATTCCCTTTGTTCACTAAATTAAAACAATTTTCATTATGTTATCAACTCTCTTGATTAAGAAATTTGATATCTAATTTATTTTTCTTATAATTTAATATTTCGTATTTGTCTTATAAAAGTTACGATATAAAAAATACATTTGAAAGATAAATTTCAATATTTATTTTAGCTATTTTAATATAAACATTCCTAGACATTCTCAGCAACCAAATAACTCAAGACCCATAAAAAATAAAACCAATTTTTTGCACTATCTCACCAACCAAATAATTACAACTCATATCCACGAATAATTTTTTAATAAATCTATTACTTTCTCACCTACCCGCCTAAAATAAACAAAAGTTCTCATTTTTTTATACTTCAATCCCCATCTACATCAAAAATTTATTGGTGTCTTGGTCTGATAATAAAAAACTATCATCAAGAGCAGACGTCATAAGTTGAAACGCTTTTAAAACAAAAACAAAAAAAAAAAAAAAAAAAAAAAAAAAAAAAAAAAAACACTGCTCCAAACAACCAAGGAAATATGAAAAATATATACTGAGAAACACATATTTCAAATTATAAAAAAAGAGATTTGCATTGGAACCTAGAACCAAGAAAAATTAACAAATTTCTACTAAAAAAAATGCAAAATGTAACTAGTGGCGACTCCAATATTTTTTTTTCTAAATGAGTCAACAATGTCGAAGCTAAGAATTTGTTGATAGGGGAATAAAAAATAAAATGATTATATATATATATATATATATATATATTTCTGTATATACAATTTTCATATTATATACAATAATATTCTAAATACAATTTAGTATACAATACAATTATATTGTGCAATAGTTTAAAAAAATTATTAATAGTTTAAAGATCAGTAAGATAATAACTATTGAATGCATAAATAAATATAAATAAATAACTAATTATACAATTTTTGTCAAATTAATAATAATTTATCATATTTATATGTAATATTAATTAAATAAAAATATATGATAAAAAAGAGCACACTAAACAAGTAGCAAAGCACAACACAACACATAGTTTTACAAACTGTGCCTAACCAATCTTTCTCTTACAAACTAAGAAGCTCTTCATATGGAAAATGGATCAATTTAATTCCGAGTGTATTGTGTTCCTCCTCTCTCAAATCCAAACAAAGATTTTTAGCTATCCTCTCTCTTTCTATCTATCTATAAAGATCTGTGTTTTTTCTTTGCCTCTCTCTCTCTCTGAATGGACCAAGGAGGGGGTCCAAGGGGCCCGGGCCCTCCTAGCCCAAAACAAAAAATTATTAGGTATATTTTGGGTTTTTTATAGTTGGGTCCCCTCTCCTAAGATATTAACCCACAGCCCAGCCCAACCCAAAAAAATTGAAACCCATTAACCATTAACGTTACAAACCAAATTCAGCAAAAAAAAAAAAAAAAAAAAAAAAAAGGTCGAGAGAGACCGAGAGACAGAGGGTGAGTGACAGAGATTAAAAAAAGAGACAAAAAGATGGAGATAAGGATACATGATATCATAAAAATATCACACAAATTTAACAAAACAAAATTGGGACTTGCCCACATTGCTAACTCATAACGCTATAACTAATATTTTTCATGTCCGTGCCTATTAGAGAAGTGAAGAATGAAAATAGCACGTTTTAGTGGGAAAAGACGTAAATCAATGAGTAAATGATTTTCTTGGACTTCTTTCAAACAGGAAAAACTGTGCGTTTGAGCACTCTGTTTCTTTCGCTGATGCATACGCCAACAAGTGATAAAAGCACACTTAATGTTGCCGAAGCATTCATTTCTAGGAACCTGGAAGCGGAGTCTCTGGAGGAAGAGTTTCAAGTTCTTCACAACCCTTTGTCAATCTCCACAAGCCCCTCACAACTACATAGTTTCTACCAACATTTCTATAACTAAGTACTGCAAAAATGGCCAGCTCGACTTTGCTCGGAACCTGTTCGATGAAATGCCTAGACGAACTGTTGTCTCATGGAACACCATGATATCAGGTTACTCCAAATGGTGGCAATACTATGAAGCCCTGAAACTAACTTCCATTATGCACAGTAGTAATATAAAGCTCAATGAGACCACTTTTTCGACTACGTTAAGTGTATGTGCGCGTTCCTGGTCAGTCTGTGAGGGAGAAGAGCTACATTGTCTAATTTTGAAATCTGGGTTTGAGAGATTTGAGCTTGTGGGTAGTGCATTGTTGTACCTTTACGCAAGTTGTATTGATATTGAAGGAGCAAAGCGGGTGTTTGATGAGTTGCACGGTGAAAATGAGTTGTTGTGGAGTTTGATGCTTGTGGGGTATGTGCAATGTAACTTGATGAGCGAGGCTTTGGATGTGTTTAATAAGATGTCATCTAGGGATGTTGTGGCATGGACTACATTGATTTCTGGGTATGCGAGGAGCGAGGATGGGTGTGAATGGGCTTTAGAGTTGTTTAGGAGGATGAGGGGGAGTGGTGAGGTGGAGCCTAATGAATTTACTTTGGATTGTGTTATAAGGGCTTGTGGAAGACTAGGAAGCCTAAGAGAAGGGAGGATTGCTCATGGGCTTTTGATAAAATATGGGTTTGAATTTGATCACTCGATTGCTAGTGCATTAATTGAATTCTATTGTGATTGTGAAGCTATTGATGAGGCCAAGAGAGTTTATGATTGGATGGGAAACCTAGGTTTAAATGCTTCAAATTCACTTATTGGAGGGCTCATATTTATGGATAGGATTGTAGATGCTGAGATAATTTTTGGTAGGCTAGTTGAAAAGAGTCCAGTAACATATAATCTGATGATTAAAGGTTATGCAATGAGTGGCCAAGTCGAGGAATCTGAGAAACTGTTTAATAGAATGACGGAAAAAACTATAATTTCTTTGAATACCATGATTTCTGTGTATTCCAGGAATGGGGAAATTGATAAAGCTTTGAAGCTGTTTGAAGAAATAAAAGGGGAAAGAAACCCAGTGACATGGAATTCAATGATGTCGGGTTATATTCAAAATCATCGTCATGAAGAGGCTTTCAAACTATATGTGACCATGCACAGATTATCAATAGACCATACTAGATCAACTTTTTCTGCTCTTTTCCATGCCTGTACATGCCTTGGATCTCTTCAACTAGGAGAATTACTTCATGCCCATGTGATCAAAACGCCATTTGAATCAAATGCTTATGTTGGAACATCTCTTGTAGATATGTACTCCAAATGTGGGAGCATCCCCAATGCACAAAAATCATTTTGTAGTATCTCTTCACCCAATGTGGCAGCGTGGACAGCTCTTATTAATGGATATGCACATCATGGGCTTGGCTCCAAAGCAATTTTACTCTTTGAGGAAATGTTAATGCAAGGAGTTGTTCCCAATGGAGCTACCTTCGTGGGGATTTTGTCTGCTTGTGGTCGTGCTGGTCTAGTCGATGAAGGGATGAAATTTTTCCACTTAATGCAAAAATGTTATGGAGTAACACCAACTTTGGAACACTACGCATGTGTGGTGGATCTTCTTGGTCGCTCAGGCTATCTACAAGAAGCTGAGGAGTTCATAAAAGCAATGCCTATTGATGCAGATGGGGTTGTCTGGGGAGCTTTACTTAGTGCCTGTTGGTTCTGGACAAAAATGGAGTTGATTGGGAGAGTGGCTGAGAAGATCTTCAATTTGGATCCTAAGGCAGTATCTGCTCATGTTATTCTGTCTAACATGCATTCGATATTGGGCAAATGGGGAGAGAAGATGAATGTGAGGAAGAGATTAAGGAGCTTAGGCATAAAAAAGGCTCCCGGGTGTAGTTGGATTGAGTTGGAAAGCAACATTCATGTGTTCACTGTAGAAGATAAAACCCATCCTCATTGTAATGCCATTTATGCAACTTTGGAGCATTTAACATCAAATATAAATTCCCTTGTTCAATATGATTTTTATTTTGGTTTTCCATCAATAGTGGAGGCTGATTTCTTTAAAACAAAATACCCTTATTGATAAAGGTCATGTTAGTTGTGTGATTCATTCTCCTATCTCATAAACAAGAGGAAGTGTGGGCCTTCTTTGTGATTTTGCTGTGCTTTCTTATGGAAGCAACCAGTTTAACCATTTCATGGGAGTAGTACTACTTGCACAATCCAGTCCTAGAAAACTACAGAGGGTAAGGTGGGCCTTTTAGTGATTTCAGTATTTACAGGCTGGTGGATTGATTCTGTCTTCATTGTATTTTATCTTTTCATTTTTGCTTCTCGCCTTTGCATGTCATTCTCTCAATATGTGATAGTTTCTTGTCATATCTCTCCAACAGATACTGCTCTCAAATAGAGAAGAATTACGCCATTAAAAGAGCAGGGAAAGATTTTGTTCTTGCTGAAATCTAAAGAAAAATAGTAACAAAAAATTTCTGTTTTGCTGTAATTCAAAAAAAAGGAGAAGAAACATGATTGAAAAGGGAAAAAAAGTTGGATTGGAACAGGGACTGGGGAGAGAAAAATCTGAGACTGCAGAAGAAGAATAATAGAGATCGAAAGAGAGATAAATCTCAGGGCAGCCCCCACCGTCATGCAGCCGGAACTGTTACCGGTTAAAGTTTTCTTTATTCTTTTTAAAATTACGCAATGACTATGATTTATGTTTGGGTGTTTGGTAGTGTAGGTTTGATTTAGGCATTTGGGTTACATTTGATTTTGATTAAGCTTATTAAATTAGACTTGGTTTATGGTTGGGGTATGTGTTGTTTGTTTGGTTTTGCATTTTGGAGTTAAAGTTGTTTTCGGAAATTTTTCAATCAGCATGGAAAGCAGAGAGTATTTTTGGTCTCTTCAATTTCTTCTTTATGCTTCTTGAATGAGCATTCCTGGCGAAGAGTTTCCATTCGCTTCACTCAGCATTTATCAAGTACAAATTTAGGTTTCTTTTTAACTCTCTCTTGGATTCAATTGTAGATTTCATTTGTCATTGATTGATTTCAATTCCAAATCTGTGTAATAAAAAATTAAAGGGTTTTTCTTTAGCTTTTCCTTTTCTTTGTTTGTGGGAAGGCAAATCCTTGGAAGCAATCCAAGTCTCTCTTCTGCTTTTGTGCTGTTCCTTCCCTGCAACAACAAATGTCTCATTCTTAATTTCTGTTCTTACAATGTTTACACCTTTTTACTTCTATTTTTTAAAACACAAAGAATATATATATATATATATATATATATATATTTTCCTTTTTATCAGCGAGGATGTTTACGTCTATTCAATTATTAACATGTGTAGTCCTCCGACACCAAGGAAAACATTTTAACTTTATGTGACTCGTACTCGTGAAAATGGACTTGACTTGCCAATTGCGAAATATGAGCACATTGTGTATTTAGAAATATATATTTATTTGCAATTTTTGTGATAGGTTTTTGTTTTTCTGACAAGAGTGCTGTCCCCTGTTGGAGGTGGCTTTAATAGACACAACGAAATGTGAAATCGTTTTCACCATATCTTGCTGATATTTGCGAGGGTGTCATGCTATTATACCAACAATATTAGGTAGAATGCAAAACATGAAGCAATAATTTGATTTGACATAGGGTCAACCCCTATCCAAAATAGAGGACGATATTAGGCTTGTCAATGTCATTTATAGTGGTAAGCTTATTATTGTTTTCAACAGAACCTAATCAGGGCTTTATGTCCTATGATTGTTAATTACGTTTCCCAATTGCTAAATTTGTTTCACTACATGACTGAGACTGTGTAATCAGCTAAAAGCATCTGTTAGTGCTTAGTGGTACCTTAACTTTTTTTATATTAATTTTCTTTCTTTTATAAATATGATAAATTTGAATTTTATTTTTTGAGGTGAAAGACATGAACTTTTAATAAGAGAAATCAACCATATTAGCTTGAATTACAAAAAGGAACCACATGGGGTGAATATCCTTTATCTACACAAAGAAATTTGGGACTTATCGCATGTCAACCAGACTATAACAACTTTGTTACATTCTCTCTTAGAATGAGAGTAACGTAACTATGTGAAAGATCTAGAAAAAAAAAAAAAAAAAAAAAAAACCTTTAATTCTACATAAATTGTTTTTTAAAAGTATTTATTTTTGCTGAGAATATACTGAAGTATACTTGTACCTTAAAAAAATTAAAAAAGTGAGAAAATACGGAAAAATGTAAGATTTTAAAAAGCTGTACATAAAAGCTAAAAACTAAGCTTGTAACCTAATGCCAAACCGACAAATATATATAAAAATAAAAAATAAAAATGGGAGTTTTGAGTGGTTTGTTTTGCATTTAGATGATGGTTTTAAGAATGGGCTTATGTTAGAAGATTCAAAGATCGGAGACCTACGCAATTGCAAGTCGTTAGGCCAATTGGATAAGTTGACTAATTTCTTTTAATAGAAAAATAGATTGCTTGATTTGGTTCCAAATGTGTTTAATTGGCAAAATGGAGAAAATATCTAAGAGAGTTTACATAAAATACATTTGCTCTGCCATATATTTATGCACCTGGACAGAGTCTTAACAGAAAATCAATAAACGCTGAAAGCAATTAATCTAACTAATTAACTCTACCACTAATAACAATATTAAGATCTAACCGACAAGTAATCAAAAAGTCTATTTCTTTATTAATCAAAACGCTGTCGTTCTTCAACTTAGCCTTCTTACAAAACAATGTCGTTTTATCTGTTTCTTCAGCTTATCTCTTTCACAACAGTTTCAACACTCCCCCACTCAAGTCCTGAACACCTTCAGGTTCTATGACTTGAATTAAAGAGCAAGACTTGGATACCTTAGGAACGAAAAATATCAATTAGTTCCAACCTGGTCACTAAAATCGTGTAAAAGCTGAAATTTCCCAAAGCTTTTTGTGAAGATCTTTGCAACTTGTGAATTATTAGCTACATGAAAAGTTTTAACAACTCCCTCTGGTATTTTGTCTCTCACCAAATGACAATCCACCTCTATGTGTTTTGTCCTCGCAATGTGCAAGGCTGCTTGATTATCACAAAGCATCCAAACAGGTTTTGAATGACTAATTTTCAGGTCTTTAAGCAACTGCAATACCCATGTAATTTCACAAGTCACACTAGCCATAGCTCTATACTCGGCTTTAACTGAGGATCTTGACACCACACCTCTTTTCTTTGATCTCCAAGAAACCAAAGCTTCTCTCAAGAAAACACTGTAACCTGTCAAAGATCTTCTAGTATCAGGCAAGGAATTGTTCTATGTAACTTCCATAAAACATTGGAGATATAAAATATAAAAGCAAGAGTTTTCTTCTACTATGCATTCATGTCACAACTTTAATTAGCCAAAATACTCAATTTATATGATGATATCTAAGTGAATGGTTGATAAAGATGATTCCTAATGATTATGGTCACTTTGTTACTTTCGGCACAAAATGCCGAAATGGTAAAGACTGGTTCTTTAAACTGAAGTTCCAGACTTTGCTCCTGTTGTCTTGAGTGGAAAAGTGAAAATGTTACTGTTCACCGTCACTATTCATTGTTACTGTTCACTTTTACTGTTCATTATGCTTTTTCTGCCTATATAAGGGGGGATGTCCCTTATGCAAGGAATCAGAGTTTTCTTTAGAGAATTCCTTCTAGAGAGTTCCTTTTAGGCATATTTCTCCTCTTTAGGATTTTTCTTCTAGAATTTCCTCTACTACTTTCCTACAAATCTTGTAACTAGAACTAGTTTCAAGCCTCTTACCTATTGAAATCCTGTAACTACTACTGCTGTAAGTATTGTTGTCTATTTTCAATAATAACTACTTTCAACTTTGTGTTTAATATACTTGCTGCTACCGCCTTCTTGGCTGATTCTATTTTAATTATTTTATTTTCAAATTGTTGCTACCACCTTCTTGGCTGGTTTTACTTTGATTGCATTATATTTTCAATATAATATTACTATGCTTCCGCTTTCTGTTACGCCTTCAGCATTGTGTCTTCCCCTTTATTTCAGCATTTTGCCTTCCCCTTTATGGTATCAAAGCCATTCTTATTTGGCCGGTGATATTGTTGTTGTGTTTTTTGTTGTTTGTCTGTGTCTACCCGAAATTTTGATACTCCTTTGTTGTGTTCCCTTTTTACCATCATTGGCGCCACCCTTGTCGGAAAGTGAATTCCCAGAACTGAACAGTAAGGCCCGTTTAAGCTAAAAAAAGCGTGTAGGGCATGAAAGGTATAGGGTTAACTAGGGTATGTGTTACAAAATGCAACGGTGTTAAGAAAAACATGATAATTGAGTGTTAAACCTAGGATAGTATGGATAGATTGTGGAGCTCCAACTCCTCTGTCAACTCCAGGACTAGTTGTCCTCCTGATATATTAAATGAAGAAGATCACACTGTTGAAGAAAATGAGTTTTCGGATTTCCAGAAATGGAATATCCCCAAGGTTAACACTAAGTCCATCTACAAGACTAGTTGGGCTGAAAGTACTTTTTATTCCCAATACAAAGTTAGAACTGTTGAACAAATATTTTCTATTTCAAAAACTCATGAAAAGTGTTGTTTGTTTTCTAAAAGAAATATTAATGACTTTATTGCTAAAAAATTCAGTTATTTGCATATTGATCTTGTTCAAGTTGCTGTTAAACCACTCTCTAGAAAAGGCATAAATGCTTCTGTTCTCAATGTTTTAAGAGATGCTAGATTCAAGAACTTTTCTGATAGCGTAATTACTGCATCTTTGTATGATGGTCCTGTTTATTTTGACTGTTATCCTGATATTTCTCTTGCTTTGGATGATCCTATTATTGTTAAAGCTTTGACATTGAATATTTTGACATTTGGTTATAATATGGAGGAAGGCAGCAAGCCTTTTGCTCTTATTTATCGCATCTATTATAGACTTTTGGGTACTCAATTCAATCCTTGTGCTAGGATAAAGAGAGAACCTGCTAGTAAGACTATGCTAGTCCAATGTTCAACTCCTGATGCTAGAATTCAAGTTCCAAAAATGATTCAATGGCAAGATGTTAATCTTCCCAAAGAAAGGTTGTTGGAACAAGAATCTCCTCCTGCTAAACCTATTTTTGATGAGTTAAACCTCACCCATATTCAACAATATCTTGATGGCACTGTTAAAATAAATTTTCATGATAACCAACCTTTACGAATCAACGAAGGAAGACATTCCTTTGTGGATTTGAAAGTATTTCAAAAAGAGACTAAGATCTCAATGATTTTTTGCAAAAGAATTTTGAAAAACCTGGTTTGAAGTTAAAAGGAGTTTCAAGTGACAACTCCCAAGTTAGCACTGCTTTTTATTCTACTAAAGCAGAGCCTTCTTCCACATATGGCAGAACTGCTATTGAAGAAGAAGAAGAGACTAGATTTGTGTCTCCATCTGCCTCTGATTTTCAAAATGTTGAAACCCCTGTTTTCCAAAGTCAATTAAGAGTTTTGAATGCTCTGAAAGAAAGCTTTGAAATTGATATGGTTGCTTTGTTTAATGAATTTATTTCTCCCAAAAACAAAAATAAAAGAAAATACTACCAAAGTACTTTTACTCAGTCTGAAAAAGACCGTGTTAAAAGGAAATGGAAAGAAAAAAATGAATCAATTACAAAAACACATTTCTTTTTTTGATTTTCTTGAAAACTATTATGTTTCAAAAGATGAAGTTTTAAAAAGTTCGGAACTTCAGTTCAAAGAACCAATCTTTACCATTTTGGCATTTTGTGCCGAAAGTAACAAAGTGACCATTATATATATATTTGCAATCAACTCATCCTTTAATGTGGGAAAGGATTCTGGAAAATTAAAAACAAATGTGGGGGGAGGATGAGGATTTAAATTTAGTTTTCTTTGTTGACCTGGGAAGAGAGAGAGAATCATTTCCTTCCATGGAGGGCGCAGTGACAAATGTACATAGTTACAATAAGGTACTCCTATCCAAGTTGGAAACTTGTCAATATCATTATCATATATGTAATTGAGAGCATAGAGCATAAGAAGGAAAGGGAGAGGCAAAACAAAACAAAATTATAAGACAATGAAAAGGATTCTATTAATTTTGCAGTGATTGCGGTCTCACATTTGTTTAAGTTAAGAGTATGTGAATGTGCAGATAGCATTCCTCACACAAGACCTAAAAGTAGCAGTTGATGCATACAACTTTTATATTCCATAAAATGCTGATTACCTAAATATTGAAATTTGGATAACAGCATACTAAAAAAAATACAGAATCTGAAATGGGAAAGCAAGTTTTCCATGTTAAATTAATGTTTGTTCCAGAAAATACAAGTTAAAATATTGGCCAGTGTTATTACGTTAACCATTCTTTGAATTCAGTGTTGATACTGCTCAACTTGGCACCAAATTCAACTCCTTGTTTAATCAGATTGTTTAACGATACAAACCTACATTGACTTGTTATCCAATTTGATTCCTTGTTGAAGGTTATTTAGAGGTTGGGGAAAAATAATGTGATTGTCTCACAACAAAGTCTTAGAACATTGTCCTAGGAAAGACAATATTATTTGCTCAAAAATAGAGGAAAGACACAATATTAAAGAATAAAGGAATGGTAAAATAGAGAGAGACATGAATGGTATAATTTCCTAGAATTAAGACAATGAACTTGTTCATATAATCTAGACGAAGAGCTTGCTGGGTAGAAATGTAGAATGCCTTTCACTGTGAGTTATTGTACCCAAACACAAAGGTAAAGAGAGCAGTAGAGAAAAACCTGGCAATTCACTGTCAAATAAGCCAATGTTAGTTGGTATAATTCTACAATAAGAGAGTTTTTTTCCCTCTTTTTTTAAATGATAGATGGAAATGGGATTATATTTTCTCTCTAAAAGCCAGCTAGATCTTGACTTTGAGAATCAAACAGCAACAGCTTCATTGTAAAATCATCATTTATTTACTACTATAGGAGTAATGCTTCATTTCTCACATAACAATTATTCGAACAAATACATTCAAGTTGTGATCTACCATTCATGCGAGAGAAAAGAATATAACTCTTGGAATATTGAATATTTTCTCACGATTTGAATACCCATTCTTAAATCAAGGAAGTTCAAATTATATATTTCAAGCATCAACTTGATGGAAAACATGGGGCCCAAAAAAATACTAAGAAACTAAGAAAATAAAACAAGATTAGATGGGAATGCACTTCTAGGGTGTCTGCCTCTACCATATTAATTAAAATGAAGGGCTTGAAATAGAGGTTTTCTTATTTTAACCTATATATGTGACAAAAGATATTCCTACCTGCGTATCCAACTCATTAACCTAAAGTGCACTAATTGAATAAAAAGTGCACTAAGCAATGCCTAATCTCCGCGGAATTTCCCTAAAACAAATATAGACACCAAAGAAAATAATAGTTGAGATGTTATTGCAGAAAAATCTACTCAACCCCTGAACTAGCTCCAAGAGCGGACCTAGAATTTCAAGCTAAGTGGCCGAAGTATAAGAATAAAAAAAATTCAAATAGGTATCTATATAGTACTAACAAATTATTAACCAAAATTAATACACAAAATCATTGTTTCTTAATACATTAAAATGTAATCATTTACCAACAAAGACAAAATAATATTATTTCTTAAGAACATTAACTGTTAGAAAAAAAAAATCACAAACCAAAACTTACTTTTGCTACTTTAATATCGCATTTGAAATATCTCATAATAGTATTTTTGGTATTTGTTGTTCTAAATACTAAATATTTACCATTTAGAACACCTAATGCTAGTATTCTAATATTGGGCTGATTGAGATTTTTTATTTTAAAATTTTGTTTTTGTTAAGTTTTTGAGTTTAGTTGTTAGTTGGACTAGGCTAATTAAAAGAGAGAGAGTCTAAGTTTTTGAAAGAGTGACACACAACTCTAGGAAGAAAAAAAAATTATACATACATACATACATACATACATACATATATATATATATATATATATATATATATATATATATAATCATTAAAAACTTTTTTTTTCTTTGGGCAAGGGGGCCCAAAAGTTTTTTTCCTTTGGGCGCCCGCCGCCACGGGGGGGTGGCGGGTGCCCTTGGCCCTTGGTCCCCCTTGTGGGTCCATCCTAGCTCTCACTCTATATAGATTAATAACCAAACCTCCCCCAAAATTCTATCACAATTCCAATGCATAACAAATCAACAATTTACTGATCCATCAAACAAATGATTGAAGAGGAATATAGAGTTAAAATTTAGCAAATACATCATCCATTTGATATCATCTCTAAATCACACATAACTTATTGAGAAATAAAACATAAAAAATAAACCATAAAAGACATTTCCACCCGTGAGTGAAACTAACTAGGCTCTCAACATAAACCATAGCTTGTATTGGGATGAATGATTTTGGAAACTGTGGAAGTTGAAGATTCCTAATCTCTTTAGATCCAACGTTGTACAAGACTATAGCGTGGCATGTCAATTCCTAACAAGGGTCCTAGTCCTACAAGAAGTTGTTTGGTCCAAGAATCCTCAACCCCGTATTCATGCATTACCCATATATCAAAGTATTTCTGTCATAGTATCCTCCCTATAAACAACAAAAGCAAGGCATGATAAAGTGCTCTCGCGCCTTAGGCACGTAGAAGTAGAGTGAGTCCCGCAGTGTTGTGCTTGTGGGAGTAGAGTGACCTTTCCCCATCTTGGGCGGTGAGGTTAGGTGGGGTTTTCTTGTGGAAATATGGCGGAGGAGCTGGAATTACTCTGGCAGAATCTAAAAGTCACAGATGAGGAGGAAGTTAGTGTAAACCTTGGAAGAGAGTGTACGAGAGCAGCAAAAGAAAGGGGGAAAAACTATCTAGTTAGGAAAGTGCTCTCTCGCAGAGGTGTTATGCTCGGTGCCTTAAGGAAAAATATTAGGATGTTATGGAAGCCAAATAAGTGTATTTAGATCTCGGTAATAGAAGAGGAGATGTACCTTGTGGAGTTTGGTGATGAAGGGGATAAGAGGAGAGTAATGGAGATGAGCCCATGGCACTACGAGAAACAACTAGTGCTACTATAGGATTTCAAAGGAGACCAAGATCCAAAGGACATTGTTTTCAAGTGGTCTCCTTTCTGGGTCCAAATGTACAATTTACCACTCAAACACAGGACAAGGGAAATAGGGATGGCCATTGGAGCTAGCCTCGGGGAGGTTATTGACGTGGATGTGGTTGACTCGGGAGTACAATGGGGGAAATGTCTTTGAGTTCGGGTTAAAATAGACATAGCTAGAAAACTAATACGGGGTAGAAAAATAAAGGTCGAGGACAGTGTGGATCGGTGGGTGCTCTTCAATTATGAACGCCTCCCAAACTTCTGCTATCGATGTGGACTTCTAGAGCACGACCTGAAAGACTGTCCGCAGAGTAAGGGAGAAGATAGAACCGGCGAAACAGGGGAACTCCAATATGGGGCATGGCTAAGAGGAGATCCGGTGAAGAGATCGGGATGGGAACCTCACTACATGAAGAGGAGCGAAGGGGTTGACACGCGGGGAAATATGGTCGACGGTGAAAATGGAGCTCCGATGACCCAAAAGTCGAGGAGTTTAACGGTGGTACCTAACAAAGAAACGCCTGCAATGTAGGTTTTCGGGGTGAGTTTTGTGGAGAATACGACAAACTTTTCAGAGGTTAGGGCGAGTAACAAGGTGGAAATTCAGGGAAATGGCTTGGTTAGTAGCATCAGAGAACTCCCAAAAGAAAACTTAGCCATTTTGGTGAAAGATGGTGTGGTCAGAGAGCAGGCTACCAATGTGAATGAAGGAGGCAGGCACAAGGAGTTGGTAAAAGAAAACAAGGAAGCCCCACCTTTTAAGTTCGAGCACGTGACAAAGGATAGGGGAGCAGGGGATTGTGTGGGTTCAGATACGACAAGTATAGTGGAGGGCCCGATGGCTATGATTTATGAAATGGATATGGGCTAGGTTTCGGAGCAAATTGGCCAAACTAGTGGCCACTGGAAAAGAAGGGCTCGGGCAGGCCAGGCAAAAGGAAAAGAAAAGGTAGCTAGCCCAATTCAGAAGAAAAGAGGTATTTCTATTCCTCTAGGTGTGTTAGACCAGAATGTTCTGGTGAGTAAACGAAAAAAAGTGGAGAGGCAAGGAGGTGGCGATGGTGGAAAAGAAAATGAGAAGGTTGGCGGTGTGGCGGTTACTGCTAGGCAGCACCGTCGAGCCCAATGAGCCTTCTAGCATGGAACTGTCAAGGCCTTGGGTCAGCTTCGGCGGTGCGCTCACTCACCGATATGGTGAAAGAGACTGATCCAATTTTGGTTTTCTTATCAGAAACCAAAGCAAAGCAACATAGAATAAAAGGCCTTCAGAGGAAGCTTAGTCTGACCCGGGGAATCACGGTGCCTTATGACGGTCGGAGTGGTGAGCTGACGATGATATGGAAAGAAAGGACTGAGGTATGCTTCAAAAGTTGCTCCAATTTGCATATCAACGTGATGGTCTATGAGGGAAAGGGAGCTCAACCGTGGCAGGCAACGGGGTTTTATGGTCATCCTGATACAGGTATGAGATTCACTTCCTGGAGTTTGCTTAAATCGCTTAAGAGGCAGTGTGATTTACCGTAGGTAGTTTTTGGGGATTTTAATGAAATTGTTCAGTCTGATGAGAAGTTAGGGTGGCTAGATAGGGATGCGAGACAAATGGAGGGGTTTAGAGAATGTCTGACCGATTGTGGGCTGATTGATTTAGGTTTTGTGGGGCAACGCTACACTTGGTGTAATGGTAGATTTGGGGAGCAACGCACTTTGGTTAGATTAGACAGGATTGTGGCTAATGAGAGGTGGCTGAATATGTTTTTGGAGGCAAAAGTGTATCACAAATCAATGGCGGCGTCGAATCATTGTTTGCTCAATTTGTCATTACGGTAGCAAGCAAGTAGAAAGGGAGGAAGAAAACACTTTATGTTTGAAGCAATGCGGACAAGGGATAAGGGTTGTAGGACAGTGATTGAAAAGGCTTGGGACCCGCTGAACTATAACTCGAATTTGCATGTCCAAGATAGAATGAAGTGCTGCCAAGCTAACCTACAAACCTGGAATATGAGGGTATTTGGAAATGTAAATAAGATCTTGAAGCGAAAGCAGAACCGTCTTCAACAATTGGAAGCTTTGAATTTGCTTCATGAACCAGCAGAGGAAATTCAAGCTCTAAGAAGAGAGATAAATGAAGTAATGCTTCGGGAAGAAATGATGTGGAACCAGAGATCCAGGGCTCTGTGGGTTAAGTGTGGGGATCGAAACACGAAGTTTTTTCATGAAACGACCAGCAATAGATGCAGGAAAAATAAGATTAAGGGCTTGTGTGACAAAGAGGGCAGGTGGAGGGAGGAACAGGAAGAAGTAGAGGGCATAATTCTGGATTATTTCAAGGAAATTTATAGTACAAACTTCGCTTCAGATTTTGGTACTAGCCTCAGTGCAATGGCTAGGAAGGTATCAGACGACATGAATGATGCTCTCCTAAAAGAATTTAGAGAAAAGGAGGTATGGCGTGCCCTGAAGCAAATGCATCCGACAAAGTCTCCAAGCCCGGATGGTATGTCCCCTATATTCTTTCAAAAATATTAGGATGTTGTGGGCCCTCAGGTAGTGGATTGTGTTCTCAAGATTCTTAAAACGGGAGTTTTGCCAAATGGTTTTAATGACACATACATTTGTCTTATCCCCAAAGTTAATTGCCCTCAAAAGATTACGAACTTTCGACCAATTAGATTATGTAATGTTATATATAAAATGGTTTCAAAAGTGTTGGCGAACAGGTTGAAGAAAATTCTTCCAACTATCATTAGTGATGCCCAAAGCGCATTTGTACCAGGGAGACAGATTACAGATAACGTCCTGGTAGCATTCAAAACCATGCGCTGTATAAATCAGAGAAGGAAAGGAAAAAAGTGGCTGATGGCAATTAAGTTGGACATGAGCAAGGCATATGACCGGGTAGAATAGGCTTATTTGGAGGCGATGATGCGCAGATTGGGGTTTCAAGAAAGGTGGATATCCTTGATGATGATGTGCGTGAATACGGTTTCATACTCTGTACTTATGAACGGAGTGCCAAAGGGGAGGATTTTACCAACTCGAGGGTTGAGGCAAGGAGACCCAATCTCGCCGTATCTCTTTCTTTTGTGTGTTGAAGGCCTATCGGCCATGCTTAAGTTGGACGAATTTGGGGGAATTCCTAGAGGCATTTCGGTGTGTAGACGAGCTCCAGTGGTTTCTCATTTGCTATTTGCAGACAACTGTATAGTCTTTTGCAATGCTTCTCAAGAGGAGTGAGCTAGGATTATGAAAATCCTTGAGAATTACGAGGAGTCAGGGCAGAAGCTAAATAGGGAGAAGACTTCTCTCTTTTTCAGTAAGAACACGAGTGAGGAGGTTAAAGAAGAAGTGAGAGGCATGTTTGGGGCTCAAATCATCCACCAGCATAAGCGATATCTAGGGCTGCCCCCTTTGGTGGGGAGGGGGAAAAAGAAAGCTTTCCATCGTATCCTGGATCAGGTTAGTCGAAAAGTGGCGAGCTAGAAAGGAAAGTTGCCGACTATGGCTGGTCGGGAAATCCTCATAAAGGCTGTTGCCCAAGCTACACCTATGTATACAATGAATTGCTTTAAACTTCTGGATTCTTTGTGTAACGAGCTCAACTCTTTGATTAGGAATTTTTTGTGGGGTCAGTGAGAAAAGGAAAGAAAACTAGCATGGATAGCATGGGAGAAGATGTGCACACTAAAAGCTGAAAGGGGGATAGGCTTCAAGGATCTTAGAGCTTTTAATCTGGCGCTGCTTGCAAAACAGGAGTGGCGAATCACTCAAACTTTCTGGAGTCCAATTTTTTGGAGGCCCAAATAGGCAAGAAACTATCGCATACTTGGAGGAGCTTGATAGCTGCAAAGGAAGTTCTCCAGCAAGGTTTGAGATGGAATATAGGGAATGGGCGAAGAACAAAGATCTGGGCTGATAGGTGGATCCCAACCCCAAATTCTTTCATGGTAACAAGTCCTAGGCCTCAGAATTTTAGGGGTGAGCTAGTAGAGACCCTTCTTAACCGTGAATCAGGTGGTTGGAACATCAGTGTGGTTAAAAGTGTCTTCTTACCTTATGAAGTAGAGATTATCTTGAGCATTCCTATTAGTCCTAGTTTTCTAGAGGATGCTTTGATTTGGGCTTGGACGAAGAAAGGTGACTTCTCGGTGAAAAGTGCATATCAGGTAGCATATAAGTGGCTGGCCAAAGACAGAGGAAGAGGGGCGGGAGGTGAGGTGTCAAACCCAAGAAAGAAGAAAGAATTTTAGAAAGAAATTTGGGATTTAAATTGCCCAAGCAAAGTCAAATTTTTCTTGTGGAGAGCCTGTAAAAACATTCTCCCTACAAACTATTGCCTTTGGTGCAGAAAGGTGTCAGTGGTTGATGAGTGTGTGCATTGTGGGCTGATTGAATCTTCGGGACATGCTTTGTGGGATTGCTGGATGGCAAAGGCCGTGTGGAAGGAAACAATGCTGTTACTGCCCAGGCTGAGTCACCCTCACCGAGACTTTCATGACGTGATATGGAAAATTTGGGAGGAAAAAAAGGAAATAGAGCTGGAGCGCCTTGCGTGCACTGCGTGGTGTATTTGGAAGAACAGAAATGCAGCAAAATTTGAAGGCAAGACCAAACAAGCAAAGGTGATTGTCTCTGAAGCAAATGCTCTTGTTGAGGAATTTAAGGAGCAGGTTGATGCCCCAAGACAACATGCTCCATCGAGAAAGGTAGGCTGGACCCCTCCAAGCGAAGGTTGGTATAAAGTAAATGTCGATGGGACGGTGTTTAAAGAATCGGGCAGCTGTGGAATAGGGATTGTCATTAGAAACAAAAGGGGTCAAATCATGGGAGCGATGAGTAAGAGGTTGAATCTACCACTAGGAGCTTTGGAAGTGGAAGCAAAGGCTTTTGAGGAAGGTATTTTGCTGGCTGGAGATCTCGATTTGAAGGATATTGTACTGGAGGGAGACGCGAAAGTAGTGACAGATGCACTGGCTGGTTGCTACCCCCCCCCCCCCCCAAGCTCGATTCAAATGATCATTGAAGGCTTCTAGAGGTGGAAGCTTAGGGTCCATGCGTGGAAGGTAAATTATGTGTGTAGGACAGGCAATATTGCTGCCCATCTGATGGCTAGAAATGCCAAATTTGTAGATGACAGTGTTGTTTGGGTGGAGGATACTGCACCCATCATTGAATGTCAATTGATCAAAGATGTAACTGGTTCGGACTTTTGTCCTAGTTAATTGAATGTCAACTGGAAGATTGGTTATCAAAAAAAAAAAAAAAAAAAAAAAAAAAAGCAAGGCATGCAATCATTGAATACAGAAAAAACTTTTCTCCTTTGCATACTTTTGTCCACTGGGTATCCTTGTTTTTGAAACACCTCATGACTTATGTCAAAGGATAGAATTATCTAACAAGCACAACTCTGCCCGAGTTAGTTTATGTGGCCGTTGTCAGAGAAACCGAGCCAATGATGAACACCATTGAAGTATATTGGCATAACAAGGAGAAAGCAACCTAACGTTTGAACGATGAATAGTATTGTCAATTACTAGGTTCCAGGAATCAGCATTTAGGGAGCGAACATGAAAAAAAATTGGGTACTGGATACGGCCGAGTCCTACTATTGTGTAATAGGTAAAGAGAAATTCGGAATCCAAGATGCTCCAGGAATAGTTATTGGACATTTCAATATCTATTACAATGTAAAAAGTGCTTCTAATAGCTTTATTGAACAATGGCCTTATTTAGTGTACTCTCTTTATCGGGGGAAAAAGAGTTTTTGCTCTTATTTTATAAAATATTTTGCACAATATCCCTATTTTAAAACTATTAAACACCATATTCTTGTATTGAAACTCAATTTTAAAAAAATCGAGTTACAAGTGAAACTCAACATTAGCAATGTCGAGTTTTATGGATATCGAGTTTTATATATGTGGGGCCTCAAATACTTAACAACCCCGGCCTATTCCATATCGGGCCCAAGGTCCGTGCTGAGGAGAAGCAGAGCCTAAGGATAGGCATACGAAGCCCAAATCATTAGGAGACCTCGCCGAGAATACTCACGTCCTCGGCGAACCGACATCTATGGTGGGAAGCTGTCACTCATCCATTAAACATACGCCACCAACATTCTGGCCGCTTTAATGGTGAAGTGACCAGCAAACCTAGACGTCTTGGTCACTTCAACTAATAAAAAGCCTGCAAAGACGGCTGGGAACTAACAGAAAGCCTGCAAAGGCAGATGATGGGACAAACCTTTAGACACAGAGTTCGGATAACCGACAAGTGGACGGCAGAGGATTAACTAAACGAGAATATATAACAGGTAGAACCGCCAAGAAAGGAGGGGGATCTAGGAGGGCGTCCAAGAACGACCCTTATGTTTATCAGTTCTAAGAAAAGAAATCCTCGGACTGAGCCAAGGATGATCAACCCTTAAAAACACTTAGCCAAAATGAATATAAAGATCTTCACAAACACTTAACCAAAGTCATGGTGATTATCCTCAAAAACACTTAGTCAAATTCCTTTGTTCTTATTCCTATGAATTTCATGTCATCAAATTGCTTACTTTGCTGGTGCCAAGCCTTTCTACCCACACTCTACAAATTTTATTGTTTAGGGTCCATTACAAATTGAGTCCCTACAATTGGCGCCGTCTATGGGGATTGCGCACTAGCAAGTGCGGTGATCGGTGTGAAGAGATTAAGGGCAGCACTTCGAAAAAAAAAAAAAAAACACCAAAAGAATACAGTAAGTAGCAACAATATTCACTCAGAAGGAAACAATCACAAGAAACATGATATATGCGAAAAATAAAAGAGATAAAACAGGTCTACTTCTTTATTAATATATGAAGAAAAAGTTACATCTTACAATTGGTGCCCATAGGGCTTGTTCTAGAGCTAACTACATAGAGAAGCGCTTAACAAGGCTAGTTGTGAAGCAAGAGAAGAGGAAATGAAGGAAGGAAAACTGGTTGAGGAGCAAAAGAAGAAGAGAGAAGGGGAAAAGAAGGAAGGAAGGCAACTTTGAGGGAGGAAGAGGCCGCGGCACCGGGCGTTTCCACTTCTTGGTTTTGCTTGGTTTCCCTCCCAACCCCATCGCTGCCAGCTTGGAGGGTTCATAGACCCAGATCCAAGGGAAGGAGGTTACGTTCTTTCTGGATCCTCCTCCAAACAGCAAGGAGGGTTCCACCTCTGGTTAGGTTGAAAAGAAGGAGAATCTTCGGTCCTCTCCTACCCCAACCCCAGCATGACGTCCAGGGTCGGGGTGCCATCCTCGGCTCCTGAGAGGGGCTAGGCATCCTCGAGACCACCCTTTCCAAGGGCCAAATCATTTGGAGGGGCTCAAACTGCTATTTTTTGCAGAACCCCTGAGCAATATCTTTGGGAGAGTTTAAGATGAATGTTTGTCGAGTGTGAAGAAAAGGGTCGCCCCCAAAAACGCCTTATATAGAAGGCGAAAATTTGGTGAGAGCCACTCCGCATTAAATCCTAGAGAGAGATTTTTGGAGGCAATAATTCCGCCCAAATTCCAAGGGGCTTATCCGCCGTTAATCCTCGTAAATCCACAACTGACATTAATGAGGAGGCGCCTCATTAACGAGGAGGCACCGAAGTGTCAAAACGCATTACTCGAACAACACAAGAGACACCTCGTAATCAAAAGAGTCATGCCAAACGGAGAGGCAGAGCAGAGCAAGGTCTTCTCCTACCCCAACCCCAGCATGCGTTTGTTATTATTTTGCTGAAAAGTTTATTTATTTAATGTTTATTATAGATTATAACAATGTAGAATTAAATGGTTATGGATAAATAGATAAGATAGTAAATAAATGAGAAAACTAGGTACTGGACAGAATCAAGGAGTTGCATGGTCCTCGGACTTAAGCCTCTGGGGAAACTAGATACTTCAGATGAGAAAACTAAGTGTTAAACAGAACCTAGGCATTGTATAGTCCTCGGACACCAGCCTCTGGGGAAACTAACCACTTAAAATGAGAAAACTAGGTATTGGACAAAACCAAGGCATTGCATGGTTCTCGGACTCAAGCCTCTGGGGAAACCAGATACTTCAGATGAGAAAACTAAGTGTTAGACAGAATCTAGGCATTGTATGGTCCTCGGACACCAACCTCTGGGAAAACTAACCAATTAGAATGAGAAAACTAGGTACTGGACAGAACCAAGGTATTGTATGATCCTCGGACTCAAGCCTCTAGGGAAACCAGATACTTCAGATGAGAAAACTAAGTGTTAGACAGAACCTAGGCATTGTATGGTCCTTGGACACCAGCCTCTAGGGAAATTAACCACTTAAAATGAGAAAACTAGGTACTGGACAGAATCAAGGCATTGCATGGTCCTCGGACTCAAGCCTCTGGGGAAACCAGATACTTCAGATGAGAAAACTAAGTGTTAGACAAAACCTAGGCATTGTATGGTCCTCGGACACTAGCCTCTAAGGAAACTAACCATTTAACATGAGAAAACTAGGTACTGGACAGAACCAAGGCATTGCATGGTCCTCGGACTCAAGCCTCTGGGGAAACCAGATACTTCAGATGAGAAAACTAAGTGTTAGACATAACCTAGGCATTGTATGGTCCTCGGACACCAGCCTCTGGGGAAATTAACCAATTAGAATGAGAAAACTAGGTACTGGACAGAACCAAGGCATTGCATGGTCCTTGGACTCAAGCCTCTGGGGAAACCAGATACTTCAGATGAGAAAACTAAGTGTTAGACAGAACCTAGGCATTGTATGGTCCTCGGACTCAAGCCTCTGGGGAAACCAGATACTTCAGATGAAAAACTAAATGTTAGACAAAACGTAGACATTACATGATCCAAGGACTCAGGCCAACAGAAAAACCATTTCCGCATGAAACACTAAGTGCTAGGAAAAGCCAAGGTCTTGCATGGTCTTCGGACTCAAACCTATGGGGAAACTAGTCACTATACGGCGATATAAGCACTAGGCAGAAATAGGCTTTTATACTAACCATAGGTCCAAACTTACGGCAAAGCCGATCCCTCGGGTGCTAAGCGATGAATCTTGCTAGGGACGAAAACCAAGAGAAACTGAGCGCTAAAACATAATGACCTAAACCTACCCATCCTAGAAGAACTAGTAAGAAACTCAGGCAGAAAAGTATAGACTAAAAAGAGAAAAAACTTGTAAAACAAGGAAAAGCTCCTCGGACAGGCCCTTTGCGCCAAAAGAAAGTCGCAGGAACAGTTGAAATGACGGTGACATTGACAGAGAGGTAAGGCTCAACAGGGTGTGAAAATACACCGAGAAAGTCAAAATCCTCCTCCCCGCCCGAGAGGTCGGACAGCAGAAACACTTAGTCAAATTCCTTTGTTCTTATTCCTATGAATTTTATGTTATCAAACTGCTTACTTTGCTGGTGCTAAGCCTTTCTACCCACACTCTACAAATTTTATTGTTTAGGGTCCATTACAAATTGAGTCCCTACAATATAGAACTAGCTTATAACTTCATACATATGCATGGATATACTTAAAAGATACACATTAAGATGCATAATATAATTCTTACATATATATTTTAAATATTATTGATAGTCATTCTAATATTTTTTTTAACTCTTTAAAAAATCTTGTAAGAATGTTATTAGGTAAAAAATGTAAATAGTCCATTTTTTTAAGTATTTTTATGTTTATTAATTCTAGACTCTTTAGTTTTTGTACATAATAACTCACTTGAATGGATATTTATGATATGGTCCCACATTTGATTCCAAAATTAAGAAATAAAATTCTCTCTAGAAATAAATAATTTATAATATACGGCGCAAAATTGTACTTTGATTGTATAATCTAATTGGATTTTCTCTAAATTTTACCTAATATATATATATGACTCTTAAATTTGAATTGTTTTTAGTTATACAAAAAAGGCTCATAAATATAAAATCATTTAAACGCTCTTCCTCTAATTTTATATACAGTGTATATATGATTATGTTTTTTATGATTTATTTATATTGGAATTCTCATTTTCTACACTAAATTAACTCATTTAACACAAAAATTAAAAAATTTCAATTAGATGGGACACACACACACACACACACACATATATATGACTTATAAACTTGAATTGTTTTTAGTTCTATAAAAACAAAAAAACAAAACAAAACAAAAATGCTCATAAATATAAAATCATTCAAAAATTATTTTTTTATTTTTTTATTTTTATGATTTACTTATATGGTACTTCTCATTTTTTACACTAAATTAACTCATTTGACACAAAAATTAAAAAACTTAGATTAAATGGGACACATGTCGCAAAATTAAACTCTAATTAAAATCTAATTTTTACATTGAATTAACTCACTTGACACAAAAATTTAAAAACTTAGACTAGATGGGACAAGTGGTGCAAAATTAGACTCTGATTGAATTCTAATTTGAAATCTAATTGAATTTTCTCTCAGCTTTCCCTATTATTATATATATAGATTCGATTTTGTTAAAATCGAGTTTCAAAAATAGAGATATTTTGCTAAATAGTTTCAAAACAAGAACATTGTGCTAGATATTTTAAAAAATAAGGGCAAAACCCCTTTCCCCCCCCCCCCCCCCCCCCCCCCCAATGGACTGGGCATTGTTTTGTACATGGCCTTTAATTGTTAAATATGGACTAAGGTGTATGTGGTTATCAGTTTATGGGTTGTTAGATCTTATAGTGATATCTTAAAATTGTGTAATTCTTGTAAAGTTACATCAGGTGTAACTACTGCAACGTTAAGTAATATTATATCACCCATTATTTTTTAATTAGATGTGAGTTTTAATAAATTCACTATTAAATTATATTATATTTGTGTATTCTCTATGCTTACAAAAATTTAAAGATAATCAAATATCAATAGTCATGTCATCAATTAATCGTTTAAATTCAAGTTTTGTAATTTAAAATAATGCATAAAAAATAAGTTTATGGATCAAATGGTAAATTACATCCGATTGGCATGAAAATTGGCATGCATGTTAAGAACATATAGAACATGTAATTCTATAGTTGGATTTTCAAAATATGAATTCATAACAAGTTATTGGATTGTGTAACATTACTTAGATTTACACCAAGTATAACTTGAGCTCAACCCTCTCTCTCTCTCTCTCTCTCTCTCTCTCTCTCTCTCTCTCTCTCTCTATATATATATATATATATATATATATATATTAAAGACAAAATGACTAAACACCTTTTAGCAAAGAAAATGATGAAAAATTATTTAAAAAATTTATGCGTATGTATGAATCAGGATGTGGCATAATGAAGAAGTGGTTAAATTATTAATTTAGTACTCTAACTATTGGTTAAAGTTCAATTTGGTTTTTTAATTATTATTTTTAATTTAATCACTCAATTATTAATCTTATTAAGTTAGATTATTAACTTTAAAAATCAAATTAATTCATAAGCATTTTTCCTTGAATTTTTTTATCTCAAATTAATTCATGGACAAAGCCATTGGGCATGACTACATCTTATGCATATTGGTGACAGTGTTCAAAACAGTCGTATGAGATAACCATGTGTCTGACAATATTAGTCTTTACGGGTATATAGAATATATGAAAGCTCGCCACAAATAGATTCTTGGTGCTCATCTGAACTATTAACTCCCAAATCTTCCTCCAATAAGTCGAATTAAGATTCATAGAATAATGACCCGAATCTAAACCTTCTTATGATGAAAAACTATATCTATATTTTTAATACTAGCCTCTTCGTACACGCGTTGCATATGTTTAAAGGCTCTTCTATTTTTTTTTTTAAAAGGTCAAACTTTTTCCTTGCACCTCTAGGTATATTTGTGATTGAAAAGTGTATAAACCGCAAATTATGACGAATAGAAAGTCATCATTTAGGAAAAAAAATATAAAAGTTTATGAGTACGTGCAACGCACATGAGAAATGGCTAGTAATATAATAATTCTTTCTACACTTGTTTCATTGCAATGACTCGACATAATTGTTATTGAGTTTGACAATGCCTTGGGCCACATACTTATGGGAGACAAAATTGAAGATGCTTATGAGAAACAAAATTGAAGACACTTCATGACACTAATAGCATTGTTGATGCTCTGTAAGTGATTATGCAAAGAATTTACCTTGGTCGGCCTATTAACCTGTTCTCTATAGGATTCTTCTTTTTCTTTTTTCTTTTTTAAAAAAGGGAAACGCTAAACTCTTCATTTCCACTTTTCCTTAATTCCAATACTAAGTATTCGTATCCCTAATATTTAATTAAGATTTATTTGAAAATAAAATTAAGGACAAAAACATATTTTTAAAAGATCTAATCTACTAACGTGAACATGTGCAAAAAAAAAATGGCATAACTTCTGCACGTTGTTGTTGGTTGTCTAGGAACCACCAATCTGGGAGTTCTATGGCGCCTCAGAATCTACAATCCGCCAGCAGCAGCTTCTTCCACTGCGTTGACAGCTTCTTCCACCACATCATTTGCTGCCTCTTCCTCCACTACTGGTGCCGTTGTGAGAGACTGCGCTCCTGACCCGTTTTGGAATTAGGCCAAACCCACGTGAATAGATGGAGTCATGTTATTACCTCTCAACATAGAGGATCGACTGATTATATTTTCCACCTTTAGATTAAGGGTTTTATAATAGAGTTGCCACTTATTTAATTATTGGAAAAAAATAAGAAAACCATAATTAAAAAATTCATCATTTTATTAATTTGAAACTAAATTTATATTGATCATAGGAAATTACATGGCTTTAGTCCTAGATTCAATCTAGAATAAAGTACATGGATTTGTTTCCTAGTTGCTATCTAGAAATTGAAAATTACATGGACAAGTATTGATCTTGTTGGAAATTTAGACCCCTTAAACCACAATTAGATTGCGTAGCCTAGATTAATTAGCCAAGTTGTTACTTAGTCAAATTAAGCAATTCTAGGTTAAAACAATCACAAAATCATATCATGCATATAAAGCAGCGGAATAATAAATAACACAAGATATGATCACCCAGGAAACCACACCGGAAAAACCTGGGGAGGATTTTACCCACCGATCCTCAAGGCAAAACGGAATCCACTAAGAAAGAATTGAAGTTCTTACAAAAGGACTTACAAGCTCCCCGCTTGACTTCCTAATGCTACCCACCAGTAGTAACTTCCTGACACGACCACGCGCAGGCTCCGAGACCACGGACTACTTCTTTCTTTGTATTCCTTCAATCAGCTACAAGCTCCTCACTTGTTTTTCTTTAAGCTTCAATGGTTGCAACTTTGTTGATCATCAAGATGTAGATAATATATCTTCCTTGAAAACCCTAAGTTTATGTGAAGGAAAGCTCCTCAAAGATCTCACAAGAGATTCACATAAACAGCAAATATGAGCAACAAAGGCTTAGAGAGGTTTGGGAACAAAACCCTAATAAAAGGAGGCACAAGAGGCACTCTAATCTCTCTCTCTAACATCACAAAAACGTTCTAGGGTTTCCCTTATATATATAAGAGTTTTACTTGAACCCCAAGACATTTAAATAGAGTTTGGGCTGAACTGGAACTCTGCAGAAAAACGTTCTGGCCGACTTTCGATCGATCGAGTCTAATTTTCGATCGATCGAGCCAGGCCAAAAGTAACTAATACTTCTGCAGCCACTCGATTCCAACTTTACAATAATTAATCAACTTTGAGCAAGCCTAAATAAGACTAAATACATTGTTTTGATCATGGTTTGCCAATATTACACATTAGAGTTCTAAATACATAAAATCCTAAATCTTTAGAACCTAACAGATCTATTAACCCTTGATCTAAGCTTGGACTTGGAGGCTATGTTACAAGATAGGAAGGTGTTAGGCACCTACCTTACCCAGTGAAACCGATCTTGTAGACTATGGTGGCCAACATTCATATGATATCATCCAATATATTATCAATCAATTTGTGTGTTAAATTTAATGTGAGTGCATGTGATAAACCCCAATTCCATTTATTAATTGTTGCATTTCGATTGAAAAATAAATTCTAGTGAATGTGTGTGAATGGTGATATCCTAGATTCAAGGATTTGAGAGAATTATGAAACTAATATGTTGTTCATATTTTGGATGTGGATTTAAGATCAAAGCTAGTTTCATGCATGAACATGTGATGAACAAACAAGAACATGTGAGGAACGCATATGAACATTTAAGAATATCATGAACATTCAAACGTATTCAAGAAATTTAAATAATCATTAGCATGCATTAATTTTAAACTCTCATCATAGCAACATAAAAAACAAGTTAAGGAAAGGGATTATACTTGCATGCAAGATCCACACAATGGAGAAGGAGGCTCTTGGTGGAGGTCCTAAGAGTGTAGTAGAGAAGAAGAACTAGGAGAGTGAGAATAAGTCTTACTCAATACCTTGTGTCTCAGGAAGATCAAGATATGACAATACCAACTCTACTTTACTAGAACTCAAGAGGGGAGAAGAGAGGGTGTTTCCCTCTCTATCCTAAAACGGAGGATATAGGAGTTTATATAATAGCGGTGGAGAAAATATAAATGGAATGGCATTTAATTGGGTTGACAAAGGTGAAAGCTCGAAAATGTGTTGAAAACACACGAGCGGTTTAGACCCCCAAATTCAAATTACGGCTTGGTTGATTTTACACTAACTTAATAACAAGTGCGGAATAGTGTAAACACAAGCGTATAAACAAACAACTACTCTACTCCATAATTTAAAGCAACTCAGCAGTAAAAATGAAATGAACAAGAGTAGGGAAGAAGGATGCAAACACAAATAACACCGAGACGTGTTATCGAAGAGGAAACCGAAGAACTCGGCGAAAAACCTCTCCGCCGCCCTCCAAGCGGAAATCGATCCACTAGACAATCAGTTGGGATACATGGATTAGCAAAAGACCCTCCAAGCCTAGTCTACCCGATGTACCTAAGCCCTCCAAGCTCCTACTCCAACAAGGCTTCTCGGAACCGTGTCTTGTCCTAGTTATCCGGATCCCGCAACAAGCTCCATGTTGCATCTGCCATTCAAGGCTCCTTCCTATGCTTCCCAGCAGCACCAAAACGTCACTCAGCACTCTCAAAGGTGTGTCAAGTGTTTGGGCTATCAACCTCTCAAAGATATGGACAATGGAGAGGGAATGGTTGAGGAGATACCACAAGCAAATTGTTTAGAGAAGGTGGGGAAGACAATCTCTAATTACCAATGTGTTTGGCTAGGGTTTTCTCTCTGAAGCATTCCTCAACAAATGTGGGTAATGATGGTATATGTAGGAGGGGTGCAAAAGGTGTGACTCAAAAAGTACAGGCTGGCAGAACAACTTGCCTCGCGGGTGTCTCGCGGGAAGGCCTTACCCGCGAGATACTCGCGAGGCACAGTTGTCTCCACCTGGCATGACTCTTCGCATTCCAGCATGTGCCTGGCACATGGTTCACTTCGCGGGAAGCTTGGTCGCGAGATACCCGCGAGATACCCGCGATAATTCTTCACTTCTTCAAATGCTTGAGTCTTCAACACTCTTTCTCTCACACACCCCTTACATCAAGTCCCACAGCAAATACAGGGTTTAAAACGATTGAACATGATTACAATCAAATTTGGCACGGAATAAAAGCCAACAAAACATAGTTGTAAATTACAACTTTACAAAAGGATCAAAGAGAATCATGAACCTAAACCCTATTTCAGTATTTAGAGAAAACAGGTGCATTAAATTTGGAGGTTGGTGGGAGTAATGAGCAAGCAAAATGACTAAAACCTCGGTTCTTCCCATAGCCCCTGTAACAGTTCTCGGAGCTATCTTAGAAAAATCATGTCTTTCTTAATTCTGATCGGAATTGCCTCATTCTTGTAGTCGAGGCCATACCCACATCTCACACCCACACTGTCACTCATTGGTCTCTTCTCTTTCCATTGATAATTCTATTTGTTTGTCTCTCTTTTTTGTTAACATATCAATTTTTCTAAATGTCATATTAATTTACATGATTGTTTATTCATTTGTCATCACAGTGTTCTTATCTCTTCATTGTTTTTTAACAAAAATGGTTTGTCTGGTATGCCAAAGCAAAAACATTGCTTGTAAAAAGGGCTGTATATTCAAGAAGATTTCATTGATGTCCTAGTGTTTGAGATGTATGAAACAATTACTGGCTGTGTTACATCTAATTTTTTGGAGTTTGAATTGAGTGGGGTTTACGCCATAAAAGGTTCTAGAATAATAAATTGTCGGAAGGAAAGAGCTGATCGGGCTATCACTTGGAAAAAAAAAATGTTCGGAAAGTTCATTGTAGAAAATTTTAGGAGAGATTGAAAATGAGATGAATGAGGATTTTTGTAATGTGAAAACACTCAAGGATAGCAAAAGAGTTTTGAGGTTTTGGGAACATACACTTAAAGCAGTGTAAGTAGAGGAAGGTAGAGGATGATGATGGGTAGGGGGGGAGGATGTGGTAAGGGCTGATGTGGTAGTGGATGATGTGACAGGGGTTGATTTGGCAGGGGAGGATATGGCAGAGGTTGATGTGGCAGTGGTTGATGTGTCTGGGGCTGATGTGACTGGGACTAATGTGTCTGGGGCTGATTTGGCAAGGATTGATTTGGCAAGGAAGGATGTGGCAGGGGCTGATGTGGCAGTGGAGGATGTGGCAAAGGCCAATGTGGCAGTGGAGGATGTGGCAGTGGAGGATGTGGCAACGAAGGATGTGGCAGGGGTTGATTTGACAGGGTGGATGCGTAATCAAGAAGTTTTTCATTGATGCTTTAGGTTTTGAAATTTTTGAAACAATTACTAGCTGTGTTACATCTGATTTTTTGGAGTTTGAATTGAGTGGGGTTTTGCCATAGAAGGTTCTAGAATAATAAATTTTTGGAAGGAAAGAGCTGATCGGGCTATCACTTGGAAAAAAAAGGTTTGGAAAGTGCATTGAAGAAAATTTTCGGAAAGATTGAAGATGAGGTAAATGAGGATTTTTGTAATGTGAAAACACCCAAGGATAGCGAAAGAGTTTTCAGGTTTTGGGAACATACACTTAAGTAGTGTAAGTGGAGGAAGGCATGGGATGATGATGGGTCAGGGGGGATGATGGGTCAGGGGGGAGGATGTGGCAGGGGCTAATGTGGCAGTGGAGGATGAGGCAGTGGCTGAGTTGGCAGGGGATGATGTGTATTTAGAAAGTTTTTCATTGATGCCTAGGGTTTGAGATGTACGAAACAATTACTGGCTGTGTTACATTTGATTTTTTGGAGTTTGAATTAAGTGGGGTTTCCACCATAGAAGGTTCTAGAATAATAAATTATTGGAAGGAAAGAACTGATTAGGCTATCGCTTGGAAAAAAATAAAGGTTTGGAAAGTTCATTGAAGAAAAGTTTATGAGAGATTGAAGATGAGTTGAATGAGGATTTTTGTAATGTGAAAACACTCAAGGATAGCGAAAGAGTTTTGTGGTTTTGGGAACATACACTTAAGCAATGTAAGTGGAGGAAGGCAAGGGATGATGATGGGTTAGGGGGGAGGATGTGGCAAGGGTTTCTGTGTTTATAAACCTTATACCTATACTATACTATAAGTACCCTATACCTATAATATAGTATAGGTATAAGGTTTATTATCTCCTCTAATTTGGTAGGGGAGGATGCATATTTAAGAAGTTTTTCAATGATGTCCTAGGGTTTAAGATGTATGAAACAATAGTAAGCGGAGGAAGGCAGGGGATGATGATGGGTCAGGGGGGTAGGATGTGGTAGGGGCTAATGTGTTTATAAACTCTATACCTATACTATACTATATGTATAAATACTGCATACCTATAGTATAGTATAGGTATAAGGTATATTATCTCCTCTGATTTGGCAGGAGAGGATGCGTATTTAGGAAATTTTTCATTGATGCCCTAGAGTTTGAGATGTATGAAACAATTACTGGCTGTGTTACATCTGATTTTTTGGAGTTTGAATTGAGTGAGGTTTCCGCAATAAAAGGTTCTAGAATAATAAATCGTTGGAAGGAAAGAGCAAATCGGGCTATCGCTTGAGAAAGTTTATTGAAGAAAAGTTTAGGAGAGATTGAAGATGAGATGAATAAGAATTTTTGTAATGTGAAAACACTCAAGGATAGCGAAAGAGTTTTCAAGTTTTGGGAACATACATTTAAGCAGTGTAAGCGGAGGAAGGCAGGGGATAATGATGGGTCAGGAGGGGAGGATGTGGCAAGGGCTGATGTGTCTGGGGCTGATTTGGCAAGGGAGGATTTGGCAGGGGGGATGCGTATTCAGGAAGTTTTTCATTGATGCCCTAGGGCTTTAAATGTTTGAAACAATTACTGGTTGTGTTGCATTTGATTTTTTGGAGTTTGAATTGAGTGAGGTTTTTTCCATAAAAGGTTCTAGAATAATAAATTGTTGGAAGGAAAGAGCCGATTGGGCTATCCTTAAGGAAAAAAAACGTTTGGAAAGTTCATTAAAAAAAATTTTAGGAGAGATTGAAGATGAGATGAATGAGGATTTTTGTAATGTGAAAACACTCAAGGATAGCAAAAGATTTTTAAGGTTTTGGGAACATACACTTAAGCAATGTAAGCGGAGGAAGGCAGGTGATGATGATGGGTCAAGGGAGATGATGGGTCAAGGGGGAGGATGTGGTAGGGGTTGATTTGGCAGGGGATGATGCGTATTCAGAAAGTTTTTCATTGATGCCCTAGGGTTTAAGATGTATGAAACAATTACTAGCTGTGTTACATCTAATTTTTTGGAGTTTGAATTGAGTAGGGTTTCTACTAGGGGTGTGCACGGTTTAGTCGGTGCGGTTTTTTCCCAAATTTATCATCGAACCGATAAGAATCGGTTACCCCATAATCATAACCGATGCACACTACCAAGGGTTGGTTTTCCGACCAATAGCGGTTCGGTTTTTTGCAGTCAGTTTCATCAGTTTAAGTTTTAAAAATGTTTTTCTACTTAGACATTACTCAATTGGAAAATCAGTAACAATAACATAATAATAGTTTAACCAAATAAATGCTTTACAATGAATTTATACGACCTTAAAGACTAACTTGGTTTATTTAAAATTTTAAACTTCTCAACATATTATAATTCATAATCAAACGCAAAACCCACTAGGCTACTACTAAAACGAAACAAACAAAAAGCCAAATATCCTATAGTCACTTAGGTAGTTAGGCAATAGCTCATCTCAGTAGCTCAAAATCCTTAAAAATAAAAATACAGTGGTCACTGGTGAATAGTACGATTACCACTTTTCTACAGATTAAAGAGTAAAGAATAAGAAAGTGAGAATAGTCTCCCACAAAATCGATATTCTGTGAAAAAAAAAAAAAACTGTGGACGAAGTGGTGTTGAGAAAATAAAATTTGGCTTACGGGTTATCGGCAATCCGATGCTGTTGCAATGAGCAGCTTTGGTGCTGCACTGCTGCTGTGCTGAGGGTGAGACTTGAGAGGTGAGAGAGGCTTTCTGTGGAGACTAAGATAAAATAGAGTATTTATATGTGAAAAGTGAAAACCTAGCATAAAACATAGTCATTTTATGCTTCTTTTTTTCAACAACCCAGTAAAACGACGTCGTTTCGCTATTTTCTTCTGTTTTTTAACAACCCAGTGAAACCAAGAGGTTCAACACCAAGTTCTTATCTGTATATATAAGAATCGGTCAGTATCAATTTATGGGTCGATTTTGAAAATCATCTCTGACTGTGTCTCCGCATCGATGTCGGAAGGGTCATTAGGTTCCGCTCGCCGGCATTTACTCCTCAGTTGGTCCAAATTTCGGTGCGGTTTCGTCAGTGAGGCTCGGTTTTATCGGTGACATTCAGTCACTGCTCACCACTAGTTTCTACCATAAAAGGTTCTAGAATAATAAATTATTGGAAGGAAATAATAGATTGGGCTATCGCTTGGAAAAAAAAAAGGTTTGGAAAGTTCATTGAAGAAAAGTTTAGAAGAGATTGAAGACGAGCTAAATGAGAATTTTTGTAATGTGAAAACACTTAAGGATAGCAAAGAGTTTTGAGGTTTTTGGAACATACACTTAAGTAGTGTAAACAGAGGAAGGTAAGGGATGATGATGGGTCAGGGGGAAGGATGTGGCAGGGGTTGATGTGTTTATAAACCCTATACCAATACTATACTATAGGTATAAGTACCCTATACCTATAGTAAAGTATAGGTATAGGGTACCTATACTATAGGTATGAGTACCCTATACCTATAGTAAAGTATAGATAATTCAAGTTTGGTGAGAATAGTCTCCCACAAAATCGATATTCTATGAAAGAAAAAAAAAAACTGTGGACGAAGTGGTTTTGAGAAAATAAAAATTGGCTTACGAGTTATCAGCAGTCCGACGCTGTTGCAGTGAGCAGCTTTGGTGCTGCACTGCTGCTGTACTGAGGGTGAGACTTGAGAGGTGAGAGAGGCTTTCTGTGGAGACTAAGATAAAATAGAGTATTTATATGTGAAAAGTGAAAACCTAGCATAAAACGACTACGTTTTATGCTTCTTTTTTTCAACAACCTAGTAAAACGATGCCGTTTCACTATCTTCTTTTATTTTTTAACAACCCAGTGAAACCAAGAGGTTCAACACCAAGTTCTTATCTGTATATATAAGAATCGGTCAGTATTAGTTTAAGGGTCGGTTTTGAAAATCATCTCTGAGTGTGTCACCACACCGATGTCGGAAGGGTCACTAGGTTCTGCTCACCAGCATTTACTCCTCAGTTGGTCCAAATTTCGGTGCGGTTTTGCCAATGAGACTCCGTTTTATTAATGACGTTCGGTTACTGCTCACCACTAGTTTCTACCATAAAAGGTTCTAGAATAATAAATTATTGGAAGGAAAGAACAGATTGGGCTATCACTTGGAAAAAAAAAAAGGTTTGGAAAAAAAAAAAGGTTTGGAAAGTTCATTGAAGAAAAGTTTAGGAGAGATTGAAGACGAGCTGAATGAGGATTTTTGTAATGTGAAAACACTTAAGGATAGCAAAAGAGTTTTGAGATTTTGGGAACATACACTTAAGTAGTGTAAACAGAGGAAGGTAAGGGATGATGATGGGTCAGGGGGAAGGATGTGGCAGGGGTTGATGTGTTTATAAACCCTATACCAATACTATACTATAGGTATAAGTACCCTATACCTATAGTAAAGTATAGGTATAGGGTACCTATACTATAGGTATAAGTACCTATACCTATAGTAAAGAATAGATAATTCAAGTTTGGTGAGAATAGTCTCCCACAAAATCGATATTCTGTGAAAGAAAAAAAAAACTGTGGACGAAGTGGTGTTGAGAAAATAAAAATTGGCTTACGAGTTATCGGCAGTCCGACGCTGTTGCAATGAGCAGCTTTGGTGCTGCACTGCTACTATGCTAAGGGTGAGACTTGAGAGGTGAGAGAGGCTTTCTGTGGAGACTAAGATAAAATAGAGTATTTATACGTGAAAAGTGAAAACCTAGCATAAAACGACTACGTTTTATGCTACTTTTTTTCAACAACCCAGTAAAACGATGCCGTTTCACTATCTTCTTTTGTTTTTTAACAACCCAGTGAAACCAAGAGGTTCAACACCAAGTTCTTATCTGTATATATAAGAATCAGTCAGTATTAGTTTATGGGTCGGTTTTGAAAATCATCTCTGATTGGGTCACCACACCGATGTCGGAAGGGTCACTAGGTTCCGCTCACCAGCATTTACTCCTCAGTTGGTCCAAATTTCGGTGCAGTTTCGCCAGTGAGACTCGGTTTTATCGATGACGTTTGGTCACTGCTCACCACTAGTTTCTACCATAAAGGTTCTAGAATAATAAATTTGGAAGGAAAGAACAGATTGGGCTATCGCTTGGAAAAAAAAAAGGTTTGGAAAGTTCATTGAAGAAAAGTTTAGGAGAGATTGAAGACGAGCTGAATGAGGATTTTTGTAATGTGAAAACACTTAAGGATAGCGAAAGAGTTTTGAGGTTTTGGGAACATACACTTAAGCAGTGTAAACAGAGGAAGGTAAGGGATGATGATGGGTCAAGGGAAAGGATGTGGCAGGGGTTGATGTGTTTATAAACCCTATACCAATACTATACTATAGATATAAGTACCCTATTCCTATAGTAAAGAATAGATAATTCAAGTTTGGTGAGAATAGTCTCCCACAAAATCGATATTCTGTGAAAAAATAAATAAAACTGTGGACGAAGTAGTGTTGAGAAAATAAAAATTGGCTTACGAGTTATCGGCAGTCCGACGCTGTTGCAATGAGCAGCTTTGGTGCTGTACTGCTGCTATGCTGAGGGTGAGACTTGAGAGGTGAGAAAGGCTTTCAGTGGAGACTAAGATAAAATAGAGTATTTATATGTGAAAAGTGAAAACCTAGCATAAAACGAGTACGTTTTATGCTTCTTTTTTTCAACAACCCAGTAAAACGATGTTGTTTCACTATCTTCTTTTGTTTTTTAACAACCCAGTGAAACCAAGAGGTTCAACACCAAGTTCTTATCTATATATATAAGAATCGGTCAGTATTAGTTTATAAGTCGGTTTTGAAAATCATCTCTGATTGTGTCACCACACCGATGTCGGAAGGGTCACTAGGTTCCGCTCACCAGCATTTACTCCTCAGTTGGTCCAAATTTCGGTGCAGTTTCGCCAGTGAGACTCGGTTTTATCGATGACGTTTGGTCACTGCTCACCACTAGTTTCTACCATAAAAGGTTCTAGAATAATAAATTATTGGAAGGAAAGAACAGATTGGGCTATCGCTTGGAAAAAAAAAAGGTTTGGAAAGTTCATTGAAGAAAAGTTTAGGAGAGATTGAAGACGAGCTGAATGAGGATTTTTGTAATGTGAAAACACTTAAGGATAGCGAAAGAGTTTTGAGGTTTTGGGAACATACACTTAAGCAGTGTAAACAGAGGAAGGTAAGGGATGATGATGGGTCAAGGGAAAGGATGTGGCAGGAGTTGATGTGTTTATAAACCCTATACCAATACTATACTATAGATATAAGTACCCTATTCCTATAGTAAAGAATAGATAATTCAAGTTTGGTGAGAATAGTCTCCCACAAAATCGATATTCTGTGAAAAAAAAAAATAAAACTGTGGACGAAGTAGTGTTGAGAAAATAAAAATTGGCTTACGAGTTATCGGCAGTCCGACGCTGTTGCAATGAGCAGCTTTGGTGCTGCACTGCTGCTATGCTGAGGGTGAGACTTGAGAGGTGAGAAAGGCTTTCAGTGGAGACTAAGATAAAATAGAGTATTTATATGTGAAAAGTGAAAACCTAGCATAAAACGACTACGTTTTATGCTTCTTTTTTTCAACAACCCAGTAAAACGATGTTGTTTCACTATCTTCTTTTGTTTTTTAACAACCCAGTGAAACCAAGAGGTTCAACACCAAGTTCTTATCTATATATATAAGAATCGGTCAGTATTAGTTTATAAGTCGGTTTTGAAAATCATCTCTGATTGTGTCACCACACCGATGTCGGAAGGGTCACTAGGTTCCGCTCACCAGCATTTACTCCTCAGTTGGTCCAAATTTCGGTGCAGTTTCGCCAGTGAGACTCGGTTTTATCGATGACGTTTGGTCACTGCTCACCACTAGTTTCTACCATAAAAGGTTCTAGAATAATAAATTATTGGAAGGAAAGAACAGATTGGGCTATCGCTTGGAAAAAAAAAAGGTTTGGAAAGTTCATTGAAGAAAAGTTTAGGAGAGATTGAAGACGAGCTGAATGAGGATTTTGTAATATGAAAACACTTAAGGATAGCGAAAGAGTTTTGAGGTTTTGGGAACATACACTTAAGCAGTGTAAACAGAGGAAGGTAAGGGATGATGATGGGTCAGGGGGAAGGATGTGGCAGGGGTTGATGTGTTTATATACCCTATACCTATACTATACTATAGGTATAAGTACCCTATACCTATAGTAAAGTATAGATAATTCAAGTTGAACTGGAAATTTAACTTAAAGGGCTACAACTTTGTAGTTTACCAAAAGTCCGAAATCTGATTTTAAATGGACCAAAAACAACGGTTAAGTGAAGCATGAAAACCTGGGATTCTCTCCAAATGGTAATTCAACTTGTAATAGGATTCCGTGACCTATTTAAAGGCTCTTTAGTGCAAAATTCGAAGAGAAATTGCTGTAGAACGTAATTTAGGTTTTCTTAAAGTTTCTTTACAGTTTTTAGAGTTCTATTTGTATTCTGGCTTGCTAGAAGCCTTACTAAGGCAAAGAGTAAAACCCAACCATTCATTAGTATGTTCTTAACAATTATTTTATAGTTTTAATACTTATGTTATTATATTTTTGATTGATTTAATCATCTAGAAAAGTGTTTAGTTCTATATAATTCTTTGATTTATCATAAACTCCGGGCACGTTAAATACTTAGTATTCCTTGCGAATTAATTCATTAGTTTTGTTTTACCTAAGATCAATCAATTTCATAAAACTACCTTAGACAATTAATTCTTGAGTTCGTATTATTAAATCATCCGACTAAGATCATCCTTGCTAGAGGCCTTGCTAAGGCAAGGAATAAAACCCAACCGTTTATTGGTATGTTCTTAACAATTATTTTATAGTTTTAATACTTATGTTCTTGTGTTTTTAATTGATTTAATCATCTAGAAAAATGTTTAGTTTTATATAATTCTTCGATTTATCATAAACTCCGGGCACGTTAAATACTTAGTATTCCTTGCGAACTAATTCACTAGTTTTGTTTTGCCTAAGATCAATCAATTTCATAAAACTACCTTAGACAATTAATTCTTGAGTTTCTATTATTAAATCATCCAACTAAGATCATCCTTCGTATGAATTTTAGTTGAGTTATAAAATAAATATTGTTAAGACTACCAATAAATATGTTGTGTGTGGACCCCTAAACTTTAGCATTTTAATATATTGTTATTTTCTCTCAATTTAAATTACATTTACTTAACCATCAAAATCTCTTCAATTAAAATTTATTATTTTAGTTTTATTCTCTTGTGATTTGCTAACCTCGGACTTACCAAGTTATCACTTCGCGACAATCGTGCACTTGGGAGCATTATTTAAGTCGCAGCAAGTTTTTGGCGCCATTACTAGGGATTAGGTGATTGAAGAAGCGTTCCACTTCATTTTGGGAGGTTTTCAGCATTAAATTTCTTCACTTATTTGGTAATATCTCTCGAACTCTTTTCTTTTTAAGTAGTCTAGTTTTCTTTTAGAGTTTTTCTCTTCGTTTTACTTCTTTTTATTGTTCTAGGTATTAGTTTTATTTTCTTTTTCTTTTTCTTTCTTGCTTTACTATTGCATGTGTGTTTGGTGTCGTGGTAGTGATAATCTCTCAGTTAGAATTGAGGCTAATAAATTGTTAGGCAATTTATTTGATTCTTTCACACATTCTCACACACTTGATATCATGGCAGACTTAGAGAGTAATCATGGTGATGAGAATAATCTAAATAATGAAGACTTCCATGATCACCAACCCATTAGAACTCTCAGGGATTATTTGCAACCTACTAGGAGTAGTGCCCCATCATGCATCATTTTTCCAACTAATGCAAATAACTTTAATTTTAAGCCCAATATGATTTCATTGCTTCCCAAATTTCATGGTTTAGATTATGAAAATCCTGACCTACACTATAAGGAATTTGAGAAGGTATGCGATACCTTCCATGACCAATCATGTAATGAAAAGACCATTAGGTTGAAGTTGTTTCCTTTTTCTCTTAAAGAAAAGGCAAAAACTTGTCTTAATTCTTTGAAATCTATGTCAATTGGTACTCGGCAAGATATGCAAAATGAGTTTTTGAAGAAATTTAACCTATGAATTGAAAACCCAATGGGGTGGAATTACTCTATTTACTCTAGAGATATCGATTGGCTAAAAAAAATTGTGAGGATTTTATAATCTTTTTGTTCTCAATTATATTAGTTTAAAGTGTTACTACTCCCCCACTGACCACTCCTAACCAGCTCCCAGGTGCGATTGAAAATTTGAAAGAGCGGTGCTTCTTGAGTTTAATGGAACTAAAAATAAAAAGATGGGGTTGGGTTTTACCAAGGTATTTTAGGAGTAATATTTAACATTGTTTTGCTCAATCTGTTTTCTAGACACATGTTTAAATTTTAAAATGAGAACTTAAAGGTACAAGATATAAGATATTGTATCTAAGTTTTACCCCTTCGTTTTATTGTAAATAATAATCGTTTCAATATTTTTATTTAATATTGATTTGTGGCCCCAATAAATCCAAGTGGCACAAGTGGAGAACCATTATATGTTGCTTGAATTTAGAACTAATTGTAATTTACTTGAATTTAAACATTGCTAGCAATGATTTGATAAAATTAATGTTAGATTATATTTTGACACTTAGAAGCGTTTACTTTAATTCTATCAAAATTGATATATATGTTAAGTTTGTCCTTCTTTTTTTTTTTTTTTTCTTGGTGGAATTCTATGAATTTTTATACTCTAAAGGAAAATTTTATAATTAAGATAAACAATTTATGACAAATACGTCTTTTAGTGTCTTTTTGTCTATGATTTTGTCCTATGATTTTGAATTTCATTATAGTTAGTTTTTTGTGGGTGATTTCGTTTTAGTTGCAAGTTTTTGTCAATTGTCAATATTTTGTAGTATAGTATCCTTGCATGTTTTTGAAAATCCAACATAAAGGATTTTATAATTACATTTATTTATATATCTGACAATAAATACTTTTTTTGGGTATGATGAAATAATTTCATGTGGCATAGATCAAAAGAGCTCCTACTGGTGCTTTTCTTTCACCTACCATCTCTTTATTTCCATTAACTGGTACTAATTCTTAAGCAGCATAAGTCTTAAGATAGAACTTTCCCTGTAGAGGAGTTACATTTTTTTTTTTTCAAATCTTTGGTAAATACGAAACTGGCTCTAACATATATTTAATTCTTTTCTATACGGTTTATAATTCTTTTCCATTGCTACAGATGATGAATTAAACCTAGTTTAACATGACTAGAGGATGGTCCTTAAATCACTTTGTGACGTGAAGATAAGCCATCACTATCATTATCATATTTTAAGTTATTTTTGATATTCTTCTTGAAAAATTACTTATAGTTGTTTTAAATTTTTTTGATGCGTGGATAGAGATATAATAGCATGCTCTAAAAAAATGCAAATTAAGGATTTTAGATTTTATGTTTTCCAAGAATACACGTACTTTTGAAGGGGATGAAAGGTTGATAATGAATTGAAGTTTTTTCTTCTTTCAAACTTTATTTGAATGGGCAAATGCTTCGGGTGTTGTTACTTTCATATCTTTGCCTGATGTGCTTGATTTTTGTACTTTCACTGTTGTTTAGTTTCTCTTTCGTTGTTGCATCTTAACACACAGCATGTGTGCCTTGTTTTATCCTTTTGTCCTTATATCAATTTTCAATGGAGTTTATTATTTATCAAAAAATTAACTTTTAGCAATTGCTTAATAAAATAGTCTTATTGATACCCATTTTTGCAACACGTTTTCTATGAGCTCGATTCAACCAAGCCCAACTTCCTTGTGGGCTCAATTCATATATTATATTTTATTTTATTCTTTTAAGTATGGCCCAAGCCCATGTGACTTACGGGAGAAATTGAGGAAGTGTGGTTTGGAGATATGGGTCGATTTTTTTTTTACCTTTTGCATAAGCCCAAACCAAGCGTGTTACCAAGTGAGTAAGGGACACCGGTAGCACCTTAAGCTCATGGAGAAGGTCTTGTACCTGAAATTTCCACCTCAAAAGAGCTTTTATGCTCTGGCTAACTGTGGCCTAAAGTTTCTGTCCTAACCCACTTTTACCTTTAAGACATAGTTGGCTCTCATTGGCCAACTCCATTTGCTAGCCCTCACTTAGATGAGCCTCCCAATGGTCTGAAATGTCTGACCAAAGGCAACCAATTAGAGCAAACCCCCTTTATTTCCAAGATACCAAACTCTTCCCTAAACAAAAGCAACTTAAGCCAAAACACCAAATTAGTATCATAGGGGATAAAAGCCTCTTCCACTACTCAAAAACCAGTCATTAGCAACACTCCAAACTTAACATAAAACTCTCTATTCAGTTCAAATATGACCCAATCATGTTTTCCCCATAGAGCTGAAACTTGAGAGCAAAAACCCAGTGAGCCAAGAAACATTCTCACAATTTTGAACCTTAAGGATGGAAATATGGGTACTGGGGAACCTTCTCTCTCTTCCTCATAAACTCTCTCAATTTCCTCTTCTCGCTGACTGTGGGTCAAATTTTTAGACCTGTTATATTTTTATGCTCTTTCTACACTTTTGTTAAGCCCATTCAGCTAATTAACATTCTCGCAATTCTGAAGTATAGGGGTGGAAATATCGGTACAAATGAACCTTCTCTCTCTTCTTCACAATCTCTCTTAATTTCCTCTTCTCGCTGACTGTGGTTCGAAGTTTCGGGCCTGTTATGTTTTTATCCTTTTTCTGCACTTTTATTATTAACATTTTGATTCTCTCTTGTCAAAGCACCATTAGCTTTTTGTTCATTATACATTTAGAATTTTGGGCTTGATTCTCCACAATAAACACTTCTAAAAAAACCCAAGGGGAGATTTAGGCCGTTCTCGCATTTTTGGCCCTTGTCACAAAAACATCCCTGACAAATATCTAACATTAATTTTCATTTCTCAATATCCTCAAATAACAATGCCTAATATTTAAAGCCAGTTGTAATAGAATCGTAATGTTGCTCATGTAAATCTCTTTGATTTTCCAAACCTTCTATTTCTTTATTTATTTATTTTCACTTATAACAAGTGGGAAGGGGTTCGAATCCAAGTTTTCCACGTGAAGAGAATCAATCAATTGTATTGAACTACAAAACTCTCTTTTTTTTTTCTTTTCTTTTGGATAGGAGAGTTACATAGCTCTTGACTTTTCTTTGTTATCAAAATGTCTCTCACGCAAAGCATGGGTTCAAAACTAGTAGTGCAAAAAAAAAAAAAAAAAGAGTTGAAATACATTGTTAGTGTCATGACCCAAACATGATATATGGATTCACAATCATGAATGGCAATTTAATACCAAGTCTAGCCCTGATATCACCAAAAACCAACTAAATTTGTAAATAAAAACTATATATTCTTACACTTGATTTCAAGAGCATCTAGCTATCATTATACTTCAAGGGATAACGAAAACCATCAATTATGTAAATATTCTTATTAAAAAATCAAATATGTAAATAACATAAGTTCAAAAAATACTATCTTTGATTTTATTAAAGATTACAACTCTCAACAATTGCATTTTAAATACACAAAAACTACAAAGCTAAACACCAAACTACCAAAATAAGAAGCTTTTACTTTAAAAAACTAAAATCGGCACCTCCAAAACTCGACTAAGGCTCTTATTGCTCCAAAGAAAAAAAAATTGGTGACTGAAATATAGTAAGGGTTAGCTACATAGCTTAGTAAGAATGTATGAGAATAACTTATACATTTTTAAAGCATTTCATTATTTGAATATGCAGAAAGGAGAACATCTTTCATAAATATTCTTTATGCTTCTCCTAACATAATTTATGCATTTTTCGTAGGGAAAAATAAGTGCTTCAATATTTCTATTCCAAACCTTATGTAGTGTTTAATTGCTAAGTAAAGGGGAAAAATTTTCTCTTCAAGAAGCTCCTTATTTTGGACCGTGTCAACCACACAATAACCTCCACTAAAAATTTTGCGATTAAGACTTGCATTATCTTTCTCTTAATAAACAAGTTATTCAATTTTATTTCAAAATTATCTCTCTTGGAAACCAAATAGAGATTAACTTAAAGATGCAAAAACTTAAAATCACAATAATAAAACTCTTTGAAGATCTAATCAAACCTTTTGGCTATGCTAGCAATAGGTTTAGGGATTCAATGTGTGAGAGCTAGAGAATGGTGTCGCATAGGGTGGTGTAGATCTCTCTCTCTCTCTCTCTCTCTCTCTCTCTCTCTCTCTCTCTCTCTCTCTCTCTCTCTCTCTCTCTCTCTCTCTCTCTCTCTCTCTCTCTCTCTCTCGTTTTGTTGGTTATGAATTTGGGGATGAATCAAATGCACCCCAAAACACAAGCTTGGGGGTTTTTTTTTTTTTAAATAACTTTTGAGCTTGGGTTTGAATGGGGACGAGTTTGGAGTTATTCACTTAAGGTTCGTTTGGTTGGAAGAGAGGAAAAATGGGAGGATAGAAAATAGTGAAAGGATGGAAAAGTGGGAGGATAGAAAAGATTTTAATTTCTCTCATTTTTGTTTAGTTGGGAGTGAAAAAGTGAAGGAATGGAAAAAGTGAGTTTGTGAGGCTGGAGAGAAAATACCTAGACCTCACCATTTATTTTCCTTCCTTCCTCCCCATCCAACCAAATACACTCCAAAAACTTTTTCTTCCCATTTTCTTTTCAAAGTTTTTCATCCACCTTATTATACATCCAAACAAACACACCCTTAAGTGACAATTTTTGAAGAGATCATTTAAATGCATTTATAATTGTTTGACTTTTTCAATGGGATAAAGCTAATTCTTAATCTCCAGCATGTTCATGGAAATAGGCCACAAACAAGCCCATCCAGCCCACTTTCCTGCCCAACTTTGAACTTCCCCAGTTCCTATACCAAAAAGGGCCCACGGTCCATCCCTCAAAAAAACATTTCCTCCCCAAAAAAAAAAAAAACTAGTCTTTGCTACAATGCGCCGGTGACTCCGCCACTACCATTTCCTCCTCCGACCACTCTCCGCCACCTTCGGATGTCTGCTAAAGTGCGCCGAGTGCGCAACACTCTCCAGGTACATTTTCACTCTCAAACACTAAACCATCTCAATCTCACTCATTCCCCTAAAACCCTAAACCCTAAACCCTCACATTTCACTTCATCTTCTTCTTCTTCTTCTTCTTCCAATTCTCAAAATTTCGATTTCCTCGAGCAATTTTTGCCTCACAGTAACGCTTCAAATCATTCATGTAGCTCTAGCTCTAGCTCTAGCTTTAGCTTTAGCCCCATTGTTGTTAATTCAAACGAGCGTCGAAGAATCGCAGTCGGGTTATCGAAAGCGATCAAATCCCAAATGGGATTTCTATTGAAAGTGTTTTCGAAGCGATTTTGCCCGGTTTCCTTAGTCAAGGTGATGAAGCTGTTTGGGACCCGAGAAACCGGTTTCGCGTTCTTCAAGCTCGCGTTTCGGGACGGTTCCGACGAGGCCGTCCGGAAGTGCTGCATTGCCGCGCATATTTTAGCGGCGGAGAATCTCCGGTTCCTCGCGCAGGACGTGGTTTCGTGCGTCATTGCGAGGATTGGGTCGGGTAGGAGCGAAGGGGTTGTGGAGTTTATGTGGAGGAATCACCGTGAGTACGAGTCGGGTTTCTCGGTGCTCGATACGCTGATGCGGGGTTTTGTGAATGTGGAGATGAGTAGTGAGGCGATTGGGGTTGTTGGTAGGATGAGGGAAGTGGGTTTGAGGCCGAGTTTGTCGGCCATTACAGTGCTTTTCAAGTTGTTGCTTAGAGTTGGTGATTATGGTAGTGTGTGGAAGTTGTTTAGGGATATGGTTCGGAGAGGGCCTTGTCCTTGTAGTTATACATTTAATGTTATGGTTCTTGGGTTTTGTAGAAAAGGGTTGGTTAGAATTGGAGTGAGTTTGTTACATGTGATGTGGAAATTCCATTGCGAGCCGGATGTTTTTACTTATAACATTGTGATCAATGCGTATTGTATGAGGGGACGGACGTCTGATGCGCTTAATTGGGTGCATTTGATGATTTCGAGGGGTTGTAAACCGAGTGTTGTTACGTTTAATACGGTGTTACATGCCTTGTGCAAGGAGGGAAACATGGTGCAAGCGAGAAGGCTCTTTGATAGAATTCATGATATGGGTGTCTACCCAAATGCCACAATGTTTAACACCTTGATGGATGGGTATATTAAGGCAAGGGACACTGATCAAGCAAACATGCTTTATGAAGAAATGAGGAATAAAGGTGTATCTCCTGATGGGATAACCTTTAATATTTTGGTCGCAGGTCATTACAGGTTTGGAAGGGAAGAGGATGGTGATAGGTTGTTAAGGGATGTATCTATATCGGGATTGTTCCCGGATTCTTCACTCTATGATATTTCAGTTGCAGGGCTGTGTTGGGCAGGTCGGTTTGAAGAGGCCATGGAGTTTTTAGAAAGTATGCTTGAGAAAGGAATTCCTCCTAGTGTGGTTGCTTTTAACTCAATTATTGCAGCTTATAGCAGGGCTGGTTTAGAAGCAAAGGCCTATGAGGCGTATAGAATTCTGGTTAGATTTGGTTTAACTCCTTCATCTTCCACATGTAGTTCTTTGCTTATGGGTTTATCCCAAAAGGGGAGCCTGCAAGAAGCCAGAGAACTATTGTATAATATGATAGAGAATGGTTTTCCCATCAATAAAGTGGCGTACACAGTGCTTTTGGATGGATATTCCAAGATAGGGGATCTGGAAGGGGCTCAAAATCTGTGGAATGAGATGGCACTGAGAGGGGTATCTCCTGATGCTGTTGCCTATTCAGCCTTTATAGATGGACTTTCGAAAGCAGGTCTGGTGGAGGAGGCATATGATTTGTTTTTAGAAATGTCAAGGAAAGGGTTTGTGCCAAATAATTTTGCATATAATTCTTTGATTGGTGGGTTTTGTAACCATGGGAAACTGAGTGAAGCATTGAAATTGGAAAGAGAGATGAGGCAAAAGGGACTCCTTCCAGATATGTTTACCACCAATATGATCCTTAATGGATTTTGTAAACAGGGTAGAATGAAGGCAGCGATTGATCTATTTATGGACATGCAGCGGACTGGGTTGAGCCCTGATATTGTCACATATAACACTTTGATTGGTGGTTGTTGTAAAGCATTTGACATGGTTACCGCAGATGATTTTGTGAATAAAATGTATGCCAGTGGTTGGGACCCAGATATTACAACTTACAATATTCGCATTCATGGTTTCTGCAGCAGTCGAAAAATGAATCGAGCTGTGATGATGTTGGATGAACTTGTTTCAGCAGGTATTGTTCCAAATACAGTAACATACAACACTATGCTTAATGGTGTTTGTAGTGATATACTGGAACGAGCCATGATTTTAACTGCAAAATTGCTAAAGATGGCTTTTGTTCCGAATGTAGTTACAACCAATGTGGTGTTATCTCAGTTTTGCAAGCAGGGGATGCCTGAGAGGGCCTTAATGTGGTGTCAGAAGTTGAGGGAGATCTCCTTTGATTTTGATGAAATTACATATAGAATAATGGACAGAGCCTACCGTGATATAGAAGAAGATGCAGAACTTTTTAGAGGAGAATCTGCAAAGAGCCTTTTTCTGGACTTCCTCATGTACATTACATATGATTTTATGTATAGAAATAGACCTCAAAGAGAACCAAATCAGAATAGCCTTGAATCAATTGAAAGTGCTTTTGGTGGATCCTGAAAGTTGACTGAAAAGATAGCAGTTCAATTCTTGAGAACAGAATCTCATTTGACAAGTCTAATTTGGTCTGATTTGAATGGGAAAAAAGAGGGCTCTATCATCATGGAACCATAAATGAATTATAATTTGTTAGCTAGGTCCTTGGAGCTGATAAATGGTGACAGGCTTGAGTCTGTTCTTTATCAAGTGTTGCTGATTTTCTAGCAATGAATGTTACTGCTGAATTATTCCTTTCAGGTAACATGATAGTATGTTTTTGGACCGGCAAACATTAAACTAATATTGTACTTACATTTCTTCGCATGATTTACTGCAGTTATTTTGGGGCCTGAGGGCTGAGGGGGTTTATTATGTGAAGTTGTTAATTTTTTTTATTGAAGTGGTGCAGGTTGGCAGAGTTGTGTGCACAGTAAGTGGCTTACAGTACTTTTAGAATAATTTTGGATGCGCTTCAACTATGCCTTTCATCTTCCAACTAAAAGAACTGACATATTGCTAACCTTTTGACTTCGCAGATTATGATACACGATAGAGTTTGTGCCATTAATTTTTTTTCCTTTCTTTCTGAAATTTAAATTGCTTTTAAAAATCAGTGCTTGATATCCTTAGTCTTGAACTACCTGTTTCTCAAAAAGAAAAAAAAAGGACATAGTCTTGAAACGACTTTATGATTCTATTTGGAGAAAAGATATTGTAACATGTTGAATCTAGGAGTTTGGTTCAATTAGTGTTGTAAATTTGTGTAGGTATGAAGATTTACTCAGTTTACTCGCCTCAAACATTTATCTGAAACTAAAAATTGTGGTTAGTAGCATAATTACTGCACCTAATCGAATTAGGAATATGGATCATTGGTCTATGAGCAAGGATGTTAGAACAATATGTAATTTTTTTTCCCCAAATGCAGAAGAGCATATTTATATATATTCAAAACCATAAAGGATACAGCAGGCATCTGGTAGCAGTACACTAAAATTGCCAATTGCACTGTAGATACATCATGTTGCATGAGTGTAAAATGTGCAGAGATGCTATTGTTGATAAAAGTAAGAAATCAAGCATCTGAATCTATCAACCACAAACAGATTGACAAAGAAGCAATTTTTGTGGGTGATTGTTGAGTGGGCTAGATAGTTTGTTAAAAATGGAACCTCAATCACAATGATTATTAGTGACTTTAGTTGTTCTAGATGGTGACATTTTCCCTTGTTGGAAAATTGGAATATGTTGAATATCTAGTTGTAGTCTTATCATCAAGATATGGTAATAAACTCTTTTAACATTTCATGCTGAGTTACCTTTAAATCGTTTTAAGTTACTAGTTGTTCCTTTTTAAACTAATATTCTCTCTCAATAAAGCTTCTTAATCTTGAAATGATTTATCTTGCTCAAAAAAACTCTTTCTGATAACACAAAGTGAACTTCACTAACTCGTGCTTTTTGTATCTCACAGAGTCAACTCTTACACCTTATATTGGGATGGGGATGAAGAGCCTCTCAGCCTTGGCTTAGGTGGTACAAGTGTGGAGTTTGGTCAGGTTAGGTTAAGCCTTGGTTGAACTTTTGCCAGGCAAATACAGCGACGGGGATGGAGATGGAGGGTGCATACACTAGAAGTCGAGAGTGAAATTTTCTCAATCCCAATTTTCATGTCTTTTGGTGGATAATATAGATAGAAATATAATCACTTTGTATTATAAACACTTGGGTGTCAACATTTTCAACAAGAAAATAAATGATAATTTTTCTTAGGGTCATGCAAATGAATGTTCTTGGGCATTAGTTAGCAATCTATTTTAGGAAAGTTTTAACTCCACTTTTATGAAAAATGAAAAAAACTGCCAAAATATAAATTGGTTTTTTTTCTTCTCATAAAAACTTTCTTTAAATAGATTATTAATCAAGATCCTAAGGGCATTCTTTAGCATTTCCCTTTTTCTTATTATTATTTTTGGTAACATCTTAATATTGGTTTGCGACCCTGTCTGGCAAAAGGGTTCAGATTTGGTAAAAACAAATTTTCATTTTGGAAGCAAAAACGATAGCAAAACAATTTCAATGGTGATGATTTGGAAAAGTATACCATATGCCAAGGAAGCCATGGAAGAAGAAAAGGAAATGTAAGCCTGCGATAAAATGTTTAATTACATAACCTTTACAAAAAAAAAAAAAAAGCCTATCTCTCTCAAGAGCCACCATTCAGTTTCTCCATTCATATGCTTATTTACAAGGCTAGCTCATTCACTCCATAGGAACTTCCGTTTGTCAGTTCAGGGTTATACAAAGGTCTATATAATCCGACACATTTTCCACCTTAACCAGACAAAAACACCACATGTCCCTAAGAATTGAACCAAGACGAAAACTTGCGGTGGGGAAAACTATTTAAGGCACTCCGGCCCTCTGCATTATCATAAATCTTCTTCTACTTGCACCCTCCACATGCTCACCCAGATTTGCCAGATGGGCCATCCGCCTTTTCCATGATTCTGCAGGTCCAACTTGATTCTTCTTCTGCTCTGTCTCACTTGGGTCATCTTCGAAGGACTCGAGACCATTTTCAGAAGGCTTATCTTCCTCGGATTGTTGGATTATCTCCTCCAATCTCTCTTTCACCTTACCCATCGTTGGTCGATCTTTTGCGTTCTTTAATAAACAGTTGTCTGCTAACTTGGCAATTTTCCGAGCTGCACTACTAGAATACTTGCTTTCCAGTCTTGGGTCCATTATCAAGATGAACTTTTTACCATCGGCAGGGAACTGTTTCACCCAATCCAAAAGTTTCTGCTCTGCACTTGGGCGGTTTCTTTCTAATGATCTCCTACCTGTAATAATCTCATATAATACAACACCAAAACTCCACACATCACTCTTACTTGTCAGATGACCAGTCTCAATGTATTCTGGGGCAGCATACCCGTATGTTCCAACCACCTGATCATCAAAAAAATTTCTAATGAGAACCACAACAATCTCCAATTATTTATTTCAATACGGAACCTTTCTTCTAAGCACGCATTCCTGACTTCACCATACAATATATTTGCAAGTTGTTCATGAAGATCCAATAAAGCCTTTTAGTGTCTCCAAAATACATGTGAAATTTGTAAATTCTAACAAATCCAATAGGCAAGATAGCTGTCTTAAAGTTATTTTTATCCCAAACACACTTTGCTGGCCTTGCGCTGTTCTTGAATTTTGTGGAGTTATTTTCAAATTAACCACAGAATTGTTAATCATTCCAGTTGAAAAAAGTTCTATAATTTACTTCTAATATTATCAAAGAGGGTCATATTCTATTTTTCTCTTTTACCGATCTATTGTGTGCTTTGATACATTGGGGAAAAAAAATCTATACAATGACTTTTATATGATTTGACACATTGAAGTGTATAATATGTCTTTTTTTTTTCTTTTTGTCTTTCAATATATCATATGCTTTAGATTCTTAGAATCCCAATATACAAATAGTTTACTGTTATAGACTTTTGAACCACAAAACTGTTACCAGTGATGCAACCTAAAATGCTAATGAAAATAAATGCACACGACACTTACTGCTGTTGAAACATGAGATCGCCCAGCCATTGGTCCCTCCCTAGCAAGTCCAAAGTCTGAAAGCTTTGGCTTGAAATTCTCATCCAACAACACATTGGACGATTTAAAGTCTCGAAAGATCACCTTCAGCATGAGCATAATGGAAGTTAGGCTAACAATGGTTGCAGTCAAAGTTAAATCTAACACATCAAATGTAGTAGGTATTAGATATAAACTGGTTGGGTACCAATGATTTTTTTTTTTTTTTTACAAGTAACAAATTTTATTTGTGAGAAGAAACTACCTCATGTACACAATATGTATACACAAGACTGAAAGGATTTCTTATTCACATGGTGTGCAACTTTCTATGTATATAAGCAAAAGCCTAAAGTTTAACAAGAAAATAAGGTAATATTAATATTATTCCACTAAATTACAAGAAGCTGCAGCACATAAGTGGAGGAAATCTGATGCCGGGCTAAAATGTTAGGGAGTTTAAACAACAGGTTCTGTTTTGCACAGGAAAAAAATTGTTTGTATTTGTGTCGAATAACAAAAACATTAAATTATAATGTCTTAGAGAATAACCTGAACTTCCAATCCTTCATGCAGATAAGCTAATCCTTGAGCTGCTCCCAGTAATATCTGTAATCTGGTTTTCCAAGGAAGAGTTGGGTATGCCCTATTGAAAAGATGATTCTCTAAGCTTTTGTTTGGCATATATTCATATACAAGTAATCGCTGGATCCCTCTCTCATCATCCACAGCACAGTATCCTATGAGTTTGACGAGGTTTGGATGCTCCACAACGCCAAGAAATTGAACTTCTGCCACCCATTGTTTGTGGCCCTGTATTTTGAAACAGAGAATTCGGAGATTAGTAACCTTTCACAGAATCAAAATCCTTATATAATCACTGTTAAAAATCAAGGGAATTATAAGCGCATGATAATGGAAAGAATAAGAAAGAGGAAGATATTTTATCAAGTTCAAACACAGATGGGCACTTTTAAGGTGTGACTGGATGGCCAGCTGGTTCTTTTTTTCTCTTCTTTTCCTTACTTTTTATTATTTATTTTCTTTTCCATTTTTTTTTTTTTACATCCCACTCATTTCATCATAGCATAATGTTATTGAATTATCGATGCAAGCCCAAACAACATTCTGAAAATCCTTTCTTACCTTTCATTTTTTGTTCCGAAAACTTGTAATTAAGAATAGGCATCCACATTTTGATAAGTAATAAAAATCCATTAAAATAAAAGCGCAAAAGGGGCACAACCCTTGTATACTAGAAGTATACAAAAGAAAAGCCCAAAACAAAAGTAACAAGTAAATAAAGGTTAATGAAAACTATATGCATCCATAAACTCTAGGAAGTCCACTGTAGAAACAGTATGAGAAGTCGAAGTTTGTTCATATAAAGTCTTCAAAAATAAAAACTTCAACTGTGTCATGTGCAGCTCTTTCGCCCCAAAGCATCTTGCATTTCCCTCTCTCCAAAAGCACAACATTATAAACAAAGGAACAACTTTCCAAATCTCCCCATTGGTTCTTTTGCCAAATAAACATAAAACCATAAACCACAAATCCAGAGCCACAGCACAGTGTAGGAAACGATGAGCTGCACATGAAGCATCAATCCATAATGATTAACCCTCACTGTCTTAGATTTTATGAGTCAAGATCTTTCCCAATGACACACCACCAGAAAAAAGGCACCCTCGGTTGTACATGAACTTTCCAAATGCTCTGCTGCCGAGGAGAAGAATTCTCTCCTCCTCTCTGTGCCTACTGTTCACCAGGAAGCCTGAGTTTTCGAAGGGATCCATTCCAATTTATCTACCTCTCCACAACATATATTCAGTGTATATCCCTTTGAATTTTTTCCAACCTTTTTGCCACTTCCATCGGCATTGGAAACAAAGACAAGCAATAACTTGGAAGTCTAGATAACTCACTTTTGATTAGAGTGAGTCTCCCTTCTTTTGTTAAAAACAACTTCTTCCATCTAACCGATTTCTTGTTCACATTCTCTACATATGGTATCCCATACGTGCCTTCCCTTGTAATGAGTAGTATGATGGAGTTCCACCTATCCAGTTGGAATGGTTTGTTTGATTTCATCTCTGGTACCAAAGGAAAAAAGTTCTGTGGTTGCCTTATTTTATAAAAGTTTGAATCTCACTGAGATGCTCATTTACATTATATATAGCTAGGGGGAAAATATAGTACTTCAACCTCCAAATCACTTGTGGAGGATCACGAAGGAAAAAACAACTCCTGATGGCAAATGGTCTCTATGAGATAGTTGATTAGTGAAATGGGAAATTTTTATTAGAGATACTTGCATTGCATATTAGATAGCCATCCAATAACGGATGGTTTGGATTCCAGCACTGCAGTGATTTGAGTATATCACTGTTATTGCTATCTTCAACATTTGCATTTCATCTAAAATCTACTATTGAATTAGCATGATCTAGTTTTGTTTTTCCCTTAGTGAAATTAGTCAGCTAGTAAACATAACAATGGTATGGTCCTAAAACAAAGTCGATATATGAATATTGTGTTTCATAAGATCAATCAAATGAAAAAATATAAATAATATGCTATGTCATAAATGAAGGCCACTCAAATATTCCTAAAATCCTAGTGGTGGATCCTTCACTCTTTACACCGATCAATCGATAGCTGTACATGTACAGGTCCATAAATAGACATCCATTGGACCTCAGTAAACCTTCCTCTGGAAGATAATCCAGGATTTGGTATATCAAGAAAGAGCATTACTAAGTTGAAAAGGAATCTCTAGTCTCTACTAACCTCAATAGAACAGAAGCCTTGATTGTAATGACTTAAGCCTCTATGTAAATGAGTAGCCTCTGGGCCTCAGATTGAAACAGTTCTATAAGATAGATAGATATATATATATATATATATATATATATATCCTTTTCTTTATACCATTCTTTCTGAGTTAACATGAAGGCGTTCTATAAATCCTTGGGTTTTAAACTGGAAGTAAAACAGCAAGCTTTTAAATTACACATTTATAGGGACAATAAAGAACAATTACAGTGGCAATGACACTGGCTTTCCATCTGGTCAACTTGCAAGGAGTGGGTTATTGGTAAGGCCACATACAGTGACAAAGTACATCGTCTTATCCACTAGTACCCTTAGGCCTTAGGTCCATCTTATAATAAGATTGTTATGGAAAACAGGTGGGTATAGGAATGCTAATTGAAATATATTTAAACTCAAGGTTGATGACAAGCTGCTGTTGCATCAAAAATTGCATATAGACACTAGATCACTTTAACAATGGTTTTGCAACAGGTGAAGTTGACAGTGAATTGTTCAAACACTTAAAAGCTTTTACAAAAAAATGGTGCTAGTGATGAGCAGGTCCAAGTCAGAAGTCACGCGATATTCTTCTCAACTAAGTAAAGAGAGTGGAAGAGAGAGGAAGGAGATGCTAGGCCTCAGGAAACTATTTAGCATTCGCACTATGGCTTAAACAGAGAACACAACATGATAAGAAAAAACAACTAAAAAAACCCCTATGAATTTACATATAACTAACTATATAATTCAACATTATTATGTATAACATTTGATCATTTATAATGAGAATAAAAGTCACCACTTTTCTTAAACACATTAAGAGTATATTCCTAATCATATTCTCTAACAAAAATATTAACTTTCTTAAGGCTTATACCTGTAAGCCATCCTTGTTGAGCTTTTTAATTGCAACCACGATTGGATCACCATTTCCCTCAGCAGGCTTGATTGAGCCTTTATACACACTCCCAAATCCACCCTCCCCAATCTTAAGTAGCCTACTGAAATCATTAGTCGCATGTCTGAGCTCCGAGTATGAGAAAACACGCAAGTTATGAGCCTTCTCCTCATACAGTTGTGGTATTCCACGCGGGGAGGGTGCAGAGCATGAAGACAGAGTGACCTGATCAGAGCCTGAATAATTAGATGTTTGCTCTTGCAACTCTGGTGCTGATCTTTGTCCCCTGCCTCTGGATTTGTCCTTAAAGTAGTAGAAACACTTCATTGTATAGAATTTAACAGCAAGTTCCTAACTTTAAGAGTTATCTTTATTTTACTGCCATTGAATAGACAAAAATAATTAAAAAGTATCAGCATTGTGTTACTTTAAAACAACATTAGAATTTAGAAGACATAGAATGAAAGGAAAAATATAACAGATAAATAAGATTTTTTCTTTTTTTGATCTTTTTGAGAGGACAAAGGAATTAAATAGGGAAAATCAAATCCAAAGAGAATGGCTATTGAAAATGAAGAAATCCAAAGCAAGGCAGTGAAAGAAAGTGAAATCAAATGGACAAAAGAAAAGGGTACTAGAAGAATGAAAATTTATACAAATTGGGTTGAAAAAAAAGTGTGAAGATAACTGAAAAATTGAAGCAAACAAGATAAAAATGCAAAACCAATGCTCTACAGAAAATGAAGCAAACAAGGAGGGCCAAGAACAGACAGATAGGAAAGTGGTCAACAAATGGAAGCAAAAGTTAGCTGAGAGAAAGGACACCAAAAACAGAGAGAACCCAGATGAGAATTCAGTAAAACAATGAACTTTAGCAAAAACTACAGAAGAAACAAACGTAAAATTTTGAAATTCAAGGAATACAAGGATGACCCAGATAAGAAAACATACCTAACCCAGAAGAAAACAAACAAGCAACACATGAAAAATAAGAGAGAGAAAGTCTATCTATATAAGCTGTATTTGTTGTATATGAGATAAATGATCATGAATGAATCAAATAAAAAGCAAAGTTCCAAGAGAGATGGTGATCAAATGGTTTACCTATGCATGCTGCTTCATTTTCTATGGGGTTGGGATAGACTTCCATAGATTTCTTGTCTTGCTTTGCTTCTGTTCTTTCTCTTTCAGACTCTCTCTCTCTCTCTCTCTGAATAAACAATGATTTCTTAATATCCTGTGTTAGTTCTGTTGGGTTTGACAAGGTTATTGGTTTGGAACTGGTAGAGTTTATCTAAGCTTGTCACATTTTCTTAATGCTACTCCTACCTTTTTATTGAAGAATTCAACGGACTAGTAAATTAAGGTACGTAAGTTTATTCAGGCTTCAGCTCTAGCAGCAAGTCTCTTGCCACAGAAGAACCTTGTGAATCCGTACACTTCTGTATTACTATTTTTTTCCTCATATAGGTCAATGTTACTATAAGATTAAAAGATTTTTTTTTTTTTTTTGAGAATAAGATTAAAAGATTCTTGATTGTGAAAAAAGTGATGCATATGTGGATATTAATACCTCCTTATATATAATAATTTTTGTTTTCAAAAAAGAGTTGTTTGGTCATTGGTGTCCAATTTTTGCTATTTTCAAAATTACATTTATTTTTTTAATTCAAGTATGTTTTTCCAAAAATATAAATTTATTTAATTCAATTATATTTACCCAAAAATATAATTTAAGTATAAAAAATATTTTGTCAATTGTTGAAAAATAAAGGGGTCATAAGAAAAATAGTTAAATTAAAAAAATGTCTTAGATATATAAATATATATATATATATATAAAATAAAAGATTTTGCTGCATACTAGTAACTAGCAAAACCTTTCCTTTCTTTTTTTTTCATAGTTAACTTTTATATTTTCTAGGTAAATAGGGGAGGTATAGCTCAAAACTATAGACATCAGGCATCATAGAAAATGTGGATTCCACCCTATTATCACTAGATCCCCTTTCATAATTATAATTTTGACTAAATCCTTTCATAATTATAACTACCTAGTATTTCAAAACTCCTTCATATCTACGTAATTACTTATCTTTAACAGAGTATTACGTAATCATCTCACTAGCTCATGTGCTTAGGTGAGGCTAGAGAGATGATGATTACTGATTATTGGGCTTCTTATTATATTATTTTTTTTTCATATTCTTTTGTAAGAAATGTCATGATATTATCAATTCTATTACAATTTTTTTTTCTTTTTGAATAGCTTCAAAAAAAAAAAATCTTATTTAGCAAAACATAAAAGTGGAAATTTTGTCAATTTGTGAAGACAAATGAGAAAGAGAGAGAGAGAGAGAGAGAGAGTCTATTGCATATACTAATACCACCAAAACATAAGTTGCTTTTCTAAAATACAAAACAGTAAAGAAAGTTATTTATTAAATTTTTGAGGGGCATCAAATACATTAGTTGTTAGGTAAGTTTATAAGAATTAATATGTAATAAATTTGATAGTACATTCATTTATATATTTTTCCAGTATCCTCAACAGTCACTATTGCCAGCTACACAATGAAAAGGAAATGGCAATTGACCTCTCCCAAGTCCCAACATGTAATCAAGCCATATGTTATAAGTTATAACAAAAGAGGAAGCATTAATTTAACAATCACACTATCATTTTCCATTTTCCCAAAAAAATATTATCGTTTTCCAAAAATGTATCATTTATTACAAAAATAATATTAAAGATAAAAATAGGAACTTTTATTCAAACAGTTTATAAGAATTAATTATCGGGATAAATTTATAAATCAAATGGTTCAAAGTACATTGGATGCTTGTTGGAATAATTAAACTCAAGACATCATTTATTAAATTTTTTTATATGAATTTATTCAGTAATTATGAGTTGAGAGAATTAATAAATAAGTCTCTACTCTCAGCTCTCTTAGAATTTTATTTTTATATTTATTTAAATATGACAGTAATTATGCCATTATCGGTTTTCCACTTCTTATTGTTATAATTAATGAGAGCTTGGGGGGAGCAAATCTAATAATTAGAAGTAATATTTTAAACCAATCTCCAAAGAAAAAGAAAAAGAAAAAAAAAAAGATCTCAGCAGAATGCACAAATTTATCAAAGCAAAGACATTTTACATGTATGGTACAACTATAACATTGAAATTTTTTATTAAAAAAAAAAAAATTTGAAGTAGGCTTAAGATTGATGGAGATAAATAGAATCTAGAAATAAAAATTTATTGTGTGAAAGCTTGTTTGTCTCAAATCTCACCATGTAAATGAGAATTGTAAAATTAACATATTATTACTATTATTTCTTTCTTTTTTTCTTTTTCTTTTTTTTGATAATCTACTATTATTTCATTCTGTTCTATTAAATTCTGGCTTCTGCATTCCCTAGCCCAGCATTATTTAGATCCAACAGCTTTGTGGTCTGTAATATGTATGTTACATACTTCCATATATATAAGACCTTTTATTTGAGACTCACCAGTCGCGGCTCTAGGAATTTTTCTCAAAATGTTCCTTAAGAAACATAAATTATACAATCTAATAAAAAGAAAAATTCATATATTGACAACAACAACAAAAAAAAAAAACACGCAAATACATAAAATTTACAATTATCTTCTACGAGTTTTCATATTTTGAAAAGCCGCGGCTCTAGGAATTTTTCTCAAAGTGTTCCTTAAAAAACATAAATTATACAATCTAATAAAAAGAAAAATTCATATATTGACAACAACAACAACAATAAAAAAACACGCAAATACATCAAATTTATAATTATCTTCTACGAGTTTTCATATTTTGAAATCGTTGCATGATAGTCTCATTATCAATGCTACAAACTACATCTCTTTCAATGTACACAACCAAGCAATCATTCATCTACTGAATGTAGAACAAATTATGGAGCAAAATTTAATTTTATTGGCATAAAAAAAAACTGAGGGTATTCCCAAATTTTTTTGAAGGGTAGGCAAATAAAATTTTTTAAATTATTATTATTATTATATAAATAAAAAATTCAGGTCAGGACCACCCTGGCCTTAAAGTGGCACCGTCCCTGAGTCTCACATTGATTAATAATATGTTTTATTTGAGTTTATACGACCAGGACCACCCTAACCTTAAAGTGGCGTCGCCCCTGAATCTCACATTGATTAATAATGTGCTTTATTTGAGTTTATACGACCACACAAATGTATCCCACTCCGTCACGTTTTGTGCGTGTGAATTCAGTTAATTTTTTGTCTCGACCTGTATACTTTCCCTCCTTTTCCAAACTTTTGCTATTGGGCTTGTCATTCTTAGGCATCCAAATTTTGTCCCCTTTAAAAAAAAAAAAACTTCTACTTTGTTACTCTAACCAAATCTGCGGCTTACTTAATGCACCATGAATTGCAAGGAGCTCTTTACTAGTCTTTCTCATGCTCTTTAAAAGTTTTCATAATTAATATTATTTAATTAAGATTCTCTACAATTCTCTTTAGTAGAGTTCTTAAAAATCTATCTATTTACTTTGAAATGATTAATTTAAATTAAATTTTATCGCGTTATTATTAATTTAAATAAATAAAAATTGATGATAGCTATCCTTATTTTCAATACTATTATTTTTATATAATTGATAGATTTGATAGGATTTTTAAAAACCCTAAAAAGTTCTAGAAGATCTTATTTTAATTTGATCCCTTCTTATAGTTCTTTCCATACTATACATTGCTGTCAATTTTTTACAAATTTGTAAATACCATTTTCTAGAAAATCAAAGAAAACAAATTTGGATAAAAGTCAAGGATAACGTCCTCCAAATCCTATAATATAGCTTTAAAAATAGGGAAAAAAAATTTACTTTGACTTGGAATTAGAGCTATCCGCCATAAAACCTGATTGGAAAGGAACAGATGATAAGCGAGAGGCGTACGTCAAGATTGACTTTCATTTCAGTGCAAATTTGACATTTATTTTCATGGCTACTGATATTGCTTGCTTTTAAGTCTTTTGTCCTTTACCTTTTTTTTCTTCTTCTTTTGGATGCGCATGAAATTTGGGGTCAAATGTTTTGTTTTTTTAATAAGAATAAATGGAGTTTTTGGTGTGGACTTATCAACCATACTTCACGTGATGGTAATGAATAATACTACGTGTACAATCGAACTTTAATAAGACTATTATCGTAGCGACGTGGATACAACAAACTGCTCAACTCCTACCACACATTGAGTCGGGTAGAGCCAAATATTCTAGATGAGTAAACAACACAACACATTCGGTGAAGCATCACTGCTCAAACTTCTCAACTCTGGCCAAACATTAGGATTCAAGTGGGAGATGTTCTAGATGAGTTGAAAATCCATTCGACAAGTTCCAGTTCTACCTACACGGCTTCACCCCACATGGAAATTGGAGTTATTATGTGACTTGCGTCAACTTTGCACAAGAGAGATTGTGTGGAGTGGGACTCACTTGGAAAATTTAGAGCTGTAATACTTTTTATATCATCGATAAAACCGTGTTGGGTTTTGTCATGTAATGGTCAACTAGGTGCTTAGAAACAAAATAAGAAAGGTGTTTGTTTGTGCATGGTGAGTTGAATTCTATTTTACTGGGAATCTGTGGATCATCCTGACAAAATTGGTTCACAAACTGGCCAATTTCTCGGCCCCCACCGGCCACTCCCAACCCCACCCCCCAAAAATAAGATTCCTTTGGCCTAGCTTATTTTCGCATTAAACATATTTTATGTATTATTCATTTCACAGTGTATGTCTTGCATTGTCAATGTACAACTATATTTTTATACAATAAGCAAATTATGTTGATCAAAATAAGTTTATCCAAATACAAATTACAGACTATTTTTTTTTTCCTTCTATTGTTTTTCTTTTGATAAGAAAAATGACTTAATCCTTCAATAAAAAGAAGATAAATGACTTAAGTGACATCTTTATATAAAGGTTTAACAGAAGTGGTAAATTTCTCATTTCAAGTTTTAACCGAAGAAAAAAAAAATCTGTAGTTTCAAGTTTCAACATCACTGGCCTTCACTAAAATTTTAGTGGTCATATTTGAAAAAATAAAAATAAAAATTATCGAATAAAAAAAAATAGGAGCACAGCCACAAATTATAAAAATACCTAGCTAAAATTAAAATCTAACAGATCAAGAATTACTTGTCTGGAAGTTTATTACATCTAACACCAACCTGCCAAATATCCCAATGAAACTTATTTTTTGGGTAAAAATCTCTAAAAGAAAGAAAGTCAAAGTGATGGCTAAAATTTCCTTCAGAATCACACATTTTGTTCAGTTTGACTTTGAGCGTATTCAGTGAGTATGGGCCATGGGGTCTCTAATTGTCGGGAACTAGGACTCCATCTTTAAGAGATTTCCACTTTGGCAATCAAGCTTATGGAGACAATATCACAATACCAATTGGGTTAGAAGCTCGTTGTCAATATCGATACCCTTGACAATTTTTTTTTTTTTTTAAATCCGATTAACGGGTGTTTTTAAAACATTTGTTAAAATATTTGTTACCTTTTTTTTATTAAAAATTTTTAAAAATAATTTCTAAGCCAATTTCATTAACTTTTTCCTTTATTTATTTTTCAATTTCATTAAAATAAAAATAAAAAAGTCCTTTTTGCTGTGATCATTCTCCACAAATAGAATATAATCATGAGAAGGAAAAATGATTAAATACTAGCTAGAAAAATGCAACATTATTCATGTTGTACAACATATATATGGTTCATGTTACAAGAATTCCATACTCTAGTTACCCAAGAAATAGGAAAGTTTAATTAATGATGTTGAGAATGGACAAGAAAAGGATGGAACAAAATAAATTTAGTTAGTTGTTAGATACATGACACTATCAAAGAAGTGCAATACAAAAGAAGCAACACTTCCACTTTTTTTGTATAATAAAGTACTAATAAATTTATTATCTATCACAATGCATTAAATATGAACCCCACCACTACCCTTTAATTTGGACCAAAGATCAACCTCCAACTCCGCCACCTACATTTTCACATTACTAAAATGATTAGTCAACATTATGGTATGATTAGTGATTTGTAATCAAAATTATTTCTCTTCTAAGTTCTAACCCAATCTTCAATATTCAAGGAAAAAAAAATCCCTATCCTCCCCTTATGATAAATTAATCAAAACCAGAATCAAATTTGAACACCAACCCCTATAATGAATTATCAAGGGCCAATTAACAATGGCTCAAATTTATCTATATACAAGCTTAGTACTATATGATTTTTCAAAAAGTTTAAAAAAAAAAAAAAAAGATTAATTATAGGCTTATAGCATGTCACAAAAAGTATACATTTCATGTCCATGACAGTATCCTATATATATATATATATATATATATATATATATCTTTCTAATTTTTCTTGGCATTTGATTCTTTGAAGTCAAAACCCTAGCATATACCATGGAATAAATATATAATGAAGACGTGGTCATTTGAAGATTCCCATACTAAACAAATTCTAGATCAGTTTGTGCACATAACAATACGCGTAACGTAATGGAAAAAAAATAAGTACAATTTCATGGGTTTTGACTTTTGAATATATATAATGCATGTGGTGTTGTTATTTGTCAGCACTTTCTAATTTTTACAGCAAGCCACTTGCATTACATAAGTCTCAATGTTGAAGATGCAAACAAATGCTAAAAAAAAAATGACAGCTGGCATGTGATTGAAAATTTTATTAAGCTAATTTAGTAAAAAAAATTTAAAGATAATTTTAACTTATTACATCCGCTAGTTTTAACTTATTACGTCCGTTCTTGGTGATTTATTTTTATCATTAAATCAGAACATTAATTAATTTTTTAATATAAGCAGGAATTGAATTCTAAATCTCTTATTTGACAACAAAAAAAACTTTAATATTTAAACTAACTAAAACTCACCATTCATGGATTAAAAAGTCACTATGTGGCTGAAAATCATGGACTAAAAGTGAATTACTAATATAAGCAATATGTGGCTGAAAATCATTCTTATTTCGTGGCACATATAATATAATATAATTTATTTATTTATAATCATATAATATTTCTTTATGCTCAGGTGGAAGGCTAGTATCATTTATACTTTATACTACCATAAGATCGTATTAGTGGGGTTGATGTCACACACTTGACGACATACTCTTGAGAATCTTGATTTTTTAAATAAAAATATATAAATTAGTATTTCAAGTAGTAATATATTAGTGAATAGAAAATTTTGGAAATTGGAAGATAGCTTTTGGGTGCATTTTATAATTGTTAACAATAACTTATTTTCAGTTATCTAGCTAACATATAAAATCAAGGGAGTCAATACCGTACCGGAGGCTGTACCGGTTTGTCCAGCGGTACGATATATTTCGGATACCGGTCAATACCGGTGTACCGTTTCGGGTTTACCGCTATTTTTTATATTTATATATAAATAAATAAATAAATATGTATATATATATATATATATATATATGTGTGTGTGTGTGTGTATGTATGTGTGTGTATATATATTATAATAAATATAAAAGTTTATCATAAAACATTTTCTCTATTCAGAACTAATTATTCATGGTTTTAGACTTTAGTATCAATTAAAAGAAAAAAAAAACACAATATAAAAAATAGAAAGCTTAAAAGTTACCATTGTATACGAAGAAAACAAATAATACTAATAAGTTAATGCAAATAAGTTACAATTTTGCCCTAACAAAAATTCAAAAATTACAAAACTTAAAAAAAAAAAAAAAAAAAAAAACTTTTTTCTGTACCGGCCGGTACGCCCGGTACCGGCCGGTATTGTCCGAAATTGGCCGGTACGACCGGTACATGGCCGGTACGGCCGGTATTTAAACCGGTACGAAACGTTGATGTTTCGATACCGGTATGGAGCCGGTACGGTACGGTATCGACCACCTTGTATAAAATAGATTCATAAGTGTCTATTAAATAGATTTTTGTCTTATACAAAAGTGTTCAGGATTTCCAACTTGTTTTTTTCCCTAGCTCATAATGTACAACTTATATTTTTGCATCTAAAACCTAGAGTTTGAAACCTTGAAAAGTAAAATTGTTCGTGCATTGTTGTCAAACTAAGCAAATAAATAAATACACCATCTAATTTGAAATTGTGAATTATTATTTATAGAAACTGGTGATTCTTGTCAAATTTAGGATAAAATTATTTAATTTAGCTAGCTATGTGAAAAGATTATGAGCAAGACTTAGGTGTTGTTCCTTAGGATCCCCTTTTAAAATTCTATCATGTGAATTTTTTCTCTTAGGATAAAAATGTATTTTTTAGTTAAATAATCACATAACTAAATCTTAAGGTACTGTACCTTAATTTTGTCCAAAAATTATTATCAACCTAAGCAATAATCCTTATCATTCACTCATTTTGTGAACTTGTCACACTCACACACAGATGTATATTTAATTATAAAACTTTTTTTTTTTCTAAATAGTAGGAGTACAATATTTTATTAAACTTGGAATATGAAAGGTTGCTCATTCACTTGCACGTAGAGTAACTATTTCTCCTCCCTTGTCCGTCTGGATGGAAAACGTACCATCAAACATAATTTTTGTATTACAGTACAGGCTAATTTGAATAACCCATCTTTTAATAATAAACAATGGCCTACTTCTCCCAAAAAAAAAAAGTTACAAATCTCAATACTGGTTTAGCAAACCTAAAAATTCTTTGCTTTAAGGTACATACCAGTTTCATTGATCAAAACCTCTGAACCAAGAACACAAGTACCCTTGTATTGTTTTGGGGATTGCACACTCTTCATTCTTCGATACCGTGAGAAGTGGAGGATTTTGAATTTCAATATTCATAGGTATCTTGGCAATTCCTTGTTTATCTTACATAATTTTATCTTATTTAAGCAACCTTGAAATTAGCATGATCAAAGGAAAGTTTAGACAATTGCTACACACTTCCTCATCAAATTTTTAGATACAATGGTTATTAAAAATAAAACACACAAAACCAGATGATTTTCACATAATTAGGAAAACTTAATTAAATATGCATTCAAAAAAATTACCAATCTTGAAGAGGATCTACAACCTACCGAGACGCCTTATGCCTCCTAGTCCTAGCTATAATGATAACATTGATATCAGCATGTTGGACTTCACCACCGGCAAATGCACATAGACCTAAGTCCTAACCTAATGCATATTCACAATGCAATACATTTAAATTTTAATTTAAGGTTATTCTCAAAAAATAAAAAAAAGGTGGTAATATACTACTAATATAAACAACTTTGTCAGTTGTTACTGTCGACTGTCAAGAACTAGGCATTGTCGTCTTAACTTCGAATCTCATATCACTTGAACTTCTCTCTCTCTCTCTCTCTCTCTCTCTCTCTCTCTCTCTCTCTCACACACACACACACATATATATTATAGTTAGATAAACAACGAAAGATGGTGAAATGAGGTTCAAATTTCAAACACCAAGCACTACAGAGAGTGTAGGTATCACTAGACATAATGCTTGAGACACACCCTTTCCTGCACCATACTTATGTGTCAACTCCTGATTGGATTCCAACACTTTCATATAAGTCCACCACATGTACTTGAAAAAACTGAAATCTAATGAAGAGTTGACACATAAGCAAGATGTGAATTTAGGTATCGAAATTGATGTATCCCTAACATTACTCATCATTGGACTATTACTAGAACTCCTCGTATTCAAAATATAATCTCATACTTAATGATAAAAATAAAAAATAAAAAAGGCTTTACTAATTTGCAATATAAGAGCACTCACAACAAAGATGTCAAAAATTATAGTTTTTAACAACTCAAAAAACCACTTTATCTATTTTAACAACTTATTTTTAAATACACCCAACATCAAAAGTCTATTTTAACATACAACACATTAAAATAATACAAATAACACAATAAAATAATCTATCAACTCAATAAACAACGATGACTCACAACCAACAGTCAACTCACAACCAGCAAACCACACCCATCAGCCCGCAACCCCAACCCATCAATAGTGAGACAAAACCATGACCCACAATCCGATGAGTGATCCACACCACATCACCTCCTCTAAAAACAAAAACAACACTGTGACCCACCGATCAGTTTGATTCACGAACCACCGTGACCCACGACGAGAGAGAGAGAGAGCCTGGTGAGAGAGAGAAGAAAGAGAGACTAGTGGAAGAAAAGAGAGAGAAAGAAAGAGAGAAGTGATATTTTAATTGAAGGAAGTAATAAATTATTAATTTTTAAGTTTTGAGCTACAGTAGGTTGCCATAAATGGTAGTTTACTATAGTTAAGTTGTCAAAAATTTTAAGTATAACAACATTGATGTAGTGTGTTTTTTGTGGAATGGGTTGCTAAAATAGCTTTTTAAGTTTTTAGCAACCTCAATGCAAATGCTTTAACCGTTTATACCATGTCACTGTGCTATAAAATGTTTGTTGACTGAATATTAACTATGTATGCATAAACCCTTAAATATGACTTTGTTGCATATGATTAACTAGGACTTTCTTTTTAATTTATTTTACTTAATTTTTCTACTTTTAATTTGATGGATTAGACATCTAAATTCAATGTCAATCACCAAAACACATAGTAGATTTTATTGGAAAACAAATATACTATAGTTTAGGGTCTACATATATTTTGTGAACAAACATGATTTCAGCGAGAGTATCCAATGTAATTTTGCCCCCACCGTCATTTTTTTATTTTCCCAAAAGATGAGACTATGATAATGAGAACCAAAACACTAAACAAATTCTAGATCAGTTTGTGCACATAAAAATACTAGTAACGCAATGGAAAAAATAAGCACAATTTCATGGGTTTTTGAATTTTGAATATATATAATGTGTTAATGTAATGGAAAAAATAAGCACAATTTCATGGGTTTTTGACTTTTGAATATATATATATATATATATATATATAATGTGTTGTTATTTGTTAGCACTTTCTAATTTTTTTAGCAATCCACTTGTATTACGTAAGACTCTACGTTGAAGATGCAAAGAAATTCTACAAGAAATAACAGGTGGCATGTGATTAAAAATAATATTAATTTAGGGATTTTTTTTTTTTAGAGATAGTTTTGACTTATAACATCTGCTCTTAATAATTTTTTTTAATCATCAAATCAAGACACTAATTTGTTTTTTAGTGTAGGTGGAGATTGAATTCCAAATTTTTTATTTAACTACAAGAGACATTATCAATTAAGCTAATTAAAACCCTAAAACCCACAATTCATCGATTAAAATGTCACAATATTAGTTAATAGTGAATTACTAATATAAGCAATATGTGGCTGAAAATCACTGTTTTGTTTGCATATAGAGTATTTCTTTATACTCATGTGGGGAGAGGCAAGTATCATTTATACTTTATGCCACCAGAAGATCGTATTAGTGGGGTTGATGTCACACACTTGTTTGCTTGTCATACTCCTAGAGTCTTAAATTTTAAAATTAAAATAAATAAATAAATTTTACATATATATATATATATATATATATATATAGTATTTCAAGTAGTAATATATTAGTGATTAGAAAAAACTTGGAAATTGGAAGATAACTTTTGGGTGCATTTTATAATTGTTAACAATAACTTATTTTCAGTTATCTAGCTAAAATATAAAATGGATTCACAAGTGTCTATTAAATAAATTTGTCTTATTTCATAAAATTAAAAAAAAAAAAATGTCTTATAGAAATGTGTTCAGAATTTCAACTTGTTTTTCCCCTAGGCCATAATGTAGAACTTATACTTTTGCATCTAAAACCTAGAGTTTGAAACCTTGAAAAGTAAAATTGTTCATGTATTGTCGTCAAATTGAGCAAATAAATAAATACACCATCTAATTTGAAATTGTGAGTTCATAAGAGAATGAGATAGAATGATCATAAGAGAATGGAAAAGAGTTGAATAGAATGGAATTAAGTAACTTTGACTGGATGTTTTAAAATAAAGGAATGAAAATGAATGGAATGTAAGTAATCTTATTTGGGAGCAATATGGAAGGAATGGAATATAATAATTTTATGACAATATTACTATTAGACTCCCATTTTAAAATAAAGGATTGAATATATAGAGGTATTTTGAGAGTTTTAATAAAAAAAATTATTTTAGTAAAAAAATTATTAAATCTAATTTCATTCCCTCCTATTTCTCCTAATTTCAAGGGAAATGAAAATTTGAGGTTTTAAGAGAATAGAGAGGAATGAGTGTTCTCTCCTACCCATTTCATTCCCTCTCACTTAAACTCTCAAACAAGAGAATGAATTTTTCATTCCCTCCATTAAAACTCTCAAACAAGAGAAGGAAAGAATATTCTAAATTTTTTTTTTCTTTCATTTCCATTCCATTCCATTCCATTCCCTCCTCCCAAATGAGGCCTTAAGGAAATAGGTGATTCTTGTCAAATTTAGGATGAACTAATTTATTTAAGCAATAGTCCTTATCATTTATTCATTTTGTGAACTTGTCACACTCACACATGTATACTATATAAAACTTTTTTTGTTTTTCTAAGTAGTACTATATTTTAACAAAATTGGAATATATAAGCTTGGAAATTGAAGTTACAAATCTCAATCCTGGTTTAGGAAACCTAAAAAAATTCTATGCTTTAAGATACCAGTTTCATTGATCATTGTTTTGGCGATTGCACACTCTCCAATACCGTACGAAGTGAAAGGCTTTTGAATTTCGATATGCATAGGTATCTTCACTATCTTGGAAATTCCTTGTTTATCTTGCATAATTTTATCTTATTTAAGCAACCTTGAAATTAACATGCACAAAGGAAAGTTTAGACAATTGTTGCACAACTCCTCATCAAATTTTTAGATACAATTTTTATTAAAATAAAACACACAAAACCAGATGACTGTCACATAATTAGGAAAACTTAATTCAATATGCATTCAAAAAAATTATCAATCTTGAAGAGGATCTACAAACCTACCAAGACGCCTTATGCCTCCTATAAAGATAACATTAATTTCAGCATGTTGGACTTCACCACCAACAATGCACATAGACCTAACCTAATGCATATTCACAATGCAATGCAATTTAATTTTTAATTGAAGATGGTAATATACTAATATTTTGAGATGGTGTTGCCACAATGTAACTAATTATAAACAACTTTGTTAGTTGTTACTGTCAAGAACTAGGCATTTTCGTCTTAACAATCAGCACTGTTTTAGCCTATAAAAAACTCATAATGTTCATATTCATTTTTCCCCCCAAGTAATTAGTGGCGGTGTAGCCGTGTAGAGAGAGATGGGGTACGAATCTCAGACTTCAAATAGCACTATTTTGGGCTATCACTTGAACCACTTTCACACATACACACATAAATATATTTGAGCTAAATAAATAGTAGAAGCTGAAATGGGGTTCAAACTTCAAACCTCAAACCAGACATTAGAGAGAATATTGGTATCATTGGAACTCCTCATATTCAAAATATAATCTCATACTTGATGATAAATAATAATGGCATTACTAATTTGCAATATAACCATTCATATCATGTCCTTAAGCCATAAAATGTTTGTTGACTGAACATTAACTATATATGCATATACCCTTAAATATGACTTTGGTGCATATGATTAACTAGGACTCTCTTCTCTTTCTTTCTTTTTTCCTTTTTTTTACTCGGTTTGCTTTCTTTTCTTTTCTTTTTTCTTTTGTTTGAAAGAAGTAATTAAATTTTATTGAAATAAATCCAACTGGAATACATCATCTAAATCACTACGTAGAGATTCTACCCATACATCAGTATCTGCAGATAAAATTGCTCTTCTAGTTAAGCCGTGAGCTAATCTATTTCCTTCCTTTCAAACATGCTATTTTTAAATCTAATGGATTAGACATCTCTAAATTCAATGTCAATCACCAAAACACATAGAAGATTTTATTGCAAACAAATAAATAGTTAGGGTCTATATATATTTTGTGAACTTATGACATTCGGGAAAGTATCCAATTTAATTTTACCCCCACCACCATTTTTTTTTCCAAAAGATGAGACTATGATAATGAAATTGCAGTTTCTTGATTTATGATGATACTATGTTCTTACTAATCACCAAATATTTTCTACTTAGATTCTTACAATTTTTTCTCTCAGATGATTTTTTTTTTTTTTTTTTTTTTATGTGCTAATCAATTTCCTACAAATTGTGACATGTATAAAATGAAGGCGACAGAAATTTGTAACCTTATTTGTGCCAGAGAATTTGGATAGATTCAATTACCTTTCTCTTTCAAACTGGGCTTCAATTTTCAGCCCAAACTGAGGTCAGCACAATTTCAGAGCAAATAACATGGGAATGGGGCTGATAAAGCATTAACCAGCCCAAGTACATTTTTAAATTTGCTTGAAGAATCTGATCGTCTTCAATCTGCCCCAAGCCTATGATCAATCAATAAGAGGGAATATTAGATTTTAAACCATATAGTTTGAGGCATAAGATGATAAATATAATTAGTTATTTTATATTTAAATATCAATTAAATAAATTTTTTGATATTCTAATCAAATCAAGGTACCTTAATTTGATGAGTTAAATACATAGCTGGATGAAATAATACTAACCAAACTAAGGTTAGTTTTACATAACAAATCAAATGTTATGGTTCAAACATAAAATTTAACCAAAAAAGATTAATAAAAAGAAACTTTACTTTATCTTGGATATAAAGCGACGCATAGTTAAGTAAAATACTTACTACTTGCAATTTAATTTTCAATTTTGAGTATGGTGTTAAAACTAATCATGTAACAAGTCAAGCGATAATAAAAATAGCATAATGATAACCACAAAATAAACAAGAAGTGATTAAAACAAGATCGATCTTCTTAAATGAAACATGCTTAAAGTTAACTTAACAATCTTTTTTTATTTATAAAAGTTAACTTAATAATTGGTAAAGGAAATCGATCCTCTTAAATGAAACATGCTTAAAGTTAACAATTTTTTTTTATTTATAAAAGTTAACTTAGTAATTGGTAAAGGAAACAAATTTATTTTGTTCTAAAGTTTGTATTCCTATAGAAAAGCCTCGGGGCTGTGCTAAATGAACCTGGAGCCTATTCTTTACCGTTGAATTTAAATCAAACCATGACATTAATTTCCTCCAAGTGAGAAAAGTTTGGTCACTGACCACAGAATTATTTTACATTATTTTTTAGTCACAGTGATTGATTAATCATCACTTTTACATGATCTCACTATTTTTTCTTCACCATTCACACTTTGAACTTGAATCAATCCATAACATTAATTTCCTCCAAGTGAGAAAAGTTTGGTCACTTCTATTCTTCCTAAAAAAAAGTTGGCAAAACATAAGAGTAGGTCAAGGACCACAAAATTATTTTACAATTTTTTTAGTCACAGTGATTGATTAATCATCACTTTTACACAAACTCACCTTTTTTTCTTCAACAATCACACTTTGAACTTGAATCAATCCATGACATTAATTTCCTCCAAGCGAGAAAAGTTTGATCACTTCTATTCTTCCTAAAAAAAAGTTGGCAAAACCTAAGAGTAGGTCAAGGACCACAAAATTATTTTACAATTTTTTTTTTGTCACAGTGATTGATTAATCATCACTTTCACATGAACCTACCATTTTTTCTTCTCCAGTCACACTTTGAACTTGAATCAATCCATGACATTAATTTCCTCCAAGTGAGAAAAGTTTGGTCACTTCTATTCTTCCTAAAAAAAAGTTGGCAAAACATAAGAGTAGGTCAAGGACCACAAAATTATTCTACAAATTTTTTTGTCACAGTGATTGATTAATCACTGCATTTACATGAACCCACCATTTTTTTCTTCACCAATCACACTTTGGCACTTCACAATTGTGGCAAAAAATTATAAAAATTATGTGGTTCTAAACTTTTCAAAATAATAATAATGGGTTGTGTTAATGGGTACCATAAGGTGCCCGTTAACACCAAATTTTGTCTTAGATATTTTGTCTTTATGTCAGTGTTTTGTCAATTTTATACACTTTTGAGTTAGCTTTATACCATTTCTCCTATTTATTATTAAGTAAGATCCACATTATTTAATCTTAACTCGTTAACATTTGCCAATAATAATAATAATACTAGCCGTAAGGTGCCCGTTAACACCAAATTTTGTGTTAGATATATTGTCTTTATGTCAATGTTTTGTCAATCTTATACACTTTTGGGTTAACTTTATAGCATTTCTTCTATTTATTCAATTTTTTTATTAAATAAGACTCACATTATTTTCACCTTAACTTGTTAACATCTCCCATAATAATAATAATAATAATAATAATAATAATAATAATAATAGGTACAGAACCGAACCGTGCACCGTGCATGGATCTCTTTAGGGGTACCCGTACCAATGTACTATAGACAGTGCAGGACTCATGCACTTTGCATTTGTTTTTGTGAAAAAAAACAGTGGCCCTAGATATTCACTTTTGACTTTGAAAATGAACTCACCAGAGGTATAGAAGCTCTTTAGGGGTACGACCGTACCACACTGTCTAGACACAGTGCTGGACTCATGCGCTTTGCATTTGTTTTTGTTTGAACTTTTTTATTTTCTTTTAGTCTAAAAATTGAACTATAAAAAGATAATAAATGTTCACACAAGTTAATTTGAACATAAGACTGTGTTTGGTTCTCGTAAAATATTTTTCAGAAATGCTATTTTCAGGAAAGAAAAATATTTTCAAGTGTTTGGTTACATTATGAAAATTGTTCTAGAAAATATTTTTATGTGTTTGGTAATATTCTGAAAATGCTATTTTCCACCACCACCCACACAAAACCCACCACCCACACCACCACCACAACAACAACAGAAATCAAAATCACACAGAGAGAGAGATCGGTTCATGGGTTTCCAGCGAAGTCGAAGGCTCTAGGTCGCCGGCAAAGTCGAAGGCTCGTGGGTCAAAGGCTCTAGGTCGAAGGCTCGTGGGTCAAAGGCTCTAGGTCGAAGATCGATGGGTCGAAGGCTCTAGCTCTGGGTTCGTGGCGTGATCTGGGCTCTGGGTTCGCCGGCGAAGTTGAAGATTGGTTCGTGGGTTCGTGGTGCCGGCGATGGGCTCTAGGTCGAAGGCTCTGGGTTCATCGCGCTCGTGGGTCGCCGGCGATGGGCTCTCTCTTCTTCCTCTCTCTCTTTCTCTCTTTGCGCGCTAGCGCGATCTCACTCTCACTCTCTCTCTCTATTTTCCATGCGCAACCAAACACCCGCATTTACGAAAAAGCATTTCTGGAAGTGGTTTTCACCCGAAACAAACACAGCCTAAGTTGAGAAGTGAGAACAAATTAGTAACACTGTTAATTCCAAATAGTGCAAGATTTTTAAACATTAAATGAAGATGTGATTTTTTTTTTTTAAATATTGTCTCTAAAAATTGATAACATAGAGATGCATGATGAAAATAACTCATAAATTAAATTAAAGATTGCAATTTTTAAAGTAATTAAAACAAAGATTAAACCATAAATGAAACTACAATTTTGGGAAATAAAGATTTCAATTTTGTCGATTAAATGACAAATTTTTACTTTTTTGAAATTGTTAATCTCTCATATATTATGCATAGTTTATAAACAAATTTTGATGAAATTAAGTTTTGACATTCATATAATTATTATATAATAAAAGTTGGATCATAAATTTGTACTTGTGTTATTAAGTGGCTACTTTCACTTTATAAAAATGGTTATTTTCACTTTATCAGAAGTAGCTGCACTTTCCTTATTAATTACTTTCACTATTCCAAATTGTTTGGCTAGCTTAAAAAACCCAACTACTTCAGGGAACATCATTAAATGTTTTATATATTTTTTTAAGTTAGAAGTTTTCTAAATTACCCTTACATAAATTTATAAAAAAAATTTAAACAACTGTGCATATAAAAAATAAAAAAAGTTTTACCATGTTCAATTTTCAAAGTTATTATAGATTGCAAGCTCTATTAGTGTATTACTTCTAAAATAACAAACCTTATAAGATGTAGATTACTTTTTCTAAAAAAAAAAAAAATATATATATATATATATATGTGTAGATTACAAACTTATACTTTTAAATTCTATAACAACCAAGCCTCATCCAAATTCAATCTTAATCTTCAAATCAAATTTTAATACAAGTATTGATAATTTTATTTTCTCTCAGGTAGAATTCTATTCTAGCGATCTAGCGTAATTTAAGTGTATACGTGTATGATTCTAAAAATAATAATAATAATAATAAGTGTATACGTGTATGAAGTTTTCTCCTAAAATATTGATAAATTCTAAAATGGTATAATGAGAATGCTAATAAAATGATGGAGTTTGACTTTTCAAATAGAACTTAATTTTGGAGCATCTGAAAATGAAATATATTTCAAACAATTTGGAATAAATGTTAATTATTAATTAGAATAGTTATTTTATTAGTGTCAGAATATTTTAATTTAGCTAAACTCTACCATCTAAGGTTCAAGAAATTAAAAATGTACTCTAACTAAATTCTATTTATCTTATTAATTGTTAAGAATTAATTTAACTAAAATATATTACTTAAATTTCAAGAAATTTTAAATTCCACTCCAACTAAAATTTAAGGTTTATTTTAATTATTTTAATCATCTATCATAATTTTGTACTTTACCATAATCAAACTTGTACATTACATATTGTTTATTGTTTTTTACAAATTCTCTAATTAACTTTTTTTATTAATATTTATTGATTAAATAGTATGCACTATGTATATATTTTTTCAAAATAAAAATTTCGTGCACTAATGATGAAGAGATGTTGGTTTTTAAATTTTGGTGGATAATCAAAGAGCTAGGTTGATGATGCATGTTTTTAGGTTTGGAGGCCCATATGCGAAGGATAAAGTTTAAACTCTACACATTTTTAACTTTTAATAGTAATTGAAAAGTGTGTTTCAATTAGTTCAATTGGTAAAGTTTCTGATAGTTGTATAAGAGATCTGATGTTCAATCCCTGCTTACACCAAAAACTGATTGGTGGACGCCATAGGTTGAAACTCTCTTAAAAAAAAAATAATTAAAAAAAACAAAAAAAAACCTTCCAAAAAAAAGAAAAAAACAAAAAACATAGAAAGCTTTTATTTTTATATATTTCCACTTTTGGCGCCTCATTTGCATAACTGAAAGCGACTCTCTCTCTCCCACATTCTTCTTCGCAATTACTCAGTTGATAACTACTTCAAGTTTGTGTTCAAACCCACTTCCCAAATTCCTTTACACTTTTTTAAGTCTCACTTTTTTCTTTTCCACAAAGACTCAATCTTTTTTCCACAAAACCATCAAGTTTCGATCTTTGCTGTGGTTTGGAACCGTTTCTCAGTTTTTTTCTACAAAAACAACATAAAGTTTCAATCTTTGAGTCAGACCCAGAATTTTTTTTTCACTTTCTTGTTGTAAATTTCATGGATTTCTACAGTTGCATTGCTAGAAGAACTCGTTCTGGGACAGACTTGTACTTCAGAACAATCTCTCAGGGTGGTTCCAGTGCCAGAAGAGCTTCATCAAGAGGGAGTGATTCTCGGACCAATGTGGAAGATAGAGCATCTGGGTGTGGGTCAGCATCGAATTCAGAGGTAAGAAAGAGTGGAAGGAAGAGAAAAAAAGTTACTTGTTATGAACCCGATGATGAGGATGATTGTCTGTTTGTTGGTGAGAGAGAGAGTGGGGAGGAACAGGGGGACTCTGTTTTGTTTGGTTCTCAATTGAGGAGTGAGAAAGTCAAAAAAGGTAGATTTGGATCTAGTGTAGATGGCCCTGGTGGTTTGTTTGGAGAGAAAGATATGGAGGATGGGGATGATGATAAAGTAGAGGTTATTGTTATAGATGAAAGTGATGGGAGAAGCAGTGAGGATGACTTTTATGGTTATGAGAATTCAGGAGATGAGATAAGGTCTGAGCCTGATTCAGCAGCGGCAGCCTTTGGTGATGAAAACGTTATCAATGTTGATGGGGAGCCATTTGAGATGAAAAAAAGAGCATATGAGAATTCAGGAGATGAGATAAGGTCTGAGCCTTACTCCGCGGCGGCTTTTGGTGGTGAAAACTTTATCAATGTTGATAAGGAACCATTTGAGATGAGAGAAGGTGGTTATGAGAATTCAGGAGATGATATAAGGTCTGAGCCTTGTTCGGCGGCGGTTTTTGGTGGTGAAAACGTTATCAATGTTGATGGGGAACAATTTGAGATGAAAAAAAGTGCTTATGAGAATGCAGGAGATGAGATAAGGGATGAGCCTTATTTGGCAGCGGCTTTTGGTGGTCAAAACTTTATCATTGTTGATAAGGAACCATTTGAGATGAAAGAGAGTGCTTATGAGAATTCAGGAGGTGAGATAAGGTCTGAGCCTGATTCAGCCGCAGCGGCTTTTGGTGGTGAAAACGTTATCAATGTTGATGGGGAACCATTTGAGATGAAAAAAAATGCTTATGAGAATGCTGGTGATGAGATAAGGTATGAGCCTTATTTGGCAGCAGCTTTTGGTGGTGAAAACTTTATCATTGTTGACAAGGAATCATTTGAGATGAAAGAAGGCCTTTTTGAGAATTCAGGAGTTGAGATAAGGTCTGAGCCTGATCCAGCGGAGGCAGCTTTTGGCAGTGAAAACTTTATCAATGTTGATGCTGTACCATTTGAGAAGAAAGAAGGTGCTTATGAGAATTCAGGAGATGATATAAGGTCTGAACCTGATTCGGCGGCAGCTTTTGGTGGTGAAAAGGTTATCAATGTTGATGAGGAACCATTTGATATGAAAGAAGGTGTTGAAAGTATTGATCTTACCAAAGATGATGAGAATGATGACTTTGAGTTAGTTGGAAGAGCTGGAATTGGTAGCAGGCTGTGGGAATCAGATCCTGCTGGATTGGGGAGCTTTGGTTTGGAGAGTCCGATAGTGTCCAAATGGGTTTTTGGTGAAAGTAGTTGTGTAACTCCTGTTAAAAAGAAGTTTGAATCATTGAGTGATAAAGGGAAGAATGTGTCGGAAAAAGATGGTGGAAATGACCAAGATGTTTCAGGGGTGTCTCCAATGCCTTCAAGATTTGGTGAGAGTGGTTTTGAAAGCTTTGAATTGAAGAGTCCAGTAGTGTCCAAAGGTGAAGCTAATGGTAATAGTCGTGAAGAAAAGGAGTTTGAATCATTGGGGAATGATAAAGGGAAAAAGGTGATGGAGAGTGATGCTGGGAATGGCCAAGATGTTTCAGGAGTGTCTCCAATGCCTTCAAAAGCTGGGGAGAGTCCATTGGAAGTCAGTGAGAGTGAGAGTAGTTCTGAAAATGATTTTGATATTTTTTCGTCTTCGAGTAGTAGCGATGATGATGATAGTCAAGATGAGGATTATAAGGTGAATGAGGCGGAATACACAACTAGTGAAGATGGAGGTTTGTCCTTTGATGATGATGATGATGATGAATTATCTGATTTTGTTGAAGAAAATGTTGCTGACAGTAAGAATGAGAAGGAAGCAAGTGTTAGTAAAGAGGATGAGAAGAAAAGCAATCAGGTTGAGCCTCCTTTGAAGAAACGTAAGTTTTCTAGTAGGGAGAATGAGGCAAAGGTTGTGACTGACAACACAGACATGGGGGCTCCCATTGTAGAGGAGGAGGAAGAAGATAAAGGTGTTGCAATGGACGAGTGCTTGGAGGAAAGGGCAAAGGAGGTTGAGGTAGAGAATCAAGCCAGCACATTCTATGAAAAGAATGAAGAAACTGGAGATGAAGGTGCTGCAATGGGCGAGTGCATGGAGGAAGTGGAAAAGGAGGTTGAGGCAGAGAATGAAGCCAGCCCATTTTGTGAAAAGAATGAAGAAACTGGTGACGATGGTGCCACAAAGGAAGAGTGCAGCGAGAAGGAGGTTGAGGCTGAGATTGATGCCAGCTCAATTTGTGAAAAGAATGTTGAAACTAGAGATGATGGCTTCACCGATGAAGTTTGCAGGAAGAAGGAAGAGGAGGAGGAGATTGAGGCAGATTATGAAGCCAGCTCAAGTTGTGAAAAGATTTCTGAAACTAGAAATGATGGTGGCACAATGGAAGAGCAGGGAAAGAAGGATGAGGATGCGAAGGAAAGGTGCAGGGAGAAGGAAGAGGAAAAGGAGGTTGAGACCAGCTCAATTGGTGAAAATAATGATGAAACTAGAGACGATGGTGCTACAAAGGAAATGTACTGGGAAAGGAAAGCTCCTAAGAGGGTTGGTGTGCCTTTTTTTTCTGGTAGGGAAAGGAAAGCTACAAGGGTTGGTATGCCTGTTTTTTCTGGTAAGGAAAGTGAGCCGAAGCAGCGGTTAGTCACTCGGTCTTCAATGAAGAGGATTAAAATTCCTGGTGAGAAAAGTAATTTGTCTGGTACTGGCCGTCCCACTGCAGCATCTAGGGAGAACATTAAGAAAGTATATGGTTCAATGGCCACTGCAGCATCTAGGGAGAGCCTTAAGAAAGTATACGGTTCGACGGCCACTGCAGCGTCTAGGGAGAGCCTTAAGAAAGTATATGGTTCAACTAAGACTGCTAAGGAGGCGGAGGAGGGTGATAAAAGAAATGATGAATTCATTGTTGGCAGGGAGGAGAAGGCACAAAAGACTGTGCATTCTTCAACTAAATTCTCTGAGGAGGAGAGCAAGAAACAGGAATGGCAAGATGAAGATGAAGAGGAAGAGGAGGGGAAGGGGGATAAAATAGGTCCAGAAGGTAGAGACTTTAGTCGTAAGAGAAAGGGAGCTGGTGGGCTGAAAGATACGAATATTTTCAGACTTCTTCTTGATTCCATTACAGAAAAAGGAGAGGCTATTACAGATCATTTAGCGTCTTCTGACGAAGAGACTACTAATGAAGAAGATACTGCTAATAGACCTAAAGCTGTAGATGCACAGCCACTTCCTCTGAAGTTTACTTTTGGTGTTGAAGAGCCTGAACCATTGGAGAAATCAGAATCTGAAAAAGAGTTGGATATGTTGTGGGCTGAGATGGACTTTGCTCTCAAGTCCCTTGAAATTGGTTCCTCTGTGGTAGGTTTCTCATACAAAACAAACGTATTATTGAGGATTATTTCTTTAAAAAAAAATTGTGTGATTTCGTTGATTCTGTGCCCCTTAATTGGATACTGTTATACAGCTGGTACTTTAATTTTTAGTTTCAATACAAGTAGCTTCACTTAATAAAAATAAGGTGACTCATTACAAAGCAGTGATCAAATTGTATGGGCTGAGATGGATTTCATTCTCAAGTCCCTTGAATTTGGTTCCTGTGTGGTTAGCTTCTCATAGAAGCTGGCAGGACCAAAAACAAATTGTTGAGGTCCATTGTGTCCTAAGTGTGAAAAAAAAAATTTAATTATTAGTTCTCTAGCTCATTAAGGTTGGAAATTCACATTTAATTTGTTCTCTCGGACTTCAAATCTCAAATTCAATGTTGTGTATTACTCACTTCATTAAAGAGGATTCTGAGTTTTAGCTTGTCAGTCACTACTCAGTTTGCATGGTATGCTTTCCAAATCATTCATATTGTGTTTACCTAGATGAATTTAAAGGCTGTCTTTAGAATTCAGCTGAGAGTTCTTGTTTTTAAACACCCTTCAACCATAACAAATGAAAAATGTTACCATACTTTAAACCACGAAAGGGTATTGACAGTATGGAAAGTTTAACTAAATGATTTACATACAATCTTGGAAAATATTTATTTCTCAAGATCATGCAACACAAAACACGACATGATCTGAATCATAAGTATCACCATCATTTCATCCAACATAGTTGTAAGAGTCCAAATTTAATTTCCATTTGTCTGACAAACGGTTGGAACATGGAAGAGGGTGAACCTATTCATATATCAAAACTTACTTTTGGTGATTTCCACTTAATTGTTCTTTTTTTATTCCTTAAAATTTTCCTGAAGATAATCAAGGAAAATATATTAAACATAAATCATCATGATCTATACTCATAATTTCCTTTAACTTCCGGTGGGTTGCTTTCAAAAGAATCACTCCTCTCTGATGATCTGCAGGTTGAGGATGAGGAAATGAACGAAGTAGAAAATGGAGCAAATTTGGAAACCCTTTGTAAGCATGACTTAATCCTGGATGAGCAAATTGGAATAAAATGCAGATTTTGTTCCTTCGTAAAGCTTGAGATTAGATATGTGTTGCCACCTATGGTAAGTACTCCGAGTAAACAAAGACACAACAACTTTTTGTAGTCACTTTTAATCCAAAAAAAACATATTTATCAAAGTAGAATTGTCTAAATTTATTCAGCTATTACAGTTTCCTGCCTATATATTCTCTCTCTAGCTATAATTATGAATTTGCACATTTAGAGAAAGTCAACTTCTAGTTTTCTTGTGCTTAACTCCTTTTGTTTTGTACTTCTTAGGCAAAGTTTGCTTCCGAAGGATTGGGCAGGAAAAGTTCATATAGTGGGGAGAATGTCTCAATGTTTGATGGGGTTCAACTTCAAGATTTGAGTAGTAATCCTGGGGACTCATTCAACCAAACCAAAGGGACAATTTGGGACATCATTCCCAATATTAAAAGTAGCATGTATCCACACCAACAGGAAGGTTTTGAGTTCATATGGAAGAACTTGGCAGGAACCACTGAAGTTGAAAAGTTGAAGAGTTCTGATCCTGATAATGTTGGTGGTTGCATTATTTCACATGCCCCTGGAACTGGTAAAACCCGGCTAACCATTGTTTTCCTCCAGACGTATTTGGAATTGTTCCCAAAATGCCGGCCAGTAATTATTGCTCCGGCCAGCCTACTTCTCACTTGGGAGGAAGAGTTTAAAAAATGGAATATTGGAGTTCCATTTCACAACCTGAACAGCCTGGAGTTCTCTGGAAAGGAGAGTGCGGTTATTGTCAAATTTCTGGACAGAAGTAGGCACCAAACCCAAAACAAGAACGACATTCGCATGGTAAAATTGTTCTCCTGGTGTAAGGATAAGAGCATACTAGGGGTCAGCTACAGTTTGTATGAAAAGCTTGCTGGAGAAAAATTCAGAAAGGATGACGGAACCAAGAAGAGAAGTAAGGTCAAGAGGGAAACAGAAACTGAAGAGTTGAGGAAATTTCTGCTTGACTTGCCAGGCTTGTTAGTTCTTGATGAAGGTCACACACCTAGAAATCAAAGGAGTAGCATTTGGAAGGTTCTCTGTGAACTTCAAACCAAAAAGCGGATCATCCTCTCAGGGACTCCTTTCCAAAACAATTTCCTCGAGCTCTATAATACGTTGTGCTTAGTAAGGCCAGGATTTGCAGACACAATCCCTTCAAACCTTAAAAAACTCTGCCAAAGGAGACTGATGAGAGAAAAAAGAGTCAAGGGAGAGGTACTGGATTCCAACGGCAATTCAACAGGCAGTCTTGCTGATGAGGAAATAAAGCAGTTCAAAGCACTTATGGCACCATTTGTTCATGTACACAAAGGTAGCATTCTTCTAAAGAATCTTCCTGGACTGAGAGATTGTGTGGTGGTTTTGAATCCGCCGGATTTGCAGAAGCGGCTGCTAGAGGGCATTCGAGGTACCTCAAACACATTTGAATTTGAACATAAGTTAGCGTTGGCCTCTGTCCACCCTTCTCTGTTTCAGTGCATGTCTTTAACCAAGAAAGAAGAATCCATCCTTGACCAGGAGTGGTTGGAAAGGCAAAGGCTAAATCCTAATGAAGGCGTTAAAACCAGATTTTTAATGGAGTTTGTTCGACTGTGTGATACGGTTGATGAAAAAATTCTGGTGTTCAGCCAATTCATTGATCCATTATGTTTGATAATGGACCAACTAAGTTCACTTTTAAGTTGGTGTGAAGGGAGGGAATTGCTGTATATGCATGGTAAACTAGATCAAAAGACTCGCCAATTTATGATAAATAAATTCAATGATCCAAACAGCGAAGCAAAAGTATTGCTAGCATCGACAAAGGCATGTTCTGAGGGCATCAATTTGGTAGGTGCTTCAAGGGTTGTTCTGCTTGATGTTGTTTGGAATCCGTCTGTAGAGAGGCAAGCAATAAGCCGGGCATATAGAATTGGCCAAAAGAAAGTGGTCTATACTTACCATCTCATCACACGGGGGACTACAGAATGTGACAAGTATTGCAAACAGGCTGAGAAAGATCGTCTATCTGAGTTGGTGTTTTCTTCTGAGATGGTGGTTTCTTCTACCAGCAAGGAAAATGACAAGCAAAAGAGTCCGGCTGTAGTTTCAGATGATAAAGTACTGGATGAGATGATACGGCATGACAAGCTCAAAGATATGTTTGAGAAGATCATCTACCAGCCAAAGGAGTCAGATTTAGTTGAAAGTTTTGGTTCTATGGTTCTTCCATGAAAATAGTTGAATCTTATGATGCCCTTTAATTAAGGTATGTATGATGTTGCTAGTCGTCAAATTATTATTTCCCCTCTGATTTCTGAATTTTTGAGTTTCTAGGAGGGTTAGGGATGTAATCTGTACTGTTATCTTTGTATGGTCTCTTCAAGTTCTGTGAATGGTAAATATGGTCAGTACATAGAACATCAATACTCATGGTTATTGCACAAGGTTCTTAAGGCTGAGCAGCAATTGAGTTACACTTAAAGAGTGTCTTAACAATTTAATTGTTTCAAAGATTATATTAGAGGTTTTGGACTTGTTAACTTTTGAAGGTATTTACAACCAGGGTTACAAACATGAAATGGTTATATCTGTGACTACTTGATCAGTTTGGAAGTGCCTAAGGATATTTAGAATTGTTATTGCTAAATTGGTTCCTTAATTTGAAAAGCTAACTGATTGTAAAGCATAGGTCATTTGTAAGATGTGTCTGAAATTGTTATTGCTTTTTATGCAGATCGTTGGGGACCCAGCCTACTTTTCTTAGAACAGAAATCCAGCAAGAAATATGAATTATAATATGTGTCATTTGCAAATGTTTTACTTTTGAACTGTCATACTAGGCCGAGCCTTACTGATTTTTGAAACATTCTCATTTGAGTGTATATAACTCTCTGCTGTTATCTGTATTTATCATTTTTAAGTAGCAATGGCATGTTCTAATTTGGTGCTAGGATCAGTTTTGTTATAGTATTTTTCTTCTTATTTTTGTACTTTGTTATAAGCAAGAGAGATGTACAGGTTCAATTCCCTTGGTCTTTTGCAATGTACATAGTTTGTGGATGATTGCATGCATGATGATTAGACTCAATTCAAATGGAATATCATGTAATTAAAAGAAAAGAAAGCACAGCTAGACTGAACCTTTTAAATGCATTACTTGCCTAAATTATTAACTCAACTTTAACATGGCATTACTGTTTCATTAGGCAGTTGCTGGCTAAGATAAGTTTCTTCTGAAGATTTTAATGCTATTGTGTGATTTCAACTTATATTGTAGGCTGCTGTGCTAACTCAACTGTTAAAATATATAGGAAAGGAGATTTACCAAATTTATCTTCTTACACTATATATTGTTCTTTTTTAAATGCTGTTTTGCTAAATCATGGTGAACATTAGTCATTAGTCAGTTTTGCTCATTGAGGATAACTACTGGTTTTTTTAGTTGTTATTTTATTCATACATAGTGACTTTTTGATCTGCGTCCAGAAGCTCCAATGTAGCATTTTCTTCTTCCTTTTTTCTCTTTTGCTCATGAAGGTATCACTAGAACATCTTATGTACTGTCCTGCAATTTGAGTTTTTCTCCATAATCATTGGCCTTTAACTATTTCTATGCTCGTGTTGCTTGCCTACTTAAGAAGGTATCAAGATGTTCATGTTGGGTTCTTCTCAAAACCAAAAAAAAGAAAGAGATGTTCATGTTGTGCACTACCTTATATAGCTACTAGTAGTATGCTCACAAATTAACTAAAAATTTTATATAAAAGGAAAAAATATTATCAAAACTATCATGGGTCCGGTTAATGTGTGCCCTGAAGCATCCATTTTGGGAAAGTATTTATGAAGAATTGAAAAAACTGTTAAAACTGTTAATTACTTTTTTGTTTTTTCATAAAAAAGTTTCCTAAAATGGTTTGCTAATGTATGCCAGGGCACACATTAACCATCCATTTTGGGAAAGTGTTTATGAAGAATTGAAAAAACTGTTAAAACTATTAATTACTTTTTTGTTTTTTCATAAAAAAGTTTCCTAAAATGGTTTACTAATGTATGCCAGGGCACACATTAACCATCCATTTTGGGAAAGTGTTTATGGAGAATTAAAAAAACTGTCAAAACTGTTAATTACTTTTTCGTTTTTTCATAAAAAAGTTTTCTCAGATGGTTTACTAATGTATGCCCCAAGAGCACACGTTGGTAAATCCCAACTATCATATATATAAAATTACTAAGCCACTTAAAACTCTAAATTAACTATATAATGCATACATATATATTGAACCAGTCAATGACAGAATGCAGTGTGAATTGTGAAAGTTTTATTATATTAAAATATAAATATTAAATTTATTTTTAATTCCTTGATATTTTTGGCAATAGAATTGTAGTTGGAGTGTAATTTTAAATTTTTTGAAACTTAAATAAAATGTTTACTTATATTAAAATATCCAAATAATTAATAAGATATATATTGAATTTTAGTTGGAGTAGAATTTTAAATTCCTTGAAACTTGGGTAATAGAGTTTCAGTTAAATTAAACTATTTTAATAATTAACTAATCAGGGCAGCACGGGCACGTGCTAGCCATGGGAAAAAAAAGTAGTGATTAGGATCAATTTTAGATTTTATTTGTATTATAAAATAAAGATATAAATCATTTCATTTTTTAAATACATAGAGATTTACATTAATCAAAAGAGACATTAATTTTAAGAATTTTGATAATTATGTCATAAAAAGTTAATCTCATTCGTATAAAATCATGACAGATCCCAGTCCAATATTTTATTATTTCATTTTGATCTATAACTTACACCTCAATAGTTATGAATATATTGTAATAACAACAAAATGTCATGACATTTTTAGTTGTACTAGATTTCGGTATAATATTTTATTATTTTATTTCATTTTATTTTGACCCATAAGGAATTGACACATGCGTCACAACATTTTCATAACATCTCTAAGTATACATTGTACTTAATTACAATGTAAATTTATATTGTAGACACAAAAAAATTGGCCAATTTTGTACACATTTGCAAAATTTGTACAATATTTATCATTTTTTGTGCAAATGTGTATAATATTAACCACTTTTGTGCATTTGCAATGTAAACTTGCATTGCAAGTACAAAGTAAACATATAAAGATCTTAAAAATAAAAAAAAGAAGTGCACCTCATTAATTGAATAAACCAAAAAAAAAAACAATATTCATGAGCCTCTGGCTCTTTTTATATAGTTAATAGATATGCTAGCTTACATAAATATTTAAAAGAAAAAAAAAAAAACACAAACCGATAACTGGAAAAAAAAAAAAAAAAAAAACTTTAGGCACTGTAGAAATTAATGTTAAAATGTTGTGGACTTATTATTTTTTTTATTTGATCTATAAGAAACTGAGATCTCAACAATTGTGAAAATATTGTGATAACAATAAGTGTTGTAACATTTTCTCAAAATATTTATTTTTAGTTGTGGTTGGTCACAGTCTTATACTTTATTATTTTATTTCGACTTGTAAGAAATTGACATGTCAATAATTGTGAAAATATTATGAAATTTGTTGTACCAGTATAACAATATATATACCAGCTTACATACATATTTAAAAGAAAAAAAAAACTTTAGGCACTGTAGCTACCGTGCCAGTTGAATAAACTAAAAACATTACACAATAAGTGTTCTAACATTTTCTCAAAACATTTATTTTTAGTTGTGGTTGATCACAGTCTCATATTTTATTATTTTATTTTGGCTTGTAAGAAATTGACACGTCAATAATTGTGAAAATTTTGTGAAATTTGTTGTGTCAGTATAACAATATATATACCAGCTTACATAAATATTTAAAAGAAAAAAAAAACACAAACCGATTACTGAAGAAAAAAAAAAAAAAAAAACTTTAGACACTGTAGCTACCATGCTAGTTGAATAAACCAAAAGCACTGCACAATAAGTATTGTAACATTTTCTCAAAATATTTATTTTTAGTTGTGATTTGTCACAGTCTCATATTTTATTATTTTATTTCAACTTATAAGAAATTGACATGTCAATAAGTGTGAAAATATTGTGAAATTTGTTGTGTCAGTATAACAATATATATACCAGCTTACATAAATATTTAAAAGGAAAAAGAAAAAAAAAACTGTAACAATTGTAGCTACAGTGCCACTTGGCACTGTAGTTACTGTTCAAAACTTGGAAAAAAAAAAAAGTGGCTCACGAAACCAAAGCCTTATAGCTACAATGCTTTAGCACATTCGAGCACGTCAATAATTATGAAAATATTGTAAATTTTGTTTTGGCAGTATAACAATATATATATATATATATATATATCAGTTTACATAAATATTTAAAAGGAAAAAAAAAAACACAAACCGATTACTAAAAAAATAAAAAAATTGTAGCTATTGTAGAAGTGGCATTTTAGTTACTGTTCAAAACTTTCAAAAAAAAAAAAAAAGTAGCTCACGCAACCAAATCAGTGTAGCTACAGTAATTTAGTGCATTCGCGTTTTTATATGTAGTAGCTATAGTGCTAGTTAACTAAACCAAAAGCACGTAGCTACCGTGCATACATGCATTCGGGATAAAGCAAAAGCACTATACAATAAGTGTTATAACATTTTCTCAAAATATTTATTTTTAATTGTGGTTGGTCACAGTCTCATATTTTATTATTTTATTTCAACTAGTAAGAAATTGACACATCAATAATTGTGAAAATATTGTAAAATTTGTTGTGTCATTATAATAATATATATACCAGCTTACATAAATATTAAAAAAAAAAAAAACACAAACTGATTACTGGAAAAAAAAAAAAAAAAAACTTTAGGCACTTAGCTACAGTTCCGGTCAATAATTGTAAAAATATTGTGAAACTTATTTCGTCAGTATAACAATATATATACCAGCTTATATAAATATTAAAAAGAAAAACACTTTAGTTACGTAAACCGTTTAACTAAACCAAAAGCATGGTATATAAAGAAGAAAGAAAAGACAAAAAAACAAGAGGCAAAAATGCAAAACTAACCCTCTAACTTTCAACGTTTTTCATTTCAGTCTTCTAACTTTCAGTTTTGTCATTTCAGTCCTCTAACTTTCAATTTTTGTCAATCCAAGCTTTCGTTAGAACTTAGTTAAGGCTGCCGTTAAACTCACTGCAATGATTCACCCATTTTTTTAAATTTTGGAATTAAAAGAAAAAAAGAAAAATCTGTATTAAAAAAAAAACATTTTAAGGGGAACGACAAAAGAAACCTTGAGAGACCCAAATCCCTACCGTAGAGAATTTGGGGAAAAGGAAGAATCGCATTGGTGTCACAGCTGGACGCTGCTTCAATCCACTCATTAGCCCATAAATCTTCTGTACTTGGAAGAAGTTGATGGTGGAGACTTAATTAAGAACTTATGTTTTGTTTGTTTGTTTCTTGCTATAATTGGAGACCTTGTCTTGCAAAATTTCTGTTGTTGTGTAGAAGCTATAGACAAGAACAAAGGATTGGGGAATAGAACTGTGTTTTTAGCCCATGGTCTATTCTTGGGGAATATTCTATTTGCCAAATATCGGCTATTTTCTGTCTAATTCTCTAATCTTTGGGGTGAAACTTTGAAGTTGATTCCTGAACGAGCCCTTTGAAGTGATGGTGTATCAGACTCTGATCGAATCAATTGCAATTTGTTTTGCTTCTCCCGCTTTCTTCTAGGTTCTGTGTTTTCTGGTTGTGGCCTCTGGTTCCTCCGTTAAGTTACTGGAGTTTTAGGATCATCAAGTGTGATTTTCTTGGTTTTATTAACAACAAATCATCCTCAAACCGATTCTTCCTTTTCCCCAAATTTTCTACGTTAGGGATTTGGGTTTCTTAAGGATTCTTTGTTTTGATTTACGTTAGGGATTTGACTCAATGTTTTGTTTGTTTGTTTTGATTTCAGGGGAAGGGAGAATGTTTACTTTTTTTTTTTTCTTTTTTTTTACAAAATTTTCTTTTTTTCTTTTAATTCCGAAATTAAAAAAAAGAAAAAGAAAAAAAAAGAAGGTAAAACTGAAAGTTAACGGCAGCCTTAACTGAGTTTTAACGGAACCTTGGATTAACAAAAATTGAAAGTTAGAAGATTGAAATGATAAAACTGAAATTTAGAGGACTGAAATGAAAAACATTGAAAGTTAGAGGTTCAGTTTTGCATTTTTGTCAAAAAAAAAAACACAAAACAAACTAGAAAAAAAAAAAATCCAAAGCACTGTTGCTGCTTCGGTACTTTGCACTAGTGTATTTGCATTGTGCAAGCACTGTAGCAGCATAGCCGCTTTTTATATAAAGAGATATATATCCGTTTGGATATAATTTATTGTTGCTGAAAATTGCTGTAAGTTGCTGAAAACTGAAAACACTGTAGTAAAATAATTTTTAGGGAAAATTACAGTTTTCCCACCTGTGGTTTGCTCGAAAAATACTTTGCCAACCTGTGGTTTAAAAATTGACACTTTACCCACTTGAGGTTAACTTGGTTTGTCTCCAGTTACCCATCTCTGTTAAAAACAGGGGTAAATTTGTATTTTTGTTAGCCTTTTATGTTTCTCTCCTCTCAAAACATAAAAAACTAAAAATTCATGAGAAAGAAAGATTTAAAAGTTAGGTTTTAATTTATAAAATTAAAAATTTTCTGAAGAAATTGGTCGACTCAATGGCGCTCTTGAGCTTCTTGAGATATGTATAAACTATAAAGGTCTGTCGCATTGAGCTAAGGGAAGAGACAAGCTTGGTAGTAGGCTTGGAAGAAGACACACATGAAGTGATCTTACGACTGACCAACCACGGTGAGAATTGCTCTACTCTTTGCATTGTTGGGATGAAGGGCATATGGTGAGAGCTGGGATTTGTTTACACAAGTGGTGCGCCTTCCTCAACCTGAAATCTCTCCAGACATTGGAATACAAGAATTGAAAAAAAAAAATTGCAGAAAAAGAGAGAAAAAATTGTTAGTATGAGCTATGAAGCACGGGTGCATTTTGGGACTCGGGTGCGGGTGCGAGACTCGGCAATTTTTGAAAAAGTAGGGTGCGGGTGCGGCGGGATTCGGCGATTAAAAAATTATTAAAAATATTTTTATTTATATTTTCTATATATTTTTACTATTAAAATATTCATAAAAAACACATTGTTATGCCTTGATTCACAAAACAAAGAAAGAAGAAGGCAAGAAACACATTACTATGCCTCTGAGGTCAGAATTTCGGCTGTTCCGGCGAGTTTCAAGGTCGATATCGGCCTGTTTCGACCGTTTCCGGCATATTTCGGCCGTATCGGCCGTATCGGTCGCCGGCCAATACGATCCGATACGGCCGATATGAACCGATTCTGGCCGAATCGAAGCCGATTCTAGCCGAATCGAGCCTCGTCGGCGCGAATCGAGCCTCGTTGGCGCAAATCCGAGAGAAAAAAAAAAAAAAATCAGACGCAGTACCGTCTCGCGGTCAACGACGTCGGACGCCGCCGCGTCCCGCGTCAGGCCGTGTCGGACTCGGGGGACTCGGGTGCGGCACCCTCCCAGCCGCGTCCGTGCTTTCTAGAGTATGAGTTTGCCCTTTAATTTGTCTCTTTTTTTCCCCTTAAGATAAAGAGAAAATGAATCATTTTATAAAGGAATTAGAAGATAATAGAATGGAAGTATTCCGTCATAACCATTTCATTCATTTATACTAAACTTTCAACCAAGTGATAGATGGAATATCCATTCAAACATCTTTTGTTATTCCAAACAGAGATTTTATTTATGTGGAGAAGAATTAATATTTAATGGGGTTTCATTTCATCATTGAAAGGTGAATGAAAAAAAAAAGAATTAATGAAAAAGAAAAAAAGAATTGAAGTAGGAAGAAGTAGGTCCTTGCCAAAACCTAGCTTTCAGATCTTTTTTCCTCTTGATTTTTTAGTTTTTTTATGTTTTGAGAGGAGAGGGCCATAAAATAGTAGCAAAAATATTAATTTATTCCTGTTTTTAACAGAGGTGGGTAATTGGAGACAAACAGAGCTTACCTTAGGTGGATAAAGTGCCAATTTTTAAACCACGGGTAGGCAAAGTGTTTTTCGGGCAAATTACAGGTGGGCAAAGTGTAATTTCTCCTAATTTTTAAATGTATGAATAGTACCGCGAGACCCATTTTTAATATTTTTTTAATGCATAAACAGTAGGTGTGGGTCCCATAAACAGTGGGTAAATAATACTAAAACAGTACGTGAACAGTATTTTTTGTCTTTATATAGTAACTTCTGTCTCCTGACCCGCGTGGAAGAAAAAAAAAAAAAAACTGAAAACGTAGCGGAGAAAACGCACCACAACAAAACTGTGTGCCGGTTTGGATAGCTAGTAAAGTTGCGTTGCGTTTCACTTGTTGCGTTTTCTCCTTTTTTTTTTCTTTTTTTTTTGGCCGGCTTTTTTGACTTTGGGGGACAAACATTACTGTGCATGAACAGTGCGGCACTGTTCATGCACTGTTTATACATTAAAAAATATTAAAAATGGGTCCCACAGTACTATTTACACGTTTAAAAATTATTTTGCTACAGTGTTTTCAGCAACAATCAATTTTCAGCAACTTCCGGCAACAATAACTTCTATCCAAACCCTCACATAAGACAAACTAGTTTAAAAGTCAGTAGAATACTTCTTCACATGTATGTACCTATGATTGGTTGAAGCTGGAGTTGCTATAAATATAAATGGACAAAAAAGTTGCTATAAATATATGAACACATCACTTTACCAGGTGCTTGATGATTAAGCCATGCCGTTGACACTCATAGAGTTTGAGATAACCTTTGCACCTATCACTTTCAGGTACTCTAAACTTACTCTCTCTAACTCTCTCGATGTGTTTCTGTTTTTTGTTTACAGTTTGTTTTCGTCGTCGTTGTTGTTAATTGTTGTGGTTGGATCTTGTTTGGTTACAGAGAAAATTTTGTATAGAGAAAAAAAAAAAAATATCGGAGAGGGGTATCTTACAGATTGGGATATATGTCCTACAATCAATCATACAGGTCGGAGAAGGTTGAAACGACGCAGTATAGGAAAACCGATAGGCGATCCTCCAGCTCCAATGGTAAAGGCGGCGGTGGTCCCGCCGCTTCTCCGTCCTACAATTCCTCAAACTCTCGCAGGTCCTCTCTCTCTCTCTCTCCGTTTTTGTTTCCAAAGTTTTGATTTTTTTTTTGTTTGTTGTTAATGGTGGTGATTTGTGATTTGAGGTTTTGATTAGTTTTTTTTTTTTTTTTTTTTTTTTTGGTTTTGGGATTTTTTTTATTTATAGAAATTGATGGGACAACTGATAATTTAGAGATATTGAACTCCACTGATTTGGGTTCTTTTGATGTTGGAAGTTCTCATGGTGAGAAGACCTCTACTGTAGATGCCTCTTCAAGCAGAAGTTACAGCATAGGTAGTAATGAGATTGGTACAATGTCTGGTACATCAGACCAGCAGTCTGCTCCTATTCCAGCCCGTGATCTTAAGGAAGCAACTTCAAAACACGAAGGGGAAGATGCAGAAATTTCAGTATTTAGAGTTTTTCTCCATAATCATTAGCCTTTAACTATTTCTATGCTCATGTTGCTTGCCTACTTAAGAAGGTATCAAGATGTTCATGTTGGGTTCTTCTCAAAACCAAAAAAAAAAAGAAAGAGATGTTCATGTTGTGCACTACCTTATATAGCTACTAGTAGTATGCTCACAAATTAACTAAAAATTTTATGTAAAAGGAAAAAATATTATCAAAACTATCATGGGTCTTGTTAACGTGTGACCTTAGGGCACATATTAACCATCCATTTTGGGAAAGTGTTTATGGAAAATTGAAAAAACTATCAAAACTGTTAATTACTTTTTCGTTTTTTCATAAAAAAGTTTTCTAAAATAGTTTACTAATGTATGCCCGGGCACACATTAACTATCTATTTTGGAAAAGTGTTTATAGAAAATTGAAAAAACTGTCAAAACTATTAATTACTTTTTTTATTTTTTATAAAAAAGTTTCCTAAAATTGTTTATTAATATATGCCCCAAGAGCACGCATTAGTAAATCCCAACTATCATATATATAAAATTACTAAGCCACTTAAAACTCTAAATTAACTATAGGCGAAAATACTATTTTCGTCCCTATATTTTCACCCGATTTTCACTTTAATCTCTATCTTTTTTTTTTTCACCGCTTTTAGTATCTATTCTAAAAAACGCATCTCCTTTTAAAAACAGAATTAAAAACTAAAAATTACATTAATTGAGATCTAAATATGTTTTAAACAAGAACAATAACATCACATACCCAGATCTAAAAACACAAACACATAAATTAAAATCTAAAAATTAAAAATTTTAAAACTACCATTTTCTCAAACCCAACAAAATCATCAAATCCTAAAACTCCAAAGTACCAAATCAATCCAAAAATACAACACAACAAACCCAAACAAAAAAATCTCAAACTCATAAAAACAGTACCCTCATTTTCATGATTCGAATCCCAGAAATCTTTTCTCAAATAAAAAAAAAAAAAAAAAAAAAAGAATCCCAGGAATCGAAGCTCCCATCTTCATCACCGTCCGATCGTCCACCTCCACCGCCGCCACAAATCTTACCGTCACCAAACCCGAACCCACCCGCCACCAACAAGCTCAGCATCCCACTCCCACTCTTCGTCCCAACCTCGCACCTCTCCCCCAATAACGACGCCGTTTTACTACCAGACCCCACCGTCTTCATCGCTTCCTCCACCTCCTCCACCGAGATTCCGCTTAGAGTTCTCGAAAATGGTTTCTTCTTCGGAACCGAGAGCTCGCGGAGGTCGGTTTCGGAGAGCGCACGTGTCATCGTCTTAGCGGTTGGATCGCTGATCACTGGAGGAGAAGATCCGACTGTCATCGTCGGCGACGGTGAGTTCTCTTTCTCTCCCTCTTTCGCGGGTTTCATGAGTTAATTTTTGTTGGGTTGTGGTTCCAATTTGGGTCAGGGTGGCGGTGGTTGGTGGTTCTGATCTGGGTTTGGTTTGTGGCTTGCTTCGTGGGTTGGTTCTTCATTTGTGGTTTGGTTTGTGATTTATTGGTGGGTTTGGTCACTGTGATTGTCCTTGTGTTCGTGGCTTGATTCAGACGTTTTGGTTGATGGGTTTTTCTGAGTTTGAGATTTTTTTGTTTAGATGGGTTGTGTTGTATTTTTGGGTTGATTTGATACTTTTGAAATTTTAAATTTTTGGATTTTAATTTCTGGGTCTGTGTTCTTAGATTTGAATTTATGGTCTTGTTGTTTTTATTTAAGACATATTTAGATCTTAATTTATGTAATTTTTACTTTTTAATTATGTTTTTAATTTTTTTATTTAGTTAAAATTAATAAATTAATTTTTTTAAATTTAAATACTGCCGTGGTATTTTTAATATCAAAATAAAATTTTTTATTATTATTTTAATAGTTCTGTCTACCACGTTGGACGGGGCTGTTAGGACATTGACGGAAAAGACTAAAATAAGATGCGTTTTTTAAAATAGGAACTAAAAGCGATGGAAAAAAAATATATGGACCAAAGTAAGAATCGGATGAAAATATAAGGATGAAAATAGCATTTCTGCCTTATCTATATAATGCATACATATATATTGAACCAGTCAATGACAGAATTTAGTGTGAATTGTGAAAGTTTTATTATATTAAAATATAAATATTAAATTTATTTTTAATTCCTTGATGTTTTTGGCAATAGAATTTTAGTTGGAGTGTAATTTTAAATTTTTTGAAACTTAAATAAAATGTATACTTATATTAAAATATCCAAATAATTAATAAGATATATATTGAATTTTAGTTGGAGTAGAATTTTAAATTCCTTGAAACTTGGGTAATAGAGTTTCAATTAAATTAAGCTATTTTAATAATTAACTAGTCAGCGTGCTAGCCATGGGAAAAAAAAGTAGTGATTAAGATCAATTTTAGATTTTATTTGTATCATAAAATAAAGATATAAATCATTTGATTTTTTAAATACATAGAGATTTACATTAAACAAAAGAGACATTAATTTTAAGAATTTTGATAATTATGTCATAAAAAGTTAATCTCATTCGTATAAGACCGTGACAGATCCCAGTCCAATATTTTATTATTTTATTTTGACCTATAACTTACATCTCAACAGTTGTGAATTTATTGTAATAATAACAAAATGTCATGGCATTTTTAGTTGTGCTAGATCTCGGTATAATATTTTATTTTATTTTGGCCCATAAGGAATTGACGCATACGTTACAACATTTTCATAATATCTCTATGTATACATTGTACTTAATTACAATGTAAATTTATATTGTAGACACAAAAAAATTGGCAAATTTTGTACACATTTACAAAATTTGTACAGTATTTACCATTTTTTGTGCAAATGTGTATGTTAACCACTTTTGTGTATTTACAATGTAAACTTGCATTGCAAGTACAAAGTAAACATATAAAGATCTTTAAAAAAAAAAAAAAAAACTCAAACCAACTGGCATACTTGAAGGGAAAAAAAAGTGCACCTCACTAATTGAATAAACCAAAAAAAAATACTATTCATGAGCCTTTGGCTCTTTTTATATAGTTAACAAATATGCCAGCTAACATAAATATTAAAAGAAAAAAAAAACACAAACGGATCACTGGAAAAAAAAAATACTTTAGGCACTGTAAAAATTAATGTTAAAATGTTGTAGACTTAGCATTTTTTTGTTTGATCTATAAGAAACTGAGATCTCAACAATTGTGAAAATATTGTGATAACAATAAGTGTTATAACATTTTCTCAAAATATTTATTTTTAGTTTTGGTTGGTCACAGTCTCATATTTTATTATTTTATTTTAACTTGTAAGAAATTGACACTTCAATAATTGTGAAAATATTATGAAATTTGTTATGTTAGTATAACAATATATATACTAGCTTATATATATATATATTTTTTTTAAAAAAAAAAAACACAAACTAATTATTGAAAAAAAAACTTTAGGCATTGTAGCTACCATGCCAGTTGAATAAACCAAAAACATTACACAATAAGTGTTCTAACATTTTATCAAAACATTTATTTTTAGTTATGGTTGGTCACAGTTTCATATTTTTTTATTTTATTTCAGCTTGTAAGAAATTGACACGTTAATAATTGTGAAAATATTGTGAAATTTGTTATGTCAATATAACAATATATATACCAGTTTACATAAATATTTAAAAGAAAAAAAACACAAACCGATTACTGGAAAAAAAAAAAAAAAAAAAAAACTTTAGGCACTGTAGCTACCGTACCAATTGAATAAACCAAAAGCACTGCACAATAAGTGTTATAACATTTTTTCAAAACATTTATTTTTAATTGTGATTAGTCACAGTCTCATATTTTATTATTTTATTTCGACTTGTAAGAAATTGACACGTCAATAAATGTGAAAATATTGTGAAATTTGTTGTGTCAGTATAACAATATATATACAAACTTGCATAAATATTTAAAAGAAAAAAAAACTATAGCTGCTGTTCAAAACTTTAAAAAAAAAAGAAAAAAAGAAGAGTAGCTCACGAAACCAAAGCCTTATAGCTACAGTGCTTTAACGCATTCACGCACGTCAATAATTGTGAAAATATTGTAAAATTTGTTTTGTCATAATAACAATATATATATTAGCTTACATAAATATTTAAAAGAAAAAAAAAACACAAACCGATTACTAAAAAAAAAAAAAATTGTAGCTATTGTAGAAGTGGCATTGTAGTTACTGTTCAAACTTGGAAAAAAAAAAAAAAAAAAAAAGGTGGCTCACGAAACCAAATCAGTGTAACTACAATAATTTAGCACATTCATGCTTTTATATATAGTAGCTACATTGCTAGTTAACTAAACCAAAAGGCATGCATACACGCATTTGCGGTAAAGTAAAAGCACTACACAATAAGTGTTATAATATTTTCTCAAAACATTTATTATTAATTGTAGTCGGTCACAATCTAATATTTTATTATTTTATTTCAACTTGTAAGAAATTAGCAAGTCAATAATTGTGAAAATATTGTGAAATCTGTTATGTCAGTATAACAATATATATACCAACTTACGTAAATATTTAAAAGGAAAAAAAAAAAAAAAACTCAAACCAATTACTGAAAAAAATAATAATAATAATAAAAAATAAAAAAACTTTAGGCACTACAGTGCCGGTAACTAAACAAAAAGCACTGTAACAATATATGTGTGGATTTGGATAGTAAGTTTAGTTGCGTTGAGTTTTGCTCCTGCGTTTTCAGTTTTTTTTTTTTTTTTTCTTTGTTGGAGTTATTGACTTTTGAGGGAAAAAAATGCTGTGCATGAACAGTGTGACACTGTTTACACACTGTTTATGTACTGTTTACATATTAAAAAATATTAAAAATGAGTTACTATTCATATATTTAAAAATTATTTTGCTACAGTGTTTTCAGCAACAATTAATTTTCAACAACTTTCAGTAACAATAAACTGTATTCAAATGGATCCTATATACCAATTTACATAAATATTATAAAAAAAAAAAAAAAAAAACCGATTACTGGAAAAAAAAAACGTGAAATTTGTTACTTCAATATAACCCAAAAAAAAAAAAATCACGAAATCAAAGTACTGTTACCGCTACAGTTCTTGCACAGTGCAAACACACTGAGTGCACAGTACCGAAGAACTGTAGCGGCCTAGCCGCTTTTTATACAAAGAGATATAAGAATAAGACAAACCAGTTTAAAAGTTACGTAGAATACTTCTTAACATGTATGTACCTATTAACAATGTGATTGGTTGAAGCTGGAGTTGCAATAAATATAAATGGACAAAAAAGTTGCTATAAATATATGAACACATCACTTTACCAGGTACTTGATGATTAAGCCATGCCGTTGACACTCAGAGTCTGAGATAACCTTTGCACCTATCACTTTCAGGTACTCTAAACTTTCTCTCTCAAACTCTCTTGATGTGTTTCTGTTTTTTGTTTACAGTTTGTTTTCGTCGTAGTTGTTGTTAATTGTTGTGGTTGGATCTTGTTTGGTTACAGAGAAAATTTTGTATAGAGAAAAAAAAAAAAATATCGGAGAGGGGTATCTTACGGATTGGGATATATGTCCTACAATCAATCAAACATGTCGGAGAAGATTGAAACGACGCAGTATAGGAAAACCGATAGGCGATCCTCCAGCTCTAATCAGCAGCGGAGCTCCTCAGGCGCTTACGGTAAAGGCGGCGGTGGGCCCGCCCCTTCTCCGTCATACAATTCCTCCAACTCTCGCAGGTCATCTCTCTCTCTCTCTCTCCGTTTTTGTTTCCAAAGTTTTGATTTTTTTTTTTGTTTGTTGTTAATGGTGGTGATTTGTGATTTGAGGTTTTGATTGGTTCTTTTTTTTTTTTTTTTTTTTTTTTTTGGTTTTGGGATTTTTTTTATTTATAGAAATTGATGGGACAACTGATAATTTAGAGATATTGAACTCCACTGATTTGGGTTCTTCTGATGTTGGAAGTTCTCATGGTGAGAAGACCTCTACTGTAGATGCCTCTTCAAGCAGAAGTGACAGCATAGGTAGTAATGAGATTGGTACAATGTCTGGTACGTCAGATCAGCAGTGTGCTCCTATTCCAGCCCCTGATCTTAAGGAAGCAACTTCAAAACACGAAGGGGAAGATGCAGAAATCATTGGTGGTGGATTGGCCCCTTTGCCAGCATCAGGTGCTAAGGATAAACCTATCCTTGATCAGAATAAGGCTAAGATTATTTCTAAAGCAACAAAGAAGAAGAAAAAAAAAATTCTTCTGAAAGCTGATGCTGCTGGGACAACCTCTAATCTTTATAATGCTTATAAGGTCCCAGAGGAAAAGAAAGAAACTATTTTGTCTACAGATTATACTGAGAGCATTTCTACTTGTGTGAATTCATCGGCGAATTCGTCTACTCCACGGACTACTGCTGCTGCTGTTCAGAATGGTTCCCATGTACACCCCCAATTACATGGTATGGATTAAAAATTGTGTCTTTGATTGGAGGATGTTGATGGGTTTTTGTTATAATTGAGAAAAAAAGCAAGTGTGGTTGAGTTTAATGGTTTTTTTTTTTTTTTTTTTGATTTGGGTGTTGATAGGAGCAGCTGATGCGCCGGTTACAAGCGCAGCTGCCAAGCCAGCTGAGCCGCCAGCACCAGTAGCTGCTGTGCAGAGAAGCACCAGACCTGTTCCGAAGGCTCCAACTTCTCAATCTTCCGCCATGAGCTCCGACCCTGCCGCAGCTCCCAAAACACCTGTAAAGGGTATGTGTTATTTAGATGCATCAGATATAGTTCTTGAATTTTGTTATAATGTGGGAGACTATCAGTGTTGGTTTCTCTTGATGGTGATTAGTAGTTCTAGCCCAATGTAACTAATGATATGCTATTTATTTATTGATCAGCCCCAGGAGATGCTTCTAAGCCTTACCCCTTCCAGTTTGGGTCCATAAGTCCTGGTTTCATGAATGGGATGCAGGTATGTTTATGATCTCACATTTACTAAATCAACATTGTTATTTTTTTTTTCTTTCCCTAAAGTGCATGGTGCTCAGTAATTTTTTTAAAATATTATTTTTGTAGATATGAATGATTGTTTTTATCTTGTGGTTGTAGGTTCCTGCTCGGACAAGCTCAGCGCCCCCAAATTTTGATGAGCAGAAAAGAGATCAGGTTTTTACTTACCCTTTCCCTATTTCATCTTTTGACCTGCTTGTCTATTGAAAATCTGATGCTTAATGGTAGCCCCCTAACCTCCCTTCCTGTTCTCTTTCAATTAGTTTGGAGCTTTATACAATGTACTATTAAAACTTAGCATATTTTTTATTTGCCATTTCCTTTGTGCTTCAATTGTTGGTGTTGGGATAATTCAATTACTCAATTTTGAATGTTGGAAATTTATGGCATTGAGCGCTTGTAATTTGACAACGAACCTTTCTGTGTTTTTCTGACCCGCAGGCACGTCATGATTCCTTTAGACCTCCCCCTCCATTGCCAATTCCTACTGCAGCCAAGCAGCAGTTCTCGAGGAAGGATGCAGTTGCTGCTGAACAATCTAATACTGGGGAGGCTCATTCACTGCCAAAGGTTAAAAAGGATGTGCAAGTCTCACCTGTGCCACCTGCAAGCCAACCTCAGAAGCCTCCTGTACTTCCTCCTATGGGTGGGATGTCCATGCCAATGCAGTATCACCAGCCACAGGCTTCTGTGCAATTTGCTGGCCCCAACCAACAGCTTCAATCCCAGGGTATGACAGCCACTCCACATCAAATGCAGTTGTCCATGGGTTTATCAATGGCAAATGCGCCCCAAGTGCAACCGCCCGTGTTTCTCCAACCCCATCCTATGCAGCAGGGAATCATTCATCAAAGCCAGTACACTGCTCAAATGGGTCCTCAGTTGCCCCCTCAATTAGGCAACATGGGAATGGGCATGACCCCACCATACCCCCAGCAGAAGGGAGGAAAATTTGGTGGCCCCCGTAAAACTACTGTTAAGATTACTCATCCAGATACACATGAAGAGTTGAGGCTTGACAAACGGGCTGATTCTTATTCAGATGGTGGGTCATCGGCTCCTAGGTCTCTTCCTAATATGCCTCCTCAATCCCAGCCTATTCCATCATTTGCACCTTCTCATCCTCTTAACTTTTATAATCCCAATTCTTTCAATGCCGGTTCTATGTTCTATCCGCCTCAAAGTTCTGTTCCTTTAACAAGTAGCCAGTTAGCACTCAATTCTCAAGCACCAAGATTTAATTATCCAGTTGGCCAGAATCCCCAAAACATGGCGTACATGAATCCATCAGCTCTTAATTCCCTACCTTTAAATAAGACTGGGACCCCAATGCATGTCACTGCAGATCTACCAAAACACGAAGGGGAAGATGCAGAGATCATTGGTGGTGGATTGGCCCCTTTGCCAGCATTAGGTGCTAAGGATAAACCTATCCTTGATCAGAATAAGGCAAAGGTTACTTCTAAAGCAACAAAGAAGAAGAGAAAAGAAATACTAAGCAAAAAAAAAAAGAACAGAAAAGAAATTTGTCTGAAAGCTGATGCTGTTGGGACAACCTCTGATCTTTATAATGCTTATAAGGGCCCAGAGGAAAAGAAAGAAACTATTTTGTCTACAGATTATACTGAGAGCATTTCTACTTGTGTGAATGAGAAGCAGGCACCTACTGATGCCAAGAAGTATTCCCGAGATTTCCTCTTGAAATTTTCTGAGCAATGCACTGATCTCCCTGAGGATTTTGAGATTACATCTAATATAGAGGCATTGATGAGTGCTAATTTGAATCTCGCTCATCTTGCTGAACGTGATTCATACCCTAGTCCAGGTAGAATCGTAGACAGGCCGAGTGGGGGATCTCGATTAGACCATCATGGTAGTAGTAGTAGTATGGGTGAAGAGGACAGGTGGGGTAGGCTACCTAGTCATTTTGCAATTTGTGATGTGCGTCTGGATCCTGTTCCTATTTGTGGAGGTAATACAGGTTTTCGACCTGGCCCAAGAAGCAATTATGGTGTTCTCAGGAACCCACGTGGACAAGCACCTATGCAGTACCCCGAAGGAATCCTCTCTGGTCCCTCCATGGGTTCTCAAGGTGGAATGCCTAGAAACAACCCTGATACTGTAGATGCCTCTTCAAGCAAAAGTGACAGCATAGGTAGTAGTGAGATTGGTACAATGTCTGGTACGTCAGATCAGCAGTCTGCTCCTATTCCAGCCCCTGATCTTAAGGAAGCAACTTCAAAACACGAAGGAGAAGATGCAGAGATCATTGGTGGTGGATTGGCCCCTTTGCCAGCATCAGGTGCTCAGGATAAACCTATCCTTGATCAGAATAAGGCAAAGATTATTTCTAAAGCAACAAAGAAGAAGAAAAAAAAAATTCTTTTGAAAGCTGATGCTGCTGGGACAACCTCTGATCTTTATAATGCTTATAAGGTCCCAGAGGAAAAGAAAGAAACTATTTTGTCTACAGATTATACTGAGAGCATTTCTACTTGTGTGAATGTGAAGCAGGCAACTGCTGATGCGGTTGAAGTAGATGCTGTTGCTAGTGAAAAGGGTGGACTGAACAAAGCTAAGCCCGATGATTGGGAAGATGTTGCTGACTTGTCTACTCCAAAATTAGAAGTTTCAGACGATGGACAGCTAATTCATGGAGGACTGGATCATTATGACCATGATGGAGATGGAAGTATGGCCAAGAAGTATTCCCGAGAGTTCCTCTTGAAATTTTCGAAGCAATGCACTGATCTCCCTGAGGATTTTGAGATTACATCTTTTATAGAGGCGTTGATGAGTGCTAATTTGAATCTCTCTCATCTTACTGAACGTGATTCATACCCTAGTCAAGGTAGAATCGTAGATAGGCCGAGTGGGGGATCTTGATTAGACCATCGTGGTAGTAGTAGTAGTAGTATGGGTGAAGAGGATAGGTGGGGTAGACTATTTGGTCATTTTGCAATTCGTGATGTGCGTTTGGATCCTGTTCCTGTTTATGGAGGTAATACAGGTTTTCGACCTGTGGCCCAGGAGGCAATTATGGTGTTCTCAGGAACCCACGTGGACAGCCACCTATGCAGTACCCCAAAGGAATCCTCTTTGGTCCCTCCATGGGTTCTCAGGGTGGAATGCCTAGTAATAGCCCTGATGCTGACCGATGGCTGCGTAATGCCAATATTCAACAGAAAGGTTTATTTCCTTCTTCTCATACTCCATTACAGATGATGCACAAAGCTGAGAAGAAGTATGAAGTGGGTAAAGTGACGGATGAGGAACAGGCAAAACAACGGCAGTTGAAAGCTATTTTGAACAAGCTAACTCCTCAGAACTTTGATAAACTTTTCGAACAAGTGAAAGCAGTAAACATTGACAATCCTGACACTCTTAACTGGTGTCATCTCACAGATCTTTGACAAAGCTTTAATGGAACCTACTTTCTGTGAAATGTATGCCAATTTCTGTAGTCATCTTTCCTTGGAATTGCCTGATTTCAGCAAAAGACAATGAAAAGATAACTTTTAAGAGGGTGCTTTTGAACAAGTGCCAGGAGGAATTTGAGAGAAGGGAAAGAGAGCAAGAAGAAGCTAATAAAGCTCATGAAGAGGGTGAGATCAAACAGTCTGCAGTGGAAAGAGAAGAAAAGAGAACTAAGGCTCGAAGACAAATTCTAGTGTGAAGCCAATTCATTGATCCATTATGTTTGATAATGGACCAACTAAGTTCACTTTTAAGTTGGTGTGATGGGAGGGAATTGCTGTATATGCATGGTAAACTAGATCAAAAGACTCGCCAATTCATGATAAATAAATTCAATGATCCAAACAGCGTGGCAAAAGTATTGCTTGCATCGACAAAGGCATGTTCTGAGGGTATCAATTTGGTAGGTGCTTCAAGGGTTGTTCTGCTTGATGTTGTTTGGAATCCGTCTGTAGAGAGGCAAGCTATAAGCCGGGCATATAGAATTGGCCAAAAGAAAGTGGTCTATACTTACCATCTCATCACACGGGGGACTATAGAATGTGACAAGTATTGTGAACAGGCTGAGAAAGATCATCTATCTGAGTTGGTGTTTTCTTATGAGATGGTGGTTTCTTCTACCAACTAGGAAAATGATAAGCAAAAGAGTCCGGCTGTAGTTTCAGATGATAAAGTACTGGTTGAAATGATACGGCATGACAAGCTCAAAGATATGTTTGAGAAGATCATCTACCAGCCAAAGGAGTCAGATTTAGTTGAAAGTTTTGGTTCTATGGTTCTTCCATGAAAATAGTTGAATCTTATGATTCCCTTCAATTAAGGTGTGTATGATGTTGCTAGTCGTCAAATTATTATTTCCCCTCTCATTTCTGAATTTTTGAGTTTCTAGGAGGGTTAGGGATGTAATCTGTACTGTTATCTTTGTATGGTCTCTTCAAGTTCTGTGAATGGTAAATATGACCAGTATATAGAACATCAATACTCATGGTTATTGCACAAGGTTCTTAAGGCTGAGCATCAAATGAGTTACACTTAAATGAGTGTCTTAACAATTTAATTGTTTCAAAGATTATATTAGAGGTTTTGGACTTGTTAACTTTTGAAGGTACTTACAACCAGGGTTACTAACATGAAATGGTTTTTATATCTGTGACTACTTGATCAGTTTGGAAGTGCCTAAGGATATTTAGAATTGCTATTGCTAAATTGGTTCCTTAATTTGAAAAGCTAACTGATTGTAAAGCATAGGTCATTTGTAAGATGTGTCTGAAATTGTTATTGCTTTTTATGCAGATCGTTGGGGACCCAGCCTACTTGTCTTGGAACAGAAATCCAGCAGGAAATATGAATTCTAATATGTCTCATTTGCAAATGTTTTACTTTTGAACTGTCATACTAGGCCGAGCCTTACTGATTTTTGAAACATTCTCATTTGAGTGTATATAACTCTCTGCTGTTATCTGTATTTATCATTTTTAAGTAGCAATGGCATGTTCTAATTTGGTGCTAGGATCAGTTTTGTTATAGTATTTTTCTTCTTATTTTTGTACTTTGTTATAAGCAAGAGAGATGTACAGGTTTAATTCCCTTGGTCTTTCGCAATGTACATAGTTCGTGGATGATTGCATGCATGGTGATTAGACTCAATTCAAATGGAATATCCTCATGTAATTAAAAGAAAGAAAGCACAGCTAGACTGAACCTTTTAAATGCATTACTTGCCTAAATTATTAACTCAACTTTAATATGGAATTACTGTTTATCTTTCTTTTTGATAAACACTGTTTATCTTTCTTGTTTTATGGAGACTAGTGCTTTTTGTTTACCAATTATGCATGGTTAGAGGATTAAAACTTGCCCTGCCCTGGTAGTTCCATCGAGTTTCTCAACTTCGGATTATGCAGGCCACTCATTAGACAGTTGCTGGCTAAGATAAGTTTCTTCTGAAGATTTTAATGCCATTGTGTGATTTCAACTTATTTCGTCGGCTGCTGTGCTAACTCAACTGTTAAAATATATAGGAAAAGGAGATTCACCAAATTTATCTTCTTACTCAGATATTGTTCTTTTTTAAATGCTGTTTTGCTATATCATGGTGAACATTAGTCATTAGTCAGTTTTGCTCATTGAGGATAACTACTGGTTTTTTTAGTTTTTATTTTATTCATACATAGTGACTTTTTGGTCTGCATCCAGAAGCTCCAATGTAGCATTTTCTTCTTCATCTTCTTCTTCTTCTTTTTTCTTTTTTGCTCTGAATGTATCACTAGAACATCTTATGTACCGTCCTGCAATTTCAGTATTTAGAGTTTTTCTCCATAATCATTAGCCTTTAACTATTTCTATGCTCATGTTGCTGAAGGTATCAAGATGTTCATGTTGGGTTCTTCTCAAAACCAAAAAGAAGAAAAGAAAGAGATGTTTATGTTGTGCACTACCTTATATAGCTACTAGTAGTATGCTCACAAATTAACTAAAAATTTTATGTAAAAGGAAAAAATATTATCAAAACTATCATATATATCAAATTAGTAAGCCACTTGATACTCTAAATTAACTCTATAATGCATACATATATATTGAACCAGTCAATGACAGAATGTAGTGTGAACTGTGAAAGTTTTATAATATTAAAATATAAATATTAAATTTATTTTTAATTCCTTGAAATTTTTGGCAATAGAATTTTAGTTAGAGTGTAATTTTAAATTTCTGGAAACTTAAATAAAATGGTTACTTATATTAAATTTTCCAAATAATTAATAAGATATATATTGAATTTTAGTTGAAGTAGAATTTTAAATTCCTTGAAACTTGGGTAATAGAGTTTCAGTTAAATTAAACTATTTTAATAATTAATATAAGATAAACCAGTTTAAAAGTAACGTAGAATACTTCTTAACATGTATGTACCTATTAACAATGTGATTGGTTGAAGTTGGATTTGCTATAAATATATGAACACATCACTTTTCCAGTTACTTGATGATTAAGCCATGCCGTTGACACACAGTCTGAGATAACCTTCGCACCTATCACTTTCATACAAGTCTGTCTGTGTGTGTTTTGGTCAACCAGAAATCCATATGATAAGGACTTCTTTGTATATATATGTAATTAAGAGCATGGCTCTGAAACATGTTATCAACCTATTTGATTGCTTCAAATTTTTTTTCTTTCCCTTTTTTTTCACCTTTCATTTTCATCTTAAACCTGTTCAACTTCCTCAACATACTGGAAGATTTGACAAAACTTGCTAGTGATTAGAACACACTTAATTATAATTAATAAATGGGATTTTATTTGCGTACCTCTTGATGTCATGGGCAATCATGTGTCAATCTATAGAAGCAATTATTCGCGCGCACACTTAGCACACAAGAAGTTTTCCTCTTCTAATTCTTTATTTTAAAATGGCTCTCAATAGGGCGAGTTATGATTTTATCTTTACGTTAGGAGTAGAGAAGAGACTTAATCTTAATACAAAGTGTTGAGGTGGCAAAACCCACAACATAAGACTTAAAATTCAAAACAAATACCTAAAACCATTATCATATTGAACTATTAACACCAAGAAGAACAATCCATGGGGGCAATGATCCTTTGGGCCCCTTATAAACTTGTAGAAATTCTTTTAATATTAACAATTTTTTGTGTTCTTTGTCTTTGAAACTTTAAACAGTGGATTCCTTTTAAAATCTGTAAATTATACTATTACTATACCACTTCCCCAAGACATTCTTTTTCAAATTGAAATCATTTTAGTTGTATATATGAAAATAATTTGAATATTTACTTTTAGTTGTTTAACATTATAAGTTTTGAAGTGAGCCTTGAGAAAAAAAAAAAAAAAAGTGACAATCTTGTAAAAATGAAAAAAAGAAAAGAAAAGGAAAAAAAAAGTAAACAATTCATTATTATTTCATAAAAGACAAAAAGAAAAGAAGAATAAGAAAACTTAAGAAACTGATGGTAATTATTATACTTTGGGTTGGGCTATCCACCCATCAAATCGCATTTTTTCCAGTTTTTTTTTATTGGGCCTTGAGGGATTTTCGAGTCCAAAATGCCTGGAGTCCATTTATTTGGGCCTATTTTGTTGGGCTGTGTGAACAAAATAGCCCCAAACAATTGGTAAAAAGGCTGAAGGGAAATAGATGAATTCTGACTGCACCATTGAAGCCCACAAAGAAAAATGGCTGCCTAGTTGTAGTTGATGCACTGCCTATAAGTTGAATCCACAGTTTAAAATCCACCAAGAATCTTTGCTTCAACACCAATTATACCAAATTACCAAGAATGTTTCACCTCATCTTCAAGCAACAACTTCTGTCCAGTAAGATGGACTCCTCTTATAGAAGCATCAGTTTGCCAAAACATTCCAAATGTATAGAACATATACATAGTTGGATAAGTATAGGTTACAAACCTTATACATATAGACTTATTAAAATCACTTTGCAAAATGCTAACAACTTTGGAGCTCAACTAGGTACATTCATAAATTTCTAACAAAAATGTCTAGAGCTCAAATACCTCTCCCTCCCCTATTGTTACACATTATAACTATAGAATCATCTTATAAATAAAAATAAAAATAAATCATTCACAAACTGATCAATATTTCAAAATCTCTAAAAATATCGATCATTAAATCTCAGTTGATTTCTTTTATAGTTAATCACAATTGTCATTCACTCATTTGTGAGGACCCAATTAAAGAAATAAAACAAAGTTTATAGTTTCTCTTTTTTAAACTTTTAGTGGACATGAAAAAGAAAAAAAAAATTGTAGTTCTATTTTTGTCTTTTGTTTTTCAAAACAAAAGTAGATAGGTAGGAGTGACTTTTTGCCTAAAATTTATTTTGGTCAATTGTTTGAATTATTTTATTTATACACATTTTTGATTATGTGATTTTGAACTCAGATCCTACCTACTAATAACGGAAAAAAAAAACCATATAATTATTATTCCAACCATATCAACCTCTTATGATAAATACAATAGCCCAAAGCCAAGAAACCCAACCGAACTACATAATAATTGATATGAAACGATTGATTTTCCGATGTGATTAAGAAATCTGAAATCCCACAAATTCCCAAATTTGCCATACACATTGTCCAAACTATTCAGTGAACCTATCTTTTTATGTCAAAAATACCTTTTCCACAAAATACTCTCCCATTATTTGAAATATTCCTTTCTCCAAAGCAAAACCTCTCGACTAAGTTTCATCCACATCCCACTTTCTTAACCCAATTTCCCACTCCTACCCTCATGGATCAACAACACGTGGCCCTACTACAACTCCAACTAAGAAAAGAACTCCAAACCGAAAGTAATAAGTAATGGTAGCCTTCAACCGACGAAAAGCCTAAAATAGGAAAAATTAATAAAAAAATGTTTCATTAATTTTTGAGTGTTTTTAAAAATAATAAATTAATAAAAATAAGAAAAATTAATAAAAAGTGATTAATTCATTTTTGAGTGTTTTTAAGGACTTAGTAAATCATTCTACGTGTCTAGATCTTAATATGTTTCAGTGTATAAAGAACTAAACCAAAGCCTTTTTAAAATAATAAATTGAAAAATAGGAAAAATTAATAAAAAGCAATTCATTCATTTTTGAGTGTTTTTAAGGACTCAGTAAATCATTCTTCGTATTTAGATCTGAATGGGTTTCAGTGCATAAAGAACTAAACCGAAACCTTTTTAAAATAATAAATTACAAAATAGGAAAAATTAATAAAATGTGATTCGTTCATTTTTGAGTGTTTTTAAGGACTTAGTATATCATTCTATGTGTCTAGATCTTAATGGGTCTTAGTGCATAAAGAATTAAACCGAAGCCTTTTTAAAGTAATAAATTGAAAAATAGGAAGAATTATTAAAATGTGATTCATTCATTTTTTTTTAGCATATTTAAGGAGTCAATTAAGTATTCTATGTGTCCGGATCTTAACGGGTTTCAATCCATAGAAAACTAAACCAAAATATTTTTAAAGTAATAAATTGAAAAATAGGAAGAAAAATTAATAAAAATGATTCATTCATCTTTTGAATGTTTTTAAGGAGTCAATAAAGTGTTTCTCAACGTGTTTTCAGTGCGTAATAGAAAACTAAATCGAAAATTTTTTATTGTAATAAATTGAAAAATAGGAAAAAGTGGTTCATTCATTTTTGAGTGTTTTTAAGGAGTCAATAAAACATCTTACGTGTCGTGATCTCAATAGGTTTCAATATATAGAAAGAACACTTCTAATTTATCCTCAACTAGTACAATCGAGCACCCATTAAAGGGTGAAAAACAGAAAAAAAAGAAAAAAAAAGAAAAAAAGAAAGTTGATGAGAGAGAAAGCTAGAGCGAGAAGATCTCTGATCTCCTAAAAAACCTACTCCCTCCCGCTTTTGAGTTTTGACCACCTCCCTTCGCTGCTCAGTTTGTTACCGCATATATACACACCCTCACATCTCTCTCTCTCTAAAAACTCAAAATTAAAAAAAAATAATAATAATAATTAAAACAGAAAAAAAAACAAAACAAAACAAAATTTTTTCTATTTTATTTAAAATCTCTTTACAAAAATAACCCTTCTCTAATTTACATTCTTTTCTTTTTTTTTCATCTCTCTCCTCATTTCTCTCTCTCTCAACATCTCTGATGAGCGCCCAATAAACCCTAATTTCGGTTTTTTTTTTCTCTCTCTCTCCCTCACTCCTCAGGTACTCTAAACTTTCTCTCTCTAACTCTCTCGATTGTGTTTCTGTTTTCTGTTAACGCTCGTTACAGTTTGTTTTCTTTGTTGTTGTTGTTGTTGTTGTTAATTGCTGTGGTTGGATCTTGTTTGGTTACAGAGAAAATATTGTATAGAGAAAAAAAATATATCGGAGAGGGGAATCTTACGGATTGGGATATATGTCCTACAATCAATCAAACAGGTCGGAGAAGATTGAAACGACGCAGTATAGGAAAACCGATAGGCGATCCTCCAGCTCTAATCAGCAGCGGAGCTCCTCAGGCGCGTACGGTAAGGGCGGCGGTGGGCCCGCCCCTTCTCCGTCCTACAATTCCTCAAACTCTCGCGGGTCATCTCTCTCTCTCTCTCTCTAGGGTTTCCATTTTTGTTTCCAAAGTTTTCGTTTTTACTTTTTTTTTGTTTTTGGTTTGGTTTGTAATTAGGGTTTGCAATTTGATTTTTTGTTTGTTGTTAATGGTGGTGATTTGTGATTTGAGGTTTTGATTGTTTTTTTTTTTTTTTTGGTTTTGGGATTTTTTTTAGTTATAAGAAGAATAGTAATAATGCTCAAGGAGGGCAATCTAGGGCACATGTGCCTACTGCTAGTGTGAATTCGTCGGCGAATTCGGCTACTACGTTGGACTCTAGTGCTACGACCAATGCTGCTGCCGCGTCTACGCCACGGACTACTACTGCTGCTGTACAGAATGGTTCCCATGTACACCCCCAATTACATGGTATGGATTAAAAATTGTGTCTTTGATTGGAGGATGTTGATGGGATTTTGTTATAATTGAGAAAAAAGCAAGTGTGGTTGAGTTTAATGGTCTTTGATTTGGGTGTTGATAGGAGCAGCTGATGCGCCAGTTACAAGCGCAGCTGCCAAGCCAGCTGAGCCGCCAGCACCAGCAGCTGCTGTGCAGAGAAGCACCCGACCTCTTCCGAAGGCTCCAACTTCTCAATCTTCCGCCATGAGCTCTGACCCTGCCACAGCTCCCAAAACACCATTAAAGGGTATGTGTTATTTAGATGCATCAGATATAGTTCTTGAATTTTGTCATAATGTGGAAGACTATCAGTGTTGGTTTCTCTTGATGGTGATTAGTAGTTCTAGCCCAATGTAACTAATGATATGCTGTTTATTTATTGATCAGCCCCAGGAGATGCTTCTAAGCCTTACGCCTTCCAGTTTGGGTCCATAAGTCCTGGTTTCATGAATGGGATGCAGGTATGTTTATGATCTCACATTTACTAAATCAACATTGTTATTATTTTTTTCTTTCCCTAAAGTGCATGGTGCTCGGTAATTTTTTTTATTTTTTTTATATTATTTTTGTAGATTTGAATGATTGTTTTTATCTTGTGGTTGTAGGTTCCTGCTCGGACAAGCTCAGCACCCCCAAATTTGGATGAGCAGAAACGAGATCAGGTTTTTACTTACCCTTTTCCTATTTCATCTTTTGACCTGCTTGTCTATTGAAAATCTGATGCTTAATGGTGGCCCCCTAACCTCCCTTCCTGTTCTCTTTCAATTAGTTTGGAGCTTTATACAATGTACTATTAAAACTTGGCATATTTTTTATTTGCCATTTCCTTTGTGCTTCAATTGTTGGTGTTGGGATAATTCAATTACTCAATTTTGAATGTTGGAAATTTATGGCATTGAGTGCTTGTAATTTGACAACAAACCTTTCTGTGTTTTTTTGACCCGCAGGCACGTCATGATTCCTTTAGACCTCCCCCTCCATTGCCAATTCCTACTGCACCCAAGCAGCAGTTCCCGAGGAAGGATGCAGTTGCTGCTGAACAATCTAATAGTGGGGAGGCTCATTCAGGGCCAAAGGTTAAAAAGGATGTGCAAGTCTCATCTGTGCCACCTGCAAGCCAACCTCAGAAGCCTCCTGTACTTCCTCCTATGGGTGGGATGTCCATGCCAATGCAGTATCACCAGCCACAGGTTTCTGTGCAATTTGCTGGCCCCAACCAACAGCTTCAATCCCAGGGTATGACAGCCGCTCCACTTCAAATGCAGTTGCCCATGGGTTTATCAATGCCAAATGCACCCCAAGTGCAACCGCCCGTGTTTCTCCAACCCCATCCTATGCAGCAGGGACTCATTCATCAAAGCCAGTACACTGCTCAAATGGGTCCTCAGTTGCCCCCTCAATTAGGCAACATGGGAATGGGCATGACCCCACCATACCCCCCGCAGCAGGGAGGAAAATTTGGTGGCCCCCGTAAAACTACTGTTAAGATTACTCATCCAGATACACATGAAGAGTTGAGGCTTGACAAACGGGCTGATTCTTATTCAGATGGTGGGTCATCAGCTCCTAGGTCTCTTCCTAATATGCCTCCTCAATCCCAGCCTATTCCATCATTTGCACCTTCTCATCCTCTTAACTTTTATAATCATAATTCTTTCAATGCCGGTTCTATGTTCTATCAGCCTCAAAGTTCTGTTCCTTTAACAAGTAGCCAGTTAGCACCCAATTCTCAAGCACCGAGATTTAATTATCCAGTTGGCCAGAATCCCCAAAACATGGCGTACATGAATCCATCAGCTCTTAATCCCCTACCTGTAAATAAGACTGGGACCCCAATGCATGTCACTGCAGATCTACCAAACTTGGAACATTCTCGTGATGTACATAATATAATCTCCTCTGCTCCACCAACATTGATACCAATTACAGTAAAGCCAACTCCTGGTTCTATCGGGGAAAAGGTTGCAGACTCATTGCTGCCAAAAAGCTCACATGGTGTTGAAAAGAGTGAACCTACTAAACATGTGAGGCCATCTGGGGAAGTCAGCTCATCTCATTCTCAAAGGGAAGTTACTGAATCATTGGCCTCCAAGTCGTTGCCAGTGGCTACTAAACAGTCTGTGGTGGTATCTGCTGCAGTTTCTTCTGAGGGCCTTGTATCGAATCCATCTTCTTCTGCTTCAGTTTCTCCATCCGAGGAATCTGTACCAGTTGTGCCCACCAATGAAGGCAGACGAAGGGAAACTCTTAGTAGGTCAAACTCTATCAAAGATTATCAAAAGAAGATAAGCAAGAAAGGACCTATCCAATCACAGCATCAGGTACTTTTATGCTTTACTTGTCTACTACCTTTTCCATTAATATTCTTTCAATTTCAATTAGTATCTTTTTTTTTTTTTTTTAATTTCTTCTTAATCTGTATTGCAAAAATTTAATTCCTTTTCACAGGTTGGCAGTCAATCTGCTTCAATCTCAAGTTTGCCTTCTCGGGCGCTGGAGCAGGGTATATCTTCCAGCAGTGGAGTTTTTGGTACTGTAGAAGCTAAAACAACTGTTGCTACACCTACACCTGTAACTAGTGAAGGTGTTTCATCAACCCAACAATCACTGTCAAATGTTAGTGGTGGTACTCCTGATGCTTCTGAATTAAAGTCTGACACTGTTGTAGAAGCCTCCTATAGTGTTTCATCTGAAATTTCTGGTGCCAGGATCATTGTTGATATGCTTGAAACTGTTCATCAAGCTAAGCTAGAAAAATCCTCTTCACAAGATGAGGAATTAGTAGATGAAACTGTACGAAAAGATGAACAAGGAGAAAATAGTTTACCTGCCAGGTCCACACAAGTTATCAACAGTAGTGAGATATCTTCAGAACCTATCTCTTTAAAATCCCCAGAATTTAATAAAGAGGTAAAACAATCTGGACATGATTCTGGTTTGAAGGTAGTAAGTGACGAGGTCTTAACCATAGAGACTGCACAGAAGCGGCTGGATGAACCCATGAGCCATCATGCAGAAATTGATGGGACAACTGATAATTTAGAGATATTGAACTCCACTGATTTGGGTTCTTCTGATGTTGGAAGCTCTCATGGTGAGAAGACCTCTACTGTAGATGCCTCTTCAAGCAGAAGTGACAGCATAGGTAGTAATGAGATTGGTACAATGTCTGGTACATCAGATCAGCAGTTTGCTCCTATTCCAGCCCCTGATCTTAAGGAAGCAACTTCAAAACACGAAGGGGAAGATGCAGAGATCATTGGTGGTGGATTGGCCCCTTTGCCAACATCAGGTGCTAAGGATAAACCTATCCTTGATCAGAATAAGGCAAAGGTTACTTCTAAAGCAACAAAGAAGAAGAGAAGAGAAATTTGTCTGAAAGCTGATGCTGCTGGGCAGACCTCTGATCTTTATAATGCTTATAAGGGCCCAGAGGAAAAGAAAGAAACTATTTTGTCTACAGATTATACTGAGAGCATTTCTACTTGTGTGAATGAGAAGCAGGCACCTGCTGATGCGGTTGAAGTAGATGCTGTTGCTAGTGAAAAGGGTGGACTGAACAAAGCTGAGCCCGATGATTGGGAAGATGCTGCTGACTTGTCTACTCCAAAATTAGAAGTTTCAGATGATGGACAGCTAATTCATGGAGGACTGGATCATTATGACCATGATGGAGATGGAAGTATGGCCAAGAAGTATTCCCGAGATTTCCTCTTGAAATTTTCTGAGCAATGCTCTGATCTCCCTGAGGATTTTGAGATTACATCTGATATAGAGGCCTTGATGAGTGCTAATTTGAATCTCTCTCATCTTGTTGAACGTGATTCATACCCTAGTCCAGGTAGAATCGTAGACAGGCCGAGTGGGGGATCTCGATTAGACCGTCGTGGTAGTAGTAGTAGTTTGGGTGAAGAGGACAGGTGGGGTCGACTACCTGGTCATTTTGCAATTCGTGATGTGCGTTTGGATCCTGTTCCTGTTTATGGAGGTAATACAGGTTTTCGACCTGTCCCAGGAGGCAATTATGGTGTTCTCAGGAACCCACGTGGACAGGCACCTATGCAGTACCCCGGAGGAATCCTCTCTGGTCCCTCCATGGGTTCTCAGGGTGGAATGCCTAGAAACAGCCCTGATGCTGACAGGTGGCTGCGTAATGCCAATATTCAACAGAAGGGTTTATTTCCTTCTCCTCATACTCCATTACAGATGATGCACAAAGCTGAGAAGAAGTATGAAGTGGGTAAAGTGACAGATGAGGAACAGGCAAAGCAAAGGCAGTTGAAAGCTATTTTGAACAAGCTAACTCCTCAGAACTTTGATAAACTTTTCGAACAAGTGAAAGCAGTAAACATAGACAATCCTGACACTCTAACTGGTGTCATCTCACAGATCTTTGACAAAGCTTTAATGGAACCTACTTTCTGTGAAATGTATGCCAATTTCTGTAGTCATCTTTCCTTGGAATTGCCTGATTTCAGCAAAGACAATGAAAAGATAACTTTTAAGAGGGTGCTTTTGAACAAGTGCCAGGAGGAATTTGAGAGAGGGGAAAGAGAGCAAGAAGAAGCTAATAAAGCTGATGAAGAGGGTGAGATCAAACAGTCTGCAGAGGAAAGAGAAGAAAAGAGAATTAAGGCTCGAAGACGAATGTTGGGTAACATTAGATTAATTGGGGAGTTGTACAAGAAGAAAATGTTGACTGAGAGAATAATGCACGCATGCATCCAGAAGTTGCTGGGTCAGTATGATAATCCTGATGAAGAGGATATTGAAGCTTTGTGCAAATTGATGAGTACTATTGGAGAGATGATCGACCATTCCAAAGCCAAGGAGAATATGGATGCATATTTTGAGAGAATGAAGATGTTCTCCAACAATATGAATTTATCTTCTAGGGTCAGGTTCATGTTGAAGGATTCAATTGATTTGAGAAAGAATAAATGGCAACAGCGGAGGAAAGTTGAAGGGCCGAAAAAGATTGAGGAAGTGCACCGAGATGCTGCTCAAGAACGACAGGCACAAACTAGCAGGTTGGGGGGTCGAGGAAGCATCAACACTTCAACAAGAAGGACACCTATGGATTTTGGTTCAAGAGGGTCAACTATGTTGTCTCCCTCAAGTGCGCAGATGGGTGGTTTCCGTGGCCTGCCTAGTCAGGTTCGTGGATTTGGTGGTCAAGATGTTCGGTTTGAGGACAGAGTGCCTTATGAGGCTAGGACCTTATCTGTTCCCTTGCCTCAAAGACCTATTGGTGATGATTCGATTACTCTTGGACCTCAAGGTGGTCTTGCAAGAGGAATGTCAATTAGAGGACCACCAGCAATGTCAAGTGCTCCTGTAGCTGAAATATCTCCTGGTGCTGCAGACCCCCGAAGAATTGCAGTTGGCTTGAATGGTTACAGTATGGTGTCGGAGCGGGCAACTTATGGCCCAAGAGAGGAACTCGTTCCAAGATATATTCCGGATAGATTTGCTGCCCCAGCAGCTTATGACCAATCAAGCCCTCAAGAGCGTAATGTAAATTTTGGTAACAGAGACCTAAAGAATCCCGATCGGAGTTTTGATAGATCAGTTGTCACTTCACCAACTCCACGCGTGGAGGGAGCAGCTGTTCCCCAAAATGTTCCTTCAGAAAAGTTGCCTGAAGAACGCCTTAAAGATATGTCCATTGCAGCAATTAAAGAATTTTACAGGTATCATCATGTCCTATGCATGCATCTATCTTCCTGTTTAATCCAGTTCTTTTTCTCTAAGTTAACTTTAGAGAAACTAGCATCATATGTATGCTAGTGTAAAGTTTATGTGTTATGTTTCAATTTCCATATTGTTTGATTACTTGATTCAAGTACTGAGTTGTTTGCTTATTATACTTTGCAACTGATGTCCATAATGTTGAGTGTTGTCAAATGAAGTATTATGGCTAACCTTTCCTTTGTGCTCTTTTTTTTTTTTTTTTTTTTTTTTTTTTTTTTGTATGGATTTATTATACTTTGCAACAGATGTCCATAATGTCATGTCGTCAAATGAAGTAATATAGCTATCCTTCCCTTTCTGCCTATTTGTTTTGTATAGATAGGAGATAGGATTAGTATTTTCAATTTATTCCCGTGGAACTTTAGAGAAGAGAAAAAAATTGAGCTAAAAGTTCAAATAAATTGAGATGTCCAGTTACTTATCAAAAAAAAAAAAAATTTTGAGATGTCCAGTTAATTTGTTTTGAGACTTCTTTTATGAATGTGGTGGCAAAAAGTGTTTTGATGGCTCCTTGGGTACTGCTTATCACATTTGGGTAACTATTTGTGCCGACTTGTACAACTAGTATTTTTAACGGGGATTTTCTTGACTTCAATTGATGTGAACTTGAGCTTGTTTCTTCCTCTCCCTCTCCCCACCCAAACCCCCCCCCCCTTCTTAAAACCAAATAGCTAGTCCAATTACCCCAATTTTTGGCTGACAACAAATTATGGGATTCTATCAAGTAGATCATGTTTCTAATTCCTCTACCATGGCAATATTGTAACTGTGATTTAATCTGACTTTGTTCTCTTAAGAATTGTCTTATGCAATTCATTTGTCACTTCCAAACTTGTTTCACCAGCATTTTCCCCCCAATTAGTTTCGGAAGAATCTTAGCCTGCTTTTACGTAAAGTACTAATGGTAAATTTTGGGTTTGTTTGGAACTGTTGTCTGAGCTTTAAAACTGTTTTGAAAGCACCAAAATGGTGTTTTCTGAAATTGGTTTGTGTTTCACAACCCCCAACTTGTAGTCCCAAATATTTTTGGGTTGGCTATGAATCCTCAACAATCTAGACAGTGTTGGACACGTCTGTTTAATTCTATCATGAGTCATGTTTTCTATTACGTCATTAATTGAAATGTCCAAATTGTTTTGTGTTTTAAGTTTAAGATAAATAAAACCATTGAAAACATCTTATTTTGTATGCCTTTTTTCTTTTTCTTTTTTGTGGGTGTGTTGGGGGGGGTGGAGTGGGGTTTCTATAGACAGTTTTTAGAAACTTTTTTTGAAAGGATAAAATTTAGATACAGTACATTAAGTTCCCCAATTAAATTATAAACACTTGGGTGTATCAAATTTGATTATCCTTGGAAAAGATGACATTGTTTTTGTTTTATTGGTCAATGCAACTAGGTGTTTGAATTTAATTGGGGAACTTAGGTGCAGACACATAAACTAATGACTAGGTTATGAGTAATATATCTTATAATTGTGTGGTAATGCTTTGTCATATGTTAAGTTTTTCTAAAATGATTGACCTATAATAAAAAAAAAGAAAGATTTTCTAAAATGATTTAGATGAGACTATTTGAACCTTATATTAGTTAATAAACTCCATGGCAGTGCCCTTTTTATTTTATTTTTTTGCCTGGCTAGTTCTATTTTCTATGAGGAGTTCGTCGATTCATTTCTGAGGCATTTGAATATTCATTATATTTTTGGCTTTCAAAGTAAAGAGACGGAATAAATAATATGTAGTAGTTGTTTACCTGCTGTTTGAATTAGGTTTTTGGCAAAAGTGAAGGTCATTTTATTACTTTTTCTAGTTTGGTTTAGGGTAATCTCTTAGGAAGGATTCCCGAGCATTCTCATGTTTGGTTGCAAATGGCTCAAGGTAATTCAGATGCCTTTAGTTTTAACTGTTGGCATGGTTGTGATATATAGCCTTGTTATTTATAATATAGATTCCATAGGTCATTCTGTTGTATTTATCGATATATTGAATGAAAGTCATTCTACTTTCAGTGCCAGAGACGAGAAGGAAGTCGAATTGTGCATAAGAGACATGAATGCCCCAGGCTTCCATCCATCAATGGTATCTCTATGGGTCACAGATTCATTTGAGAGGAAGGACATGGAAAGGGATGATTTGACTAAGCTTCTAGTCAATCTTACGAAGTCTCGTGATGGTGTTCTGAATCAAGCCCAGCTCATCAAAGGGTAAAAAATATCTAACAATTTGTCAATCATAGTTGTATTTGTCTGTCATTTATATTTGGTGTTTTATTTACTTGCTGCTGTTTTTCTCCCATCTGGCCAGGTTTGAATCTGTTATGACTAATCTGGAGGATGCCGTAAATGATGCCCCAAGAGCTCCAGAGTTTCTTGGTCGTCTCTTTGCGAAAGTCATTACAGAAAATGTGGTCCCTTTGAGTGACATCGAGCAGCTAATATACCAAGGAGGAGAGGAGCCAGGTTGTTTGCTAGAATTCGGGCTTGCAGCAGATGTTCTTGGAAGCACCTTGGAGGTAATAAAATCAGAGAAAGGAGATTCTGTCTTAAATGAACTCCGCAAAAGCTCCAAATTGCGCATAGAGGATTTTCGACCTCCGAATCCTAACAGGTCAAGGAAATTAGATAAATTTATTTAGAGGATAGTGATGCTCGTTGTATCTTTTAAGGAAAGGAAAAAAAAAATGAAAGAGGAATTATTCTCTAGTGCTTTAGGGTACTTAGTAATATCCAAGAAATATTTTTCTGTGGGTGGGTGGGGATTATATATTCGGTTTCTTTGTCCATGTCTTAATATTATTCTTGAAATGTTAACTGCAATTATGAAAGGTTCAATTGAGCATCAGAATTTTAAGTTTCCAATTTTTATTTTACTTTTTGGTTTTGTTGTGTCATGAGATGGATCTTGTTACAGTTTTTTGAGCTTTAGCATCATATCGGTCATTATCGAATGAATGAGTAGATGTTTATTGCTTATAAAATGTCACACAATTTGACTAATTTATCTTAGGATCAAATATTTTATTAAACTCGCTTATAAGATCTTTACATTAAACTAGAAATCATCATTTCGGAGTTCTTAATAATAGATTTTCACAATGATTTCTGGGTATCAGTTTTTAAAACCTGAATGCAGAAGCCCCCTACCAATGTGGTATGTATGAGAGAACATGCAATTAAATACTGGATTTGGTGAAATATATAAGGAATTGGGAGTTTAAAAGTTTATAATTTCACTTTAAATTAATATTTTATCTAGATTAAATTTCTTTTAGATATAAACGAAATACCTTACATCAAATGATTGATGTTAGTGTATGTCCTTTAAATGAGTGTTCTTCTTTCCCCTCTAACTCAATATATATATATATATATATATATATTAGAATTTTCCTTCAAATGTGAGTAAAATACATGCGAATGGTTTCTCTCTTTTACCAATTCTATGATTAAATTAAATGTTCTTTATTGGTAATTAGGTGCAATACACTAATCACTTTTAGTAAAAAAAAAAGTGAAACAATTTAAGTAAAGATTATGGGTGAACAATGAACATTGGCCAAGCGGGATTGACTTCGACTTATAGTGTCAATCCCGAGTATTATATTAACATTTGACGAGTGTAATGAGTTGGGGAAAAACATATCATTTAATATTATATTTGACAAAATACTTGTCAAATATCTTGTTGACATTATGTATTTTATGGTTAGCAAAAAAAAAAAAAAGTATTTTATAAATTTTAATTGAATCATGATTTTAAAATTTCTAATTATATCTTCTCTTTGAACTCAAGATGCACAAAATATTATCACAAAGATAAAATTAAAAAAAAAAAATACAATAGTAGAATTAATTTATCAAAGATACTATTGCAACTTTACTTAACAATAAAATCACCCTATAGTTTCAATTTATTGAAGTAAAGACAGATTCAACACATAACTTGGTTAATTAATACTTGTCAAACCAAAATTAATTTCAAATTAGGGAGTCAAATATTATAGTTTAGGTATAAATTTTAACAAAAATATATGAATTTTTTATTTATTTATTTTCTAAAAATGATTTTTACTTTACTTTTGGTAAAGTAATCATGGTAAAAGAAAACCTAAATCTAATTTTTCATGTTTGATTTCGGTGTTGAGAGAGAAAGAGGTTGTTTAGAGTGTGATCATTTGGAATATCGAGAGCTAATGTTGACAATCTACCATGTTATAGATTGATTTACAAAAATTAAAAACTCAAATCATTATGGGAAATTGATAGTGAATGATGATTTTTGCAAACTCACAACTTCTTTTTTTGGGCTAAAGTAGCGTGTAAGGTTTCAACCAGATTCAATTTTTATTAGCTCGCAACTTTAGGGGCAATCTTTTTTTTTAAAAGATAATTACAACATGCTGCTAATCCCATAATTTGAACCATTTTCCACTCTAAACCTCCAAACACTTTGTGGATGGAGATGTGCCAATTCAGCTATAAGACATTTAACAACTTTGGGGGCCATCTTGGATGTGGGAGAGAGCCTACCAATGCTTTGTTTTTAATTCTTTTTGGATGAAAGCAATTGTGGCCAACAATTTTGGGATAATAATAATAATAATAATGATTATGATGGGTGGCTCTAGGCAAAGGCCTTAGAGCATCCGCATTGGGCTTGTTATATGCCAAATGCAAGGCACATTTGGCATACAAGCCCAAAAAAAGGCTAGTAACAGGAAGGCCATATGCTAAAATGCTAAAAAAAATTTGAGATATAGCTACAGTACCATCTCAAATGTAAGATGGTACTGTAGCTGAATTGCATAAAAAAATAATTTTTTATTACTCTCATTTCTCTCTCCTCTCTCCTTTTAACCCGCCAATTTCTCTCTCTCTCTCTCATTTTTTCTCTTTCTTTTCTCTCTCTTCCTTCTTTCTTTCTCATCTGCTATCTTCAGACCCAAGACCCCGTGGTGGAGATCAGCGGGATGGAGATCGGTGGAGCTGTGGTGGCTGTGGCGTTGTGATCGGCGTGGGTGTTAATGGGTTTTTTTTTTTTTTTTTTTTTTGCTGGTATATGTGATCGGCGTTGTGGTGGCTGTGGCATGGCGGAGATCGGTGGATGGTTTTCCTGGGTTTCTGGGTTTGAGAAATTTCTGGGTTTGTGGGTTTTTGACATGGCGTGGTGTGGTTAATGGTTTGTGGGTTTGTGGTTTTTCTAGGTTTGTGTGGTGGCGTTGTTTCTGGTATATAAATTTCTGGGTTTGCTGGTTAATGGTTTTTTTTTTTTTTTTTTTTGGATGATGGAAGAAATTTCTGGGTTTGTGGTTTTTTTGCTGGATAATGGGTTTGCTGGTATAAATTTCTGGGTTTGTGATTTTTTTTGCTGGTTAATGGTTTGCTGGTTTCTGGCGTTGGTTTTTTTTTTTTTTTTTTGGGTTGATATGGATGATGGAGGAGTTGGGTTGATATGGACGATGGAGGAGTTGTGTGGAGGAGTTGGGATTTGGAGAAGGAGGCTGGAAGAAGGTGAAAATAAAGGAATGGAGGATTCTGGAAGGGACGCCGTGTGGGAGAAAATTGAGAAAAAAAAAACAAAAAATATATTTTATTACGTATATATATTATTTTAATGAGTAGAAGAGGAAAATAGAGTTTTGGGATGTTGAGTATATTGTAAATGGTATGGTATAATTAAAAAAGTAGATTTTTGAGATGGTAAAATAAGATAAGATATAGGATTGGGATGTAGATGCTCTAAAAGTAGCTTATTCGTTTAGTTTTTGCCTTTTAGCTTATTTTGTTTTTACACAGCCTATTAAAACACAAAATTTTTTTTTTTTAATGGCTACCCAGGGTTGCCCTTTAACCCAAGGGCAAGGGAGTACGCTAAAAAAAAATTTATATATTTTTTTAAAGTATAAGTTTACTTTAATCCACCTTTAGCAAAAGGCAATACTAGAAAGCCAAATAAATTAACTCCAAATATAAAATGAGACTTGACCGCGGCTTAAAATGATCCATATGCATATCTTTTTTATAACATAAAATAAAATGTTTTTTTTTGTCAAAACAAATAGATCTTTAACATTTCTTAACGCATAATAGAGGGTTTGAAACTATTCACCTCACTTAAATATTTTAATTAATTAATTAATTAAATAATAAAAAAAACAACAACCATTCACTTTCCAAAGCCAGAATCCAAATAGATGGAAGTATAAAGTTTTTTGTTCTGGCTTCCTGTGGCTAACTTGGTGAGGTTCTTTATGGCTGATGCTGACTAAAGTTTCTAAAGATTCTATTTAGTTGGCCACTTTTGGTTGATTTGTTCAATCAACATTCAACATTGGGGACCAGAATTTCTTATCAACTAAGAAATTCCATTTGGTGTGAAGACAGTTCTTCACAGAAATTCATGTCTAAAAGTTTTCCAGTACATAGCCCCTTTGGAATTTCATATTGCATTAATATGTTGGAAGGGTCCTATTTTGCTGTAGCTTCCTGTTTAAGAAGATGATGGCCAGAGTCATGATGACTGAGGACAGGGAGGTAGGGCTGAGTGTGTTTTATTATATGATTGTTTTATAGCCATGAATAAGAATCTTCAACTCCTTTTCAATGATAAAGTCTCAAATTTAGTCTTCCTGGATTTTCAGGACATTGATTTCATAGCCTACCTAAGGAGATGGGAGCAGAGGCCAGAGGGTTAAAGCACTGATATTTTATTCGATTCTCGCCTTAAATGTACAAACGTAAGTACATTCTTCGAAGAAGATGAAGTCATTAAACCCATGGTATTATACAAAGCTGTAACCTTTGCTTCTTTCTGTAACTAATATTATGTCTAATGTCTCCAGGAAATGGCAGTTGCTTTTGTACATGATATGAGGTATTGTTCAGTTCACTGAGGTAGTTTCTCTGGTTATAATTCATAAGAACATAATTTCCAAAAAATGAAAATGAAAATGAAAATGAAATTTCAGGTCAAAGTTGCTGCATGAATGTCATGTATAAAATATGGGGCTTGGACTTTGGAGACACAAAGCTTGTTCCATCAATAAAATACATCATAAGCAATGTGTTTTCAACAATAAAGAAAAACCCTTTCCTCAATATAATATTTAATTTCTAACTAATAAATCTGTAGATAGAATACAAAAAATCACAGGGAGAAAGGTTTTGTATACACATCAAATGTCTGGCAGGCAGTCAACTGTGGCTCCTGTAAACAAATAAAAACACAATGGAAAATGAGTTTAAAGTACTGAAAAATCATTGCTTGCATAAAATCAGGAAGACTTCATACATCATAGAATTGCATATAGTAATTATACACATCTGATGAGCTTTGACTTAAGAGTAAATGGTGCATACTCATGCTTGGAAATTACTTGCAACTGACAAATAGGGTCATTTTAAAATATAAAAAAAAATCCCAAGGCAACAGGCACTGAATTTGAGAGTAAATATCACACGTAGGACTTTCACTGTATGACACCATATATTAACTAAACAATATAGCAAGCAAATACCTGTCTTAGCCCACCACCAACACTGCCTCCTGTCACAAGCATGGTGAGGAGAGATGTCACAGCACCACCACCAAGGTCATTACTTCCAGTACTCCGAATGGCAGTACGCATCGAACTGAGTACACTCCCATATGTAGTCGCATGCCCACGCTCAATTGCTTGGATGAAGCAGAAAGTCATGGCACCTGTTGATGTGATCCTTGATAGAGCCTGTCTCCATTAAAACATCGTATAACATGTTATTGCTGGTGTTGGTGTTATCACTGTTATCATCATCATCACGCCTTTTGATGTATAAAAACTTGTAGCTCTATAAAACATTTCCAAAGCGTCTGCTTAGATTTTCAAAAACTTACAGATGTATCAGCAGAGGTCTGATCATCATCGCACCCACTAAAGGAAATAACTTCTCCACCACTTGTTCCTTTCCATATACCTGATCGAGGGCGATGATCCTCCCATATATATTGTCCAGACCTATTACCAAGAAGGAAATTATAAGAACAGTAAACCATTTGGTCCCAAAGATATATTAAAATGGTATTACTACAGATAAAAGAGAAGGAAATAAATTCAGATAACTTGAACTTAGTGAGTGAACTGAATAGAAATAGAAGTGTCATTTCATTTCATTTCTTTTCTTTTCTTTTCTTTCTTCTCTAAGAGTGTAATTTCAATTTTTCAAAAACCATATAGAACAAAAGCAAGGTTCTAAGAAATTGTTTAGACATTATTAAAATGAAAACAGGATGTCCATCTCTCTGGAAATTCAAATTTTCTGAAAGACTTTGGTCTTCCACTACACCACTCCCAACTGCTATGTGCTAATAATATAATTATAACAAAGAAAAACCTATCATGTATATCTTTTTTGCTGAAACTTAATGTATATTTATAAACCTACAAATGTATTTAATATAAACTAACCTGTTCATCCGGCAAAGGAATGGCAAATCTAGTACAGTGCCACTATGACAAGCATCTATTATTGCATGAAGCTTAACGCCAATAGGAAGAGGTCTGACAATTGTTGCATTGATCTCATCATCAACTATCATACCCTGAGTTTCGAAGTCCAAAGGACATAGAGTTTCATCATATCCATCCACTTCATCACCGTTATAGTTCCTCTGCCGTGAACCATGACCAGAATAGTGAAACAGTAGGGAATCTCCTGGTTGGCAACCTTGAACAAGCCAATATAATGCCATCCTCATATTGTATTTAGTTGGAATTCTGTATGGATCAGTTTCTTCTTCTGCATTTCATATTTCAGGTAAGAATTACAACTATCATGTTTTAAAATGAGAGACATCAAAAACTTAGGTTGCTGGAACAGGCAACAGCCATATGTCCTTCAATGATTTAAATTAATGATGAATGACATTTAAAAAATTGCAATAAACTCAGCAATTAAAAATTGGTTTCTTAATACAGAGTCTGCTTCTGCCTCATTTCATTGCCTGATACTGAAATAAAACTGTTTACAAATTAACACTTTATTTATATAAATGAAGACCTTTGCAAATTGTATAACAGTGGCAACTCTCTTTTTCTTTCATTTGGTTATAGGCAGCACCAAAAAAGCTTTTTTTTTTTTTTTTTTTTTTTTATAATAATTTTTATAAGTGAAACTTATGTGGAAATTTATTTTTTGATACATAGATAATGGGGGAGGGAAGGAGGGGGGCTTGAACCAATAGGCAGCACAAAAACACGAGGAAAATGTGGTGATTCCAGAGTTTGAACTAATAAGTGCTAATCCTTGGGGGTGAGAGGAAGGAAGGAAGGGGGGGGGGGGGGGTGGTGGGGTTGGGGTTGGGGAGGGAGTCCTGATTATGCTCAACCGAAACACCAATCTAAGGTTGCAGTTCATGACTAGTTGAAAAGCATATTGCAAATCAAATCATGATAGGACACCTATGCTTTACCATGATTGGTTTGCAAAGTCCCAGCCCAAGCGTACCAAGCTTTGCTTTCTACCAGGTTACTTGTTTATACAGTCATGTTCTAGATAGGGAGAGCAAAAACCAAGTATTTAGTCTTTAAATAAATTTAAACAACCCCCCCCCCCCCCTCCCCCACCACAAAAAAAAAGGACGCTATAGATTCTCAATGGTTCTTCAGAAAGGATAAAAACAGTCAAGCAACCATATTCCATTCAGAGGCTACTTTTATCGGTCAAAACTAGACACAACATTGGTAATTGGTTTTAACCATATTGTACTATCATGCATAACTAACACTGCAGAAGATCAACCTGGAAATCAACACCTTGACATGGAAAATTAGATGCCTTCCATCCTCCATAAATCACAGATATGAACCCTTGGCAATAACTTTCAAACTCAAACAATACATACATGGTTTATTCAACAGATTAATGCCAAGTGCGACCAAAATATAGTGATGCTTTGGATCTAACAACAGAGCTGGCTTTATTGCCTTGCACAGAATTAATCAATTATTTGTAGCACTATGCATTGAGTTATCCCAAGGATCTTCGCTCCTAAGGCCTAAAGTTTTCATGCAAACCCTCAGCCACGTGGCACTTTGTGGATCTTGTAACACTGATACATTGATTTCCTGTCATGCTTCTTGTTGCAGATTTGTGAAGAAATTTCATGAACAGAAGGCTTCCTCCTTCCTATCATGCTTCTTCTGGTAACTTCATTTTTTGCTAACTTCCTCTGGTAACTTTCCTGATGCTGACTGGTCAAAATCCTCTCATCTAGTATCATTGGTTTTTTTCTTTTAATTTTTTTTTATGGGTAGCTCATCTTTTTTTTTTTTTTTTTGGAGAAACTTATGGGTAGCTCATCTAGTATCATTGGTTGCAGCAATGTTTTCTTTTTCTATTTTAAAAGAAATTATTTGGTTACTCTTTAAGCATGGTTAAACTACACGGAATAGATAACCACTACTTTAACTACCACTAAACCAAATACACACACAAAAAATATCATCTGGCAAACAGCATTCACCAATAGACCTCATTCTGAATATGTTATGCTCACTTATCCATAAATAGAGTAAACAACTCAAAGCCAAATGATGCACCACTAACCTATGACTTATTTACTAACACAGCTTGAATTAATGCCTAGTTTTCTTGAAGTCCATGTCTCAAAGAAGTCTCGCAGCGAATATACTTCTTTAGCCAAAAAAGGGTGCAACTGGATAGCCATAAAACCAAAGAGTACAGGTTCTCTTGAAAATACATACTTTGGGTTCAATGCACATATATAATCACAATTTACTGAGTGGTAGGATCTACATAAAAAATATTGAACAGTAATGATACAGGCCGAAATTAATGATTGCATATGCACACTAACATCATAATTGACTTGATTTGAAATCCTTGCTTTCTTTACAGTTAATAAAGACATGTAAATACTTCCAGAAATTAATAAGAGATTTTATCTTTCTCAACTTTCAATGTCAAATGATTTGGTGTGCTTAATGCAGCTCAATTTAATACAAACTGAATTCTGGATTGCAGGAAGCTAATGAAAATGCAATTGCTTTGGGTATGGAAAAGGCATTACTATGTCATTTCGTTGTGACTTCATTCTTGTGCTTTGTTTAGATATTTGGAAATAAGGGTTTTTTTTTTTTTTTTTTTTTTGGGTAGAGCTTATTTAAGCCACTAATTTGATAGAAAATTTATTTTTATGAAGAATTTTCTATCAAATGTGATTTTAAAAAAAACTGTATGCTACTGAAATAATATCTTGATCATGATGGGTGGAAGAATTAAAACATGGCATTTACTTTCAAGTTGATAGTATGCATCTATAATATCCTGATCATGATGGGCAAGGCTTACGTTTTGATCACCAATTATGAACACAATCTCTCAAAAATCTCAAATATTTGTTACTTTTTTATTTCCTTTTATGTATGTTACAGTCCAGTTGTAGTTTCTTTCTTTGTATGGGTTTGGATGGTTTCGAGTTTATTATAATGTTGATTCCCTTTTACACGTGCTGGAAAAGCTAAGTTTTTCTGTTTAAGAAGGTTAAAAAATTCCCATTTGAGATTCAGCTTTATATGTGAGTTTGATGGGAGCTTCATCTACAAGTACACCCAAAAAGAATCAAATTTACATACAAAGAGATTCTGAAATCAAACCTAAAACATACTTTATGCATATACACACAAAAATCTAAAGGAACCAAATTTATGAACTTGCATACAACCATAAATATACATAGTACACATACATGCATGACACACACAATACTGTTAAACTACCACTTATCCCAAAATCTAAGCTATTATAAAATGACGTATTTAATCATTTATGATTTAACCATTATCCTAACACTCCCCCCTCATGTATAGCCCAGACATCCTAGCAATAAGTAAGACCTAACACATGAGATTTTTAACATTTTAAATGAAAGGTAACGTAAAGACAGAATTTGAACTCGAGACTAGCTATTATTATTATTATTTTTTTTTTTTATAATTCGATATTTTGGGGATGCGGGATTCTAGTTGAGCTACTTGTCTCTTGGGCACGACTATCTATTATGATACCATGATAAGCTCCCACCGTTAAAAATCGCGAATTTAATCATTTAACCATTATTTAATAGAAACTCTACTCTTATTCTAGTTGAGCTACTAGTCCCTTGGGCATGACTATCTATTATGATACCATGATAAGCTACCACTATTAAAATTCGCGAATTTAATCATTTAACCATTATTCTAACTCTACTCTTAAGAGTGCATGATCATAATCACATTACAACAAGAGAGAGATCATACAAATATTCAAATGAATCCTAACCTTAAAAAAGCAAAAAAGCAATGACATTTATTTACACAACATGGGGTGTACCTGTGAGCATGAGAATGGACTCTTGAGGAAACTGGAACTTGTTGATCAACAGGTACTTCATGCACTTCGCATCGTTGATGCAGCCTTTAAGCTCGTGCCTCGAGTACCTGTACGATATCCCAACTATCACCGCCTTCTTCCTCCCGTGCGCGTTCGGCGGGGGGCCCGGAGGCGCGTGGCTGTACGGAGACGGAGCAGGCGGCGGCGGCGGCGCGTAGGATTGAGAAACGGCCGAAGGAGGAGGCGGAGCATTGCGATGGTCGGCGATGTGGGTGACGGCCTGGCAGAGAGCGCAGCGAATCGCCGTGGCTCCGGCCGGGAGCTGCAGAGGGGTTTGGCAATTGGAGCAATTCACTAGCAATGGCGGCGGCCTCATCATCTTGGCGATCGATGGATGAAAAAACTCAAAAGGGTATTATTGGGATTTAAAGTTTTGATCTTTGAGAGAGAGAGAGAGAGAGAGAGAGACAGAGAGACAGAGGTTTTGTCCGTTGAAGAAGAAAGAGAGAGAGAGAGAGAGAGAGAGAGAGAATTGAGGTTTTTTTTTGTGTTTTTTAATAAATGGATATTATTATTATTATTTTAAGGATTTTGTTTGTTTGTTTGTTTAATCTTAATCCAACGCGGTCATTATGTCTGCGAAGAAATTATTATTAATTATTAATTAAGAAATTAAAAAGATATACTTTATGAAGTTTTTTGATTGGAGGAAGATCAGGCTGTGAGTTGTAACTTCTGGTTGGTTGGACTTTTGTTGTTGAAAATCCGACGTAAGAACTAATCAAAAATAACCCCACTACTTTCTACTACTTTCTAGTTCTACTTTCTACTATTTATATTTCCCGATATGTTAGACATATTAGCACAAAATAATTGGTTCAACTTTATTCTTATTTATATTAATAGTTTAAAGTTTAATTACATATATATATTTACGTTAAAGTTTATTGTAACACAAATTATTGTACTATATCTTTATATAATAAAAATATAACTTTTAAAAATTCATTTGTTAATGTAAGCTGACAAGACTCACCATAAAAATGAGGGGGATAAAACGTCATTTTTGGTGCTTAAGAATTATTCTCGATACAAAAAAAACTTTTTCCTTTATTGAAGTCGACGCAAGAACTGCAATAACGAGAGAGTTGGGTTACAAATCGGACTCTCATTTTGTAATGCGGCGAGAAGAGATGATGAGAGAGTTTTTGTAGGGCCCGCCATGGACAGACTGGCCAACACACCACCACCATACCTCTTCTTTCTTTTCTTTTTTTTTTCTTTTTTTGTCTTGTTGAAAAAACGACAATACTTTGATTATTTATTGTAAGATGTATTTTTATGATAAAAAATAATTTAAAATAATTTGCTAATTTGTATGCTATTTTTAGTATTTATACATACTTTTAACTATAATATATAAAATTTTATAATAAATGAACCTTGCACTCCTTTAAAAAAAAATTGTAATATACTTTTTTTAATTTTGAAAATAAATAAGGGAGTGCATGATCAAGAAATTTATGGTTAGTTGTGAGGAAATGTTTTTTCCTCACCTTTTTAGGCCACTAAATGGAAGCAGTGCGGCATTTACAATAAAAATAATAATAATAAAATCACCTTTTTACACCACTTTGATTTGACTGTAGTTTTGAAATACTTGTTTTCCATTCAATTGAGTCGATAGATGTAGTTAGTTTTCATTTGTATTCCATTTAGTAACGGCAAGCAATTGGGTCACGGGTCGATTTCGGTCAGCTTTGTACCAAACTTGAGCTCGACTTAATGGCTTTGGGTCCCAAACAATTGGACTTGCTAAAATCGATTGGGCTGATTTTTGGGTCTATGCTCTTCGGGTAGGTTGGGTCCATAGTTTGGTTGGACACCCCTAATTGTGAGCCCATATTTGGTGTTGGTGTTAGTGTCACATTCTTTATTGGCTTCAAGTAGTTATTTTCCAATTACAGTACAAGCACTCTAAGGCATGACTCATGAATATCACCGTGTTAATTACTTTTTTTTTTTTTTTTACTTAATAACTTTCCTAGATATTGTTTAGTGTGGGTCTAACCAAAATAAAAAGTAAATTGAATTTTATTTGGATCCTAATTATGCTTTGACTTTAATATAATATATCATTCATCTTAAAAATTTACATTTCCTAAATCATTTTCAATATTTTTTATTCTAAATTTGTGCTATGTAATTAAATTTGAGTATTAATAAAATAAATGCATTTGTTTTCATGGATTAATTATTTGTAGTGGGCGATAATTATTTATGTAAAATAAAATTTTATGATTACTTTTTGTAAAATCTATTTAAGAAACAACTTATTTGAAATATGATATTCTTGTTCAAATTGGGTTGTTTTGGTAAACAAAGTATAATAATAAAATAAAAAAACCCAAATTTAAATACACACAATCAAGAAAATTAGTGGAAATAATTAAATATTTTTCAATTTAATCAAGTAAAATGCTCAATATTATTGATTATCATGTCTTTTTAATGAGATATAATCTAATTGAAGTTTATTTCCCAAATATTGTATCACATAATAAGTATTGTACACGAGGCATAATATAATTACTTACAAAATATTTCGAATGCAATGTGCATCGCACGAGTCATCAACTAGTTAATACCATTATATAATATTTCAACCTATAAATAAACTATTTGAAATCATAGGGAAAAAGGTTTTGTATACACATCAAATGGCTGGCAGGCAGTCAACTGTGGCTCCTGTAAACAAATAAAACGCAATGGAAAATGAGTCAAAGTGCTAACACCTCAGTGCTCGCATAAATTCAGGAAGACATCAAACATCATAGAAATTAATAAATAATTATACGCATATGATGAGCTTTGACTTAAAGAGTAAATGGTCATTTAATTTGTTATTATTTTTTAAATCTAATGCTATACATGCACATCAATTTGTAGTAGATATCCCTTATCAAAAAAAAAAAAAAAAAAAAATTTGTAGTAGATATCCCATGAATAGAAGTTTCTTGTCCGTGGTACTTTTTGTGTTATACTTCATAATCTATCAATTACAATACCTAATATATAAATTTTTTTTTTTCATTTTAAGATGAGATTATTTTATATAAAAAAATATATAATAAATTATGATTAATCGACGCTCTGTTTGTTTTGGAAATAATGTTTTCTAGAAAATGAGTCACTTTCCAAAAAGTATTTTCTATAAAACTATCTCATTTTCCTATACTTGGTAGAAACCTTAAATAAGTTAAAAACAATCTTCTAACTTCTCTTATTTAACTTGCTGAGAGATGGAGCCGTTTTTCAAAATAATTTAATAGAAAACAATTTCGAAAAATAAGTCATATTCTTTCTATTGACCAAAATAGTTTTTCTTTAACTTTAAAAAAAAAAAAAAAATTTTATGCTGCCAAACACAAGAAAACATGAAAAATTATCTTTACACAATATTTTCCATCGAAACAAATAGAACGAGAGTATAAAATAGAATAAAAGTGAGACAGTTTTATATGACGTCACAAATATAGAAAAATTTTCATGACATCCTAGATTAAGTAACAATATAGGAAGCAAATACCTGTCTTAGCCCACCGCCAACCCTTCCTCCTATCAAAAGCATATTAAGGAGAGATGTCACAGCACCACCACCACCAACACCAAGGTCATTTCTGCTCGTACATCGAATGGCAATACGCATGGAATTGAGTACACTCCCATATGTAGTTGCATGCCCACGCTCAATTGCCTGGATGAAGCAGTAAGTCATGGCTCCTGTCGATGTTATCTTTGATAGAGCCTGCAATTTCCATAAAAACATCATATAACATCTTGTTGTTGCCAATGTTGGTGTTATTATTGTTATGGGAAAAATCTTGTTTCACACTCGCTATTGCACACTCAGTACACATTCACTCTCTTTTAAATTGTGTTTTCAAAACATGATTTCAGATAAAATTGTGAAATTATGTTTTTTTAATCATTAATATCGTATGTTATCATCATCTTCATGTCTTTTGAGCTATGATAACTAGTATAGTTCTATAAAACATTTCCAAAGTGCATGTTCGCTTGGATTTACAAATACATACAGATGATTCAGCAGAGGTCTGATCATCCTCGCAACTACTGAAGGAAATAACTTCTCCACCACTTGTTCCTTTCCATATACCTGATCGAGGGCGATGATCCTCCCATATATATTGTCCAGCCCTATTATTACCAAGAAGAAAGCGTAAGTTGTGGATAAGAAAAACTTTATAAAATACATAGTAATTTGGGGAAATGTTTTACAATAAATTATGTTGAAAAAAGAAAACTAAAACTCGATGAAAATATGAGTGTTAAGTATCATTTATATTTAGATCATCCATGATACTAAAAAAAAAAAAAAAAATCAGATAGTATAATTAGATAACAAAGAAAAACTTAATATGTACATGTTATGTGTAATGTGTGTTGGAGTATGTGTGTTTCAAATACTTAAACTGTGGTTGTGTCCCACATTGGTTAGAAATGAGTTTTTATTTATGTTTATAAACCTTATCACAACTTAAGTGATAGCTTGAAAGATAATGAGCTAAGGGTTAGAGTTGGGCTTGGGTTGGATTTAGGCTTGTCTCTATCTCTCTTGGGTCCCTTTCCTTTTCATTTCCTTTTAGCCCAACCAAGTAGCCCGTTGGGGCATTTAATGTGCTGCTCGTTGGACATGCACAGTAACCGTTAGAGCAACCCATGTCCTCTCACTAGTTGGCTTATAAAACCCTCTATTCCCCTCTTTAATTTTTTTCAGCTACACAGCCGCCTCTTCCCTCTCCGTTTTGCTCTGTTTTTCTGCTCATCTCCACTAAAAATTTCAGCATCAATTTTTTGTTTTAAGGAAAGGCAAATTAAGGTTGTTCCTAGTTCTTCTTGCTTGAGTGTGTGATCAACTTGAAGAAATCACTATAGTCCAATCTTGGAGGTTGTTCGGCCAAGAGAACCATTCACACCAAGTTCTACTCTAGGTGGAACGAATAAACTTTTAAGGATAACGCATTTTGTGTGATTCTATAGTTTGTGAGATCTTTCTAACTCTATTTATTTACTTTTAAGCATTGCTAATTTTTTTTTGGGTTAGTATTGTTGAATCAAAACTTGTTTATTTAGCCTCATTTTCCAACAATGTGTCCATGTATGTGGATAGTTTTGCTTCAAAGTTGATGTTATCTTTTAGCAATTGTAATCTTAGTCATCTACATATGTTGGATAAGTACTCATTCTTATTGTTAATAAGAATGCATATCAGAATTTATAAAAATTAAAGTCTATTGTTGGTCTAATTTTTCCTCAAATTAAAACAAATTATTTTCTCTTTCCCATTGTACAAATCACTCTGAAAAAAAGTGTGTTACATGCTTAAGTCACCATAGCCCCACCAGTGAGATGTGTATTGCTTGCTAAGAATGAGGTGGCCATAATAGTACATTTATTAACTATAAATATGTTTAATATTAGGGAAAAATTTCTCTTACATTGTTAATATACACTTTGTACACATAATATTCATAATTTCATGAGCGATGTCCATATTTTTATTATTATTGATACTCATATTTAAAATATGAAATAGGTGATGTACTGATGTATGTGTACGATGTAAAATAAAGTGCGTGTGATAATCAAAGCCTTTAATATCACTAACCTATTCATCCGACAAAGGAATGGCAAATCTAGTATCGTGCCACTATGACCAGCATCTATTATTGCATGAAGCTTAACACCAAGAGGAAGAGGTCTGACAATTGTTGCATTGATATCATCATCAACAATCATACCCTGAGTTTCGAAGTCCAAAGGACATAGAGTTTCATCGTATCCATCGACTTCATTTCCTCTAGAGTTCCTTTGTCGTGAACCATGACCAGAATAGTGAAACAACAGAGAATCTCCTGGTTGGCAACCTTGTACAAGCCAATTTAATGCCATCCTAATGTTGTACTTAGTTGGAATTCTGTATGGATCAATTTCTTCTTCTGCATTTCATATTTCAAGTAAGAATAATTACCACTATCGTGTTTTAAGAATTACCACAGCCATAACTAGTAAAGTTCTATAAAACCTTTGTTTCTAATAGCAGGGTCTGCTTAGAAAAATTGAAATAAAACTATTTTCTAAATTAAATATTTGCTTTTATTGTTTCTAAAACAAAAGTATTTGCTTTTACTGATAGGCCTCTCAGTCAAGCAAAAACAAACATTGCACAAATCAACCTGAGAAGTAACACCTTGACATGGGAATCCTCCAAAAATCGTAGATATGCAACCTTGGTAATAATGACAAGTAAGACCAACATATGGTGATGATTTGGATGTATCAACAGATCTAGCTTTATTGCCTTGCACATATTTATTCAATTATTTGTAGGCCTATTGATGGAAGGAGCATATTTAAAATTATTTCAACCCTCATTATTTAAGATTTTTTTTTTTTTTCAATTTGAAATTTCATATTTTCAAAATTTCACTTTTGAATTTAATTTTGGCTTTATATATGAAAGTTTACCGAATTGGCAAATCTGGTCTTAAAAGCCACCCAATTATCATATTTTTAAGCAGGCACTAGTTTTCCGCAAAAAGACCCAGCAAGGTCTTATTTTTTCTTAAGAAAGATGACGCCTCTAAAAGGATGTCTTTCATTTAATCAACAGCCAAGGCCAAGACTAGAAGACAGAGTCCTACCATCACTAGGGATTCAAGATAAAGAGATAGCAAGCCAAAACGACCACGGGAGATGATTGTTCAGACATGAGATGTGGACAAGTTTTAGCTTAGCTCTTAGAAGAAGGTACTCTCAAATCCTAATTAGAGAATAATTTTTTAAGCTTAGTGGTGACTCCAAACACCGTTAGGTGATGAAGTCTAGGGTTTCCTACATATTCTGGGTGGTAAAACCAAGATTTTTTTTTTCCTTATTTCTATTTTCCACACTTGTCATCCTAGATCATCTATGCGGTTAGTTATCCCACAAATCTTTTCTCCGAACAAGACCAAGGCTCAAGCAAGATACAAGGGGCAAGCTCAATTGAGAATATACTAGCACATATAATTCTTTACATAGTACAATCCAAATCAACCTAATATATGCTTAGACATATATCTACACTCTCACACTGTCACACATGAAATTTTGGTAGCAAAAGCAAGCTAAAGGATGAGGCCTTACTAACATACATATATACATAATGATCATAATTATGTTACAAATTACTACAATAAAGAAGAGATGAAACAAATCATTATGATAAGAGTCACAGATGCATATATAGATACATGCCTATAAAGATACAAAGATACATACATACCGGTGAGCATGAGAATGGACTCTTGGGGGAAGTGAAACTTATTGATCAAGAGGTATCGCATGCATTTAGCGTCATTGATGCAACCTTTGAGCTCGTGCCGCGAGTACCTATATAATATCCCCACGATCACCGCCTTTTTTCTCCCGTGCGCATTGAGGGGAGGCCCTGGAGGCATGTGGTTGTACAGCGATGGAGGAGGAGGCACGTTGCATAAGGGCAAAGTTGAAAAAGGAGGAGGAGGAGGAGGAGGAGGAGGAGCAGGAGCAGGCAGCATATTGCGAGGATTAACGATGTGCGTGACAGCTTGGCATAGTGCACATCGGATCGTTGTGGCACCTACAGGGAGCTGCAATGGCATTCAGCAATTGGAGCAATTCACTAGCATTGGCATGGTTCTTGATTTCTTGGTAATTTTGGGCCCAAAGGGCATTACACCGAATTCCATGTGAGAGGTGTTACACTTATCCTCATTACACCTAATATCATCTCCCAATTATGGGTGTAATTGATGATTAAACACAGTTATTATTATTATTATTATTATTTTTTTAGAATCATTAAACGCAGTTATTTTAATTTGTTTGGTTAATTATACAAATTTTCTGCTGAGAAATTTTGCAACTTACAAAGTTATAACTTACCAGAGTTAACTTTGAACTTTGATTGGAATAGCTTGGAACTTCATGTCCTGGTTGGACCTTAGCTCTTATTAGAAATCCGGTGTATTAAGAAGGTTTAATTCTTTCTTTTTGTTTTGGATCGGTCTAGAACTAAGAAGTAATTGAGAACAACAATGATAAAAACTAAAAAGTTGTGCAATGACACTAGGATTGTTACACACTTATAATTTATTTGCCACTGTATTGAGGGTATATATAGGAAATGAAAGGAATTAGGAATGTAATTGATAGAACAAGTTGGACGCGATTGAATAAAGGAGTTTTACACATGTACGATTGGCCTTGGCCAAAGTGGGCACACATTTTATTCTCGTTACACCTAATATCATCTCCCAATTATGGGTGTAATTGATGATTAAACGCAGTTATTATTATTATTATTATTATTATTTTGAGAATCATTAAACGCAGTTATTTTAATTTGTTTGGTTAATTATACAAATTTTATGCTGAGAAATTTTGCAACTTACAAAGTTATAACTTACTAGTTAACTTTGAACTTTGATTGGAATAGCTTGGAACTTTATGTCCTGGTTGGACCTCAGTTCTTATTAGAAATCCGGTGTATTAAGAAGATTTAATTCTTTCTTTTTGTTTTGGATCGGTCTAGAACTAAGAAGTAATTGAGAACCACAATGATAAAAACTAAAAAGTTGTGCAATGACACTAGAATTGTTAAACACTTATAATTTATTTGCCACTGTATTGAGGGTATATATAGGAAATGAAAGGAATTAGGAATGTAATTGATAGAACAAGTTGGACGCGATTGAATAAAGGAGTTTTACACATGTACGATTGGCCTTCGTCAAAGTGGGCACACATTTTATTCTCGTTACACCTAATATCATCTCCCAATTATGGGTGTAATTGATGATTAAACGCGGTTATTATTATTATTTTTTTTTTTTTTGAGAATCATTAAATGCAATTATTTTAATTTGTTTGGTTAATTATACAAATTTTCTGCTGAGAAATTTTGCAACTTACAAAGTTATAACTTACCAGAGTTAACTTTGAACTTTGATTGGAATAGCTTGGAACTTCATGTCCTGGTTGGACCTTAGCTCTTATTAGAAATCCGGTGTATTAAGAAGGTTTAATTCTTTCTTTTTGTTTTGGATCGGTCTAGAACTAAGAAGTAATTGAGAACAACAATGATAAAAACTAAAAAGTTGTGCAATGACACTAGGATTGTTACACACTTATAATTTATTTGCCACTGTATTGAGGGTATATATAGGAAATGAAAGGAATTAGGAATGTAATTGATAGAACAAGTTGGACGCGATTGAATAAAGGAGTTTTACACATGTACGATTGGCCTTGGCCAAAGTGGGCACACATTTTATTCTCGTTACACCTAATATCATCTCCCAATTATGGGTGTAATTGATGATTAAACGCAGTTGTTATTATTATTATTATTATTATTATTTTGAGAATCATTAAACGCAGTTATTTTAATTTGTTTGGTTAATTATACAAATTTTATGCTGAGAAATTTTGCAACTTACAAAGTTATAACTTACTAGAGTTAACTTTGAACTTTGATTGGAATAGCTTGGAACTTCATGTCCTGGTTGGACCTCAGCTCTTATTAGAAATCCGATGTATTAAGAAGGTTTAATTCTTTCTTTTTGTTTTGGATTGGTCTAGAACTAAGAAGTAATTAAGAACCACAATGATAAAAACTAAAAAGTTGTGCAATGACACTAGGATTGTTACACACTTATAATTTATTTGCTACTGTATTGAGGGTATGTATAGGAAATGAAAGGAATCAGGAATGTAATTGATAGAACAAGTTGGACGCGATTGAGTAAAGGAGTTTTACACATGTACGATTGGCCTTGGTCAAAGTGGGCACACATTTTGTTTTCATTTGTATAATATTCTATTCTAGTCTTATCTTTTTTTTTTTTTTTTTTTTTTTCTTTTTTTTTTTTTTGAGTAATATTCTAGTCTTACCTTAGGCAAAATAATGAAGTGGGCACTAGAAATTGGATATGCTTTGTGCTTTCTAAAATTCTATTAATTTATTTGGATATAAATAGATTTAATTTTATCACATAAATAATAATTGAAATAAATATTTTTCAAAAAAATAATTTAAATAAATACCAACATAATGATATTCAATACATATTCAATATTCATAGGATAACAAAATCAAATTCACTTATTTTAAAAGAGTTCATATATTATATTAAAGTCAATGCAAGATCATAATCAAAAATTGATTTTAAATTAGTTTTTAATTGTTGTCTAATTTTATGCTACTATCCTTTTTTTTTTCCCGAACAAAATGCTATGTGTCTAATTTCATTTTTTTAATTTTGGTACCAAGCGATCCATTCTTAATACTCAACCTAAAAATTGAGATAATCGCCTCACTCACCTAATTAAGACCACATCATCATCACTGTTGTTGAATGTTTTCGTGTATATGCATGCATTACAATCTAGTGAATATAGTTTTAAAAACTTTGTGCAGTGGATATGTTACAATCTTCCAAAATTTATATCACACTTGGGAGGATTTGAACCATATAATTTGCTTGTAAAATTCTTTATATAAGGAGATTTTTTTCTCCACACTCCATTGACATAAGATCCGGAAATTGAATCCCTATTAAAACATAAATAAATTTACTTTTCAACATGAGAGACAAGATGGAGGGGTAATTTATACAGCCCTCGAACAGACCCATAGATTCTTTATATAGCCTTATGACACTATAGATTCTTTATCAATAAGTTTAGAGTCACAAAAATTGTCATAAAAAATTCATAATTATTGAGGTGGTAAGTTATACAACCCTCGAAAAGATCCATCACTTTGAATCAAGTGCCAAGAGGTTGTGGGTTCAAGTATCGAATACTGACTTGAACTTCAAAATGTAGAAAACATGGTAATGAGGTTAAGTAACGATACTCCTTGCTATGCACTGGTGGTACCCATGGGAGTAGTTGTACGTCTTGATATGCACTAGTGGTACCCCATGAGCTTGCCAAAAATCCCAAGTGACAATGTACCATGGGGTGGGGGGTGATGACTACACAAGCGAATCCCCTTTTTTTTTCCTAGAAAATAAAAAAGATGATAAAGTGATGTCAATAGGGGGCCTAGATAAAAACCAATAAAAACTTACTAATGCAACTATATTATGAAAAATGTCATACAACATTACTCATTCTTTAATTGTTATGTTTAAATGGTCATTAAATAATTAAAAAAGTTGAAAATCCATACGAAAAAATATATGGCTGCAAACAAGTTGAATCAAGTTGAATTTTAAAATTTTATGATTTTTTTATTAATTTTATCTCGAACATGAGCCAAAATTGGATTGAGCTCAATTTCACTACAAACAAAATTATATGTTCAAATTTGTTTACGTATTACTTGATTATTAACTTATTATTTTTCTATAAATATTAAACACTACAACTAAAATTCTATAAAAAATTATTATAATTATACAATGAGAATTAATAATTATATTATATTTGAGTGAGAAAAATCAAATTTAGCCCAAGCTTTATATATGGTAAAAATTTGCAATTTTGTCTTAAAATAAAATCCAAAAGAGAAGTTGGGAACTCACAGGCCTTTGGGTTCACAAACCCGGCCCAAGAACACAGGCCTCAAAGAGAAAACATAAACCCTAGCGGCCTCTCTCTCTCTCTGTGTCTCTATATATAAATACATATATATAAAGCAAACAATGAAACGATACGCTTAGCTTGGCCGCTCGTGAACAGAGAGAGTTCATCTTCTAGGGTTTCCAGCTCCTCCTAAGCCCCAACCAAAATGGTACTCTCTCAGCTTTGTGATGTTCAAGTTTGAACTGGAAAATGGATCTGATTTATGTTTTTTGCATTTGGGTTTTGAGAAAACTGTTAGATTTTAGCTTGAAATCGTGTTTGCTTTCATTTTTCCCTGTTGTTTGGTTGCTGAGAAAATAATAAAGGAGAAATGTTTTTGGTTTGTTTTTTGTTTATATGATATTATTATGCTTACCCATATGCTAGTTTAGCTTGAATCTGATGATTTTTTCCTGTTTGGATGTTATTATATCGTTTTTTTTTTGAAAATATTTGATTTGAAATCAGCTTAAGCAAACCAATTGAAATAGATGGTTTAAGTAGCGTAGAGGCCTTGAATCTATTATAGATTTTCTGGGTTGTTTATATTTTGTTGGAATTTTTAATTGCTGAAGTAAAGTTAAAAGAAAATAACTCAATCCTGTTTGAACAATAGTGTTATAGATGATTGTCTTCTTTTTACCCAGAAGACAATGGTTTAAGGTTTATATGTTTTGATGTGCTGTGATGGTGTGTATTGGACTATAGGGTGGTTCTGTTTGTAATGGTATGGAGATTTTATAATTTTGGACATGCTATGCTGGGTGGTAACTAAAGTTGTGATTCCAATTGGGTTGATATGAATAGGTTTAACCGATTTTTTGCAATGTGTACATTTTGCTTCTGAAAATGTTGATGCAACTTAAGAGTGGTACATTTTGTGCACTGCTTTATGGGTCTACTTTGTAGTTTGATATCCTGGGCTGCTGTTTTATTGTCCTATTTTTGTGAAAGCATGTGTTGCCATCTGGTCTGTGTGATTTCTGACTGATTTTGTATGTAATGAGATGACTTATTGCATAATTTTTTGGAAGTTTTTCTTTTATTATATGAGTAATAGCAGTGTGATATTTTTTTTTCCTTGAGCTTTTGATTCTAGTGTTGTTTCTTTGTTCCTGTTTACCAGTAATGGATGAGTTTATTGTTGGTTGATGTTAATCATAGATATGAAAATGACTATTTCTGGGTTGCCTTTTAATTTTTGTTTTTCATGGTTTGTGCCTTACCTTCTGTCTTGATCATTCTGATGGTATGCAGACTAAGAGAACCAAGAAGGCCGGTATCGTTGGGAAGTATGGTAAGTTCTACATACAAATTTGTCTCTTTGATATACATCTCTTGAAATTTATAGATCAATGGGAAGATGTGCTACTCTTTTTTGCATTCACACTACTGGGCTAGAATAATTGTAGATGATAGGAAAAAAAAGGTTAATGTTGTGTAGTTAGCATGGTAGGTTGGCCATTCCCTCTTCTCAGTGGCTGGTTTGTGGTAAATGAGACTCAAATAATCTGACTTGCTAATGAAATCTCACATTTGATTTTATGGACTAAATTTTGTGTGGCATACTGTGCTTAATATTACAAATTCTTGCAATTGGTGTTGTATCATTCGCTCAGGAATCAGGATGCTGTCAAAAGTTTCATTTTTCAAATACTTGTGCAAAATTTATAGAAGCCATGAATACAAACTCAACTTAAACAAATTGAAGGTTCAAAACCTAAACAAACCCAATGTTCAAAACCATAAAAGGAGGACCTGACTTATATAAAATCATGGACCAGCATATGGCCAACCCAATCTACACTCCCAAACACTGTTACTTCCTAGCAAATTGGCAAGATTGATATAAGAACCTAACTGGATAAGAACCAACCACATCTTTTATGATTAAGGTTGTACCAGCATCTTTTATGATTAAGTTATCTTACTTATATTGTTTTATTTCAGGGACCCGATATGGTGCTAGTTTGAGGAAGCAGATTAAGAAGATGGAAGTCAGCCAGCACAGCAAATACTTCTGCGAGTTTTGCGGGAAGGTATCTCCCCTTGTGTCCATCTCTTATCATTGAGTGACTACTCAGATGCTGAGCTCTGGTTAATGGCTTTACTGGAGTTCCATTTAAGTCTGCTTTAATTCAAGCTATCATTTTTATGAATGGTGTAATTTTGCAGTTTGCAGTGAAGAGAAAGGCTGTGGGCATCTGGGGTTGCAAGGATTGTGGAAAAGTGAAAGCAGGAGGCGCTTACACATTGAAGTAAGTATTTTTCTCAAAGCTTTGAGTTTGTTATTCATTTAAAAGTTTGGTAGTTGAGGATTCTAATTTCTGTTTTCCTGCTTTACTTTGACAGTACTGCAAGTGCTGTGACTGTTAGGAGTACCATCAGAAGGCTGAGGGACGCGACTGAGAGTTGAACTGCATTTTCTTGTTTGTCTTAAATTTTGACATTATCGTTCTCAATGTAGTTTTTGTTTAAGGATGTTAAACTGAGTTGGGAGTATCTTATTTTCATATTTTGTCAGATGTCCTGATGTAGACCTAGCAGATTCATCTGGTTTTGCTGTTTATTATTAATTTTTACTTTAAAGGCTGCAACTTTGTTTCTCTTCTGTCTGGGTTTGCATGATGTATGAGATTAAGGTTGATAGGCCATCCTAAAGTGTCTAATAAGTCTTTTCTATGCTAAACGCCTTAGAGCAACTCTTTTCTCTTTTATATGTTATTTGTTCTAATGTAAATCCACTATTGAAATTTCTTTTTTGCCTATCAATAATAAATAAAAATTTATCACTTAAGATTTGTTGTGATTTTTCAAGATATAATTTTTGTCTTTAAACTTTACCAAAAAGCTCATTTTGAAACTCTAAAGTGTTCATTTTTCGTCCCTAATCCTTGTAAATGGTGCTTATTCTATAGTCTAAGGACAAAAATAGGAACAAAGAACTTTTTTCAATTATATAGGAATGAAGAACCGACTCTTTAAAATTTATGAGTAATATATATACCTTTGGTAATCATTATAGCAGCTGAGAAACAAATAGGTGTTTTAGGCCCTGTTTGGTTTTTTATTTTTCATCACTCTTCACTTAATTTTCATCACTCATCATTTAAAATATTCTAATTTTTATTACCCACCCATTTGGCACACTTCACCCAACTTGTCATCACTCAAATTTTTTAACATTTTGTGGGCTCTATACCTGTACCTTGGTCAAAGCAAAGCTGCCGAGGAAGGTTTCATTCCATCTTTTTCTCTTTTCTCATTTCCCCTTCTCCCTTCAGCTCTGTTTTACTCTCTCAAAGCACAAACTCGAACCATTAAAAATCAACTTACCTCCCTTAACAAACCCACCATACCACTAGCAAGTTCCCATGGCAGACCCATCGTCGGCAACACTACAGACAGAGTGACCACAAACATCTTCCTTTTCTTTGATTTAATTTATTCTTTAGTTTTTTTCTCTTTTTTCAACAACACACAGAACACCACAAACCTACAATCACAATCCTCAAAAACACCAATTACAACCTACAAAGATCTCAACAACACAGATTGGAACCTACAAATACACAACTCATAGATAGTCACAGCAGAAATTTTGTTTTCAGTTCTTCCTCTCCACTGCCAAAATGCTTCATCCTGGATCGTTCTCACAAAAAATCGGTCACGCGAAGCGGCAAATGAAGATTTAAAGAAAGAAAGAAACGGAAAAGAAATAAAGAAGAAGAAGAAGAAGAAGAAGCAGAGGGAAGACTTGTTAGTCTGACTTGTTGATTAGACCATTCATGAGAGTGGGTTCTACTACTTGTTTTTACAATAATGCCCTTGTAACTCATTTCTCATAATCTGGAAACTCCTCACGGGAGTTTTCGAGTTTGTTAACTCAAAAGCCAAAAAACTCAGTTTTGTTAACTAAGTTAATATCCCGGAAAATTAGCCAACAGACATTATACATGTGGGGCCCACAGTTTTTGGGCTATGAGTTAACAAAACTCAGTTTTGTTAACTAAGTTTGGCGAAATCCAAACAGCACCTTAGGATTTTAGTTGTTTTTGCCTCAGTCTTTAGCGCTAGTATCTAGTGAACACATGCTCTGATTCTTTATAGAGATTAATATCAGCACTATTTTATTAATTAATTTTCCAATTGTTTTATTTTCAATCAATAATTTTTTTGGTAATGAATGAATCAATGAATATAGGTAATGAGAAGTGTTACGTCCATAACATTTTCACAACAAATCATGGGTGATTAGTTGTTATTGGTTCAAATTTGAATTTAGCACTGAGATTACTTTTTTAACCTAACAATAACAACCAGTAATGACCTGCCATTTAGGATTTGTTGTAAAAATGTTGTAGACATATCATTTCTCTATAGGTAATAGTTGTTTTCGGTAATCACCTTCATTTTCAATGGTTAAATACCATGAATTTTTTTAATAACAAAACTCTATGAAAATGCTGTAGATTAGTGTAATGTATTCAGGGTTTCAACCAGGGCAGTTGCATTCAGTTTGGTCGTGTAGGATTTGTATTTGTTGCAAGAATCATATACGTAGTTTGTGGATACCATCTACCTTTTCTCATTCCAATTCCTTCAAAACACAGCAACATGGATCATTATTTATTCTTATGTTTGGTAGTGCAGAAAATTCATACAAAAGATTCAATCACTTTGCTTGGTTTATTTATTCTTATGTTTTCCTTTCCTCATTTTTGGAACCTTATAACCTCTTTGAAGTTCTGTGTGGGTATTTTTGTTCTACACTAATTGTAAATACTCCATTTGCCCTAAATTGTTGGTCCTCTATTCTATTTTGGAATGTCTCAAAATGAAGCACTCTTTTCAAAATTAATAAATAAAATTCGTATCTTATCCTTTACTTTATTTAAAAAGTCAATGTCATTCTTTCTCTATAGTTTAAATTAATGAAAGTAGTTTGTGCCATTTTAACTAACAAATAATACATTAAATGATGTTTCCTTAAAAAGTTGAATTTTCTAAAGAAGACCAACATTTTGGAATGGAGGAACCATCTTTTCCTCCCAACTAGACAAACAACCATGGGAAAACTGGAAATTCTTAGGGTTTCTTAAAGATTAACAAACAAGGTACATTGTTTTATTTTTTATTTTTATTTTTATTTTATTTATTTTTTTATGGCCACAAAACAAGGTACATTAAGCAAATTATAAACCAGAGAATTTTTAGCTTTACAGATTTGAGATTTGAGATAGGGAGCAGAAGGAGAAAGACTAGAGTAAAAATTTAAGACTTAATATCACAAGGGCAACTAGCCAATCTAGAGGATGAGCTTGACTGAGGATAGGTTCTAGAACTTTGAAATCACCACTTTCCAAAATGAATGCGCAAAAGCCTGCTTCTTTTGCTTTGGAAGTAATAACCAGTAGAGCAACTTTGACTGAGGATAGCTCAAACCATATCTAAACATTCCCCTATATGACAACGAACAACAATAAGGTTTCCACAGAATGTTTTAATCAAATTAATTTTACATGTTACCAATTTAATTCTTCTTTGCTGTACTAAATCAATAAATCCTTTCCTTGTCTATTGTTCAGCATACAACTCACACGATGTTTCAGTGAACCAAAAGGTACGTCGTCCCATCTCTATCCTTGGATTGTTCAGACTCAGAAGCCCTTGAAGTAGACGCTAGCAAAGTAATGTCTCGCTCTATGTCACTATATATAAGAAATGCAGGTCGTGCAGGTGTTGGCAGGCTTGAGCAGTGGCTACTGAGCATTTGAACTACTGATGCCATGGTGGGTCGGTATGCTACATTTTCTTGAACGCATAATAACCCAATATGAATGCATCTCATTATTTCACTCCTTGAACTGTCCCCAAGTGTCTGGTCTATCAGATTTGAAGCTGTCCCTTCTCTCCAATTAGTCCATGCCTGCAAGCAGTACATGAATTCATATATTGAAACTCTACACGCCTCAGAAAAAGAGCACCCTCATAAAGAGTAATGTAGCTTCATGAAATATGACAGGGACACTTACATAGCTTAGAAGGAGCTCTACATCATCTGTATTGTAAAGCCAACTCTTCTTCTTACCACTCACAATCTCTAGAACTAAGATACCAAAACTAAAGACATCTGACTTCACTGAGTAATGCCCATGTGATATATATTCTGGAGCCATATATCCACTGTTCCAAAATCATTAATAAAAAAAGGGTTCAACTTGTTGCACACACGTTATTTTATTCAATTTTACACATGCGCAAATAAACAACTGAATTTGTGACATGGGAATTATAAACACTGCTCATCAGAAAAATCTAATTAAGAATTTAGTATCTTTATATAAGATATTCAATGCTTAACAGCTTGAACTAAAATTTATATTTCTTTATTATGACTTGGATTACTAGCCACTTGAAAATCAGTAATAAGTTAGAATCATTAGGGTGAGCTTGGTTCTTACTATGTCCCCACACGTCTAAATGTCATGTCTTGACTCTGACCCACATCAAATAGCCTTGCCAGGCCAAAGTCTGAAATTTTAGGATTCATCTCTTCATCTAACAAGACATTACTTGGTTTGAGATCTCGATGTATAATCTTAAGGCGAGAATCTTCATGAATGTAAAGAATTCCTCGAGCAATGCCACAAATGATATTATAACGCCTTTCCCAATTCATCTGGGCACGCTTGATGGGATCTACATATTCATATGATCAATTCCAAGTTGTGGTATTACTAGGAGTTATTGCAAAGGAATATTAATACTTTTGCAGTATATTAAAGTCATACCATATATAAATTGATCCAGGCTTCCATTGCCAACTAATTCATAAATAAGGATTCTTTCCCTTCCTTCGGAGCAAAAACCTTGAAGGCTAACTAGACACTTATGTTGGAGCTTAGCCAACAACAGGATCTCATTCTCGAATTGCTCTTCAGTATGCTCAGTCTTGTGACATAGTCTCTTCACAGCGAATTCTTGTCCATTTGGAAGTCTAGCCTGAACATTTATATGAGCAAATAAAGATAAGCTCTTCATGCTAAATATAACAACAATTTTGAAAATAAATATGGGTGGTATATGGACATAAGATGTCCATCAGAAACAGTATATAATGTTTTTGTGCTATTTAAATTTTAAACATCAGAGGAAAATTCATTGCATGAGAAATTCAAGTTCCCCATACACAATTTTTCCAAGGCAATGTTTGTATCACCTTGTATACTGAACCAAATCCGCCCTCTCCAAGCTTATTGGCATTAGAAAAGTTATTTGTTGCTGCTTTTATTGTGCTGAAGTTGAATTTCAGTGCTTCCAGCCTTTTCATAGCATCATCATCTTGATAAAAGTGTCAAGTGAAAATGAGTTAGAGCAACATTATGACAGATCCTTTGTTATAGATTTCAAAATTTGCATCACAAAAATTATCTTAGAATCTCTACTTGTATATATTATATAAATTTAGGGGTGTGGTTTGCACTTAAACCTACTTTAAACTATACCCATTCTAAATTCCTAAAAAGTTATTTTGAAACTGCATTTCATCAGGGAACTAAGTTTTTGTCCCATACAAGAAAATGGAATAAACAATATGTTTCAATCACGTGTTTCCCCACATACGCACACCACATTACTTTAAGATATATTACTTCTTTTGATCAAAGGGAAAAATTATTTTATAAACACAATTCCTTGAATCATTTTTGCAAACCTAACCATTAGAAGAATTTAATTAAATTTCTATTTTTCTTTTTTCTTTTGTTCCAAAAAAAAAAAAAAAAAAAAAAAAAATCTCTTAAAGCAATGCTCAATTTTGTTGGATTCTAGGAGTTATTCATTTTGGAAATTTATGGTCCATGATATCTCATAAAGTTGACATACAACTGTTCTTAAGATCTGCAACAAACAGCATACTGACTTACTATCAATATTTATGGTCTAAAGCCATTCTTTCTTCTAAGTTGCACCATGTCAACTCTTAGTTTTGTCAACTTTAACTAGTAAATAGTGGAGCATATATAACTTACTATCAACATTTTGCTTTGACTTCTTCTTCTGCATAATTGCCCAAGCAAGCGTGATTATTGTCATTAAGCCGGCAATTGGAACAACAATGAAAACAATAAGGCGGGATGTACTACTGTTCTCTGCAAGCCATAAGTGGGTTCAAATTAAAAATTGTTTGAATGTACAAATTCTCAATTGGTCTGCAATATAATTAAGTTCAAACACAAAGGTTTTGTTCCAATTTTTTTAATTTTAAGCATACAAACATGTGACCTTTCGTGAGGATGGAAGTATGGAACCTTTAGACTAATAATAGACCTCTAGTGTTTGTTGTTAATTCGAAACTTGGGGGTGAGGGGATTTGAACCCTAGACATCTCCATTAAAAAAACCAAAAGGCGACCATCGAACTAAAACAGGAAAGAAAATTAATCCTAATTTAAAATTAAAAACTCAAATTGGAAAGAAAAAAAAATTTGATATTGGCTTCTTAATTCTAGGCAGTGACTTTTGTCATAAATTGATATTCTACTTGGATAATATTTTTGTTAGAATGCAGAAAGCGTTCACAAAAATTTTCTATTACAATCTTACTTGTCTACTTATGAAAGCCAGATAAATATGGACACACCTCTGCTTGTTTTTGTGGGAGAAGAATTATCCGAGGTTGGAGGGATCACTGGTGTTGTGGGAGAAGAAGGGACAGAAGTTGAATCATAAAACTGAAACATCTCGAACCAAGCAATACAGCTAGGTTTAAGAACTCTTCCCCCTTCCTTCCCACCAGAACAGCTTGAAATATCTGCTACTGCGCCTTCTAAGCAAATTTTGCAATCCATCTGGGATAAATCTGGGGTGCACTGCACAAGTCCATACACGTTTCTTGAGCTACTGAAGCTTTTGTCCCCTACTGCAAAGTACTTTATAATAGAGGAACCCAATGAAGCCTGTTTGACAAGGCTCCCCATCAAATTATATAGTGTTAGATTGAACTGATCCAAATCCGTTGATGATATGTTATTGGGATTAGACACACACTGAGAAGGCAAAACCTGCATGGTGCCAAAAACGTTTCTGTTTGAGTACCTTAGAATACAGTCAACCCCCCATATGATTGCTTCTTTTTGGTCAGGACACTGCTTTGTGATATCTAGGCTCGAGGTGTTCGTACAATTGTAACACGTACCCGTATCAAGGTCTCCTCTACACAGTGCAAGTGCATAAACTTTGTTGGGATCTTGGCCAGCAGAAGTGTTGTAAAAGCCACCATTGGCCGTGACATTAGAAGGGAGAGAAGAGAGTAGAAGATTGAGATTACTGGCATAGGTGCTGTTATTAGAGAAAGTGCCTGTGTTGGAACATAATTGTGGTTGTGCAAGGGGAAGACAGAGACTGAGGCTTATGAGAAAAGCAAGAGCAATCGTGATTAAACTTGAATTACACATAGAGAAGGGTACTAACTTGTATGCTCTGTATTACAAAATCTAGACAGACAAGAAATGAAGTGGGGAGGGGTGCTTTGATCAAAGAGAGTTATTGGAGATGGGAAATTGTTGGAATAGATTGTTATACATATCCTGGATCTATATCTCTACAACCCTCTCCCTTTCTCAGTTCCCAACCGCACATTCGTCACGGAAGTTAGCAAGAAAGTCATTGGTCCTAGGTTTTATTTTATTTACTATTATTATTATTAGGGTGATGCTAACAGTGCCCTTAGTGCAATGATTAACAATCTATTTTAGGAAAGTTTTGACACTAGTTTTATAGAAAATGGAAAAAGCTATCAAAACACTAATTGTTTTTTTTTTTTTCCCTATAAAACTTTCTTTAAATGGATTGTTAACCATTACTTTAAGGGTATTCGTTAGCATTTCCTTTATTATTGTTATTATTATTATTTTTTATTTCAGTACTCAAAGTCAAGGTCAACTGCTAGCTAGTTGCCAAGAAACAGAGACGGAGGGAGACTTGGACTAGGGGGGCAATGCCCCCCCCAAATTTTTTATTTTTTTATAATTAATATATACATAGTTACCAATTTTAGCAATTTTGTTCTATAAAATCACACTTTGCCCCCCTTAATATTATCGTTGATTCTTTTAGGAGTACTACTCTAGCCACAAAATTTTCTATAACATTTTTACAAACTATTGTGGTAGTAAACTTTTATTGGTTTGCATCTAGGCTCATCGCTTACATCGCATTTTAACTTACTAATAACCACTCATCACATTAATAATTTGTAAAAAAAAGTTTGTAATTCTAGCATATTCCTCCTTTTAAAGGCCAGATCTAAAATCTAAAGCAAAATAAACAAGCTCAAAAAAATTATTCAACAACAAAAATTATCAATAGTAAAACTAAAAACAATTAAACTCAATCAACCAATTTTACCTAAAACAAACAACTTGACCCTTTAAAAAATTTTAAACAAAATAATTTTTTCTATACTTGGATGTACACATAAAAAAAATAAAAAAATAAAAAAAAAACTCATTAGCTGTTAAGCAACTGAGTCGGAAGCTAGAGCCACCACACGCAATTAACAGTAAAACTGTCCCCCCTAACTTCAAGTTCTGGCTCCGTCCCTGCCAAGAAAATAAGTGTATTATGGAGAATTTTCTAACATAGGAAGAAGTTGCCACGTTCTAAGAAACATTAATGCCATCTTAGGATTATTTCTATAAATACATAGATCTCTCTCTCTCTCTCTCTCTCTCTCGAAGAGGAATAATAAAATAAAGGTAAATTATTATTTAGGCCTTAAATTTACGGGTATGTTTCATTTACCTCAAAGTTTTTAAAAATGTTTAATTTAAAACTTGAGGTTGGTGAACAACTATGTTTCAACGGTGGATATTTTCATTGCTAAAATCACCTACAATTATAGTTGAAACTTTAGACCAAGTAGGCATATTTCATTCCCTACCATCAATTGATCATGAACCCAATTAATTGCAAGCATATGTTGTACATGTCAGACTCGTTGAACCTATCACTTCTCATATGAAATTTCTAACCAAGGCGTTGATCTCATCAAGCATCCTCAATAATATTTTAACTATATATAACAGTTGTAGAGAGGAAAAATTCCCGACCTATCACAAGCTGACATATCATACTATCAAGTCCACAAAATATAGCCAATTACAAAGCGCCACATACTGCTGCTAGGTTTTGCTATCACTACTTAGAAACCAACAGAAATTTGCTAAGTGTCATTGAAATAGAGGCATAAAATGCATGCAAAAAAACCAATCACACATCAGTGCATGAAAACAATGACATAGACAGTCCAACACATGTAAGCGATGACATATGCAATCCATCGCGTGTAAGCAATGACATAAGTGGACCAATTAGGCTGTGGCATGTGTCACCAATCAGACTCTGCCACGTGTCGCTCACTCACCCCCAAACTCCTATAAATAGAAGTCTTCCTAAGGCATTTCAACAGACCAAGCTATCTGGAGCACAAGCAGCATCAAAGAAGATTCAGAAGCACTCAGAAGTACAGAAGCTCTGTAGGAATCAAGCCTCAAAGCCTTCAAGAACTTCAATCTCAAAACCGAAGAACATTCGAAGCAAAACCATCCAAACTATCAACCTAGATCTTGAAGTTTGTTGGAACCAAGCTCAAAAGCCTCTAGGAACCTCAACAAACCATAAATCAACGAAACTCTACGGATTCAAGCCTCTAAAGCACCGAAGAACTTCCACCACAAACCTTCGAAGACGAAGAATGCACCAAGAACACGAAGAACATACGAAGAACAAAGAATTTCTAACAAGCTCATAGGCAGAGATCCATTGTAATTCTGTTTCAAGGGTCTTCGATCCATCCTTCAGCCAAATTGAAGGATATTTTGTGTTCAAGTCAAAATTACATTATTACAATTCCAATCAACAAGTCTTTCAAGGAGATCGAATCAGAGGATCACTCTTTTGTAATTTTAGAGAATTGTACCACACATTCATAAATACAAATTCGCATTTGTAAAACTATTTTACTTGTTTGATTTATTTCAAGCTAGAAATTTAGTCGTCTATAGCAGTATCAAGGTCACATAGTGAGTCATGTCTAGGCAAAGCACTTAGCACATTATCAATCTCTTTGGCGCCTTCTCCAAAAAAAAAAAAAAAAAAACCTCTTTGGCTGTGCAAAACGGGATTTTTCTCCAACTATCAAAAGTAACGACCCAATTTTGTGGTGGTTTTGGTCATTTGATTGAAAGATGTAAGGACTTCGTCCTTCATTAGGGCGTCGACACTCTCTCATAGAATTCATTGAAATATGGAATTGAGCCTCCTTATATTAGCCTTATAATGTTAATTTAGGATGTTTAAGGTATCAGCAATTCTGATCTACATAAATATAATTCCACATATTTTAAATAAATATAATTAGATATAATTATCCTAAAACATAGTCCAAAAACTTGTTCTTAACCCACAATCCATCTCTTAAACTTAGAATCGTGAGGGCAATTATATAATTAAACTTAAATAATTTACAAAAGGATAATATATAATATCTAACAAATTAAACTTAGAATAATGGGTCTATGAGTTTCAAATCCTAATCCTAAATATATCTGGACACATATGACTCTACATTTACCCAATATGTGTAATCAAGCCTATAGGTAAATCTTAGACTTTGATCCAATCATGTAAAGTAAAATTCTGCACGCAATTTTATTCTACAAGTCCCGTTATTAACTTGACCCACCTTGTGAGTACAATTTTTTTACATTATTTTGATATCCAAATAAGAATAATGCTAGAGATACAATTTTTTTTACAAAAAGTTTTACAAATTGCTGATATGGTGAGTAACTATTGGTAAAACATTTGCATATCTTCATTGTTAGGATCCACCTCTCTCTATACCTATGGTCGAAAATGTATTACGTCTATTTTTATGCATACCACAAAAATGTTTATCTAAAAATACATGATTTAATAGTCGTATACAACATTCCTCTTACACAAATGTCATAATAATATTGCATTTACCCATTGAGTAAGATTCACACCGCTCAATACCTATGGCCGAAGATGTTCCATTATGTATACTTTCATTCATACCACAAAAACGCCTGTGTCTAATTTTGCATGCATTCACACAGCCCCATCACATTTACAACATCTACCAATAATTGTTCTTTGGTTTACATTATTTTGCTCTTTAAAATAGCAATAAAAACGTCCCTAACTACTAATTATAGATTATAGTATATGCTTTTGAGTCTTTCACGCAGCACCTATTCTTCAATGGCATGAAATCAGTAAGTAGCTTCCACCAAATGCTCTGGAATCTGGATAACATTATTTTGCTTTGGTAGGTTCAGTTTCCATATGGACACGAAAAGCTACTCTTGCCACATTCTTAGTAAGTGTGAGAAGCATGAAGTTTGAACTTGGCAGAGGCACCTATATGACGCATCTTTTCAAAGTTTTAATGACCAACATCAATGTACCACTATGAATCATATGTCAAGGATACGAAAAATCATTAACATATTGACTAGAATAAGGTTACCTAGGCACCAACATGAACAACAATTTAGCTACAAAAAAATAAAATATTCTATTATAATTTTTTTTTTTTTGGGGTTAATTTTTAAATTTTTTTTTTTTCAGGTTGGGTGACTAGACAATTTGTTACCTCCATTAAATACCAGCAAATTCACATCAATAGTGGCTGGTTTGAGGTTTTACCTAGGCACCAGCACTTTATATTACATCTACCTGATCTTTACAAAAATGTACTTAAGATGGAACAGCAAAAATGAAAAATATGGATGCCATCACCATCCACCCTCTCTATCTCCTCTCTATGTATACACAATCTTCAAGCTGTATAGATGACCGTTGCACACTCTTCAGTAATCTTCCGTACTACTCACAGCTTTCAAGAGGCTCTACAAATCAAATCGTCCCCTCAAGGCAAGGGGCCAAGGAGACTACATAAAAACACAAAGCTACTTGTTGAAGAAAACAAACATAAGCCACTGTCCTGATGCTGCCGTCTTGCACATTAAAAGAGCCAGAGCGGCAGTTTCACACAATTGGAATTGGAACATTGTTGTTACTATTATGGTGCATTTGTTTTTGGACAGCCTTAACTGCCGCTACTCTAGCTGCATTAGCTGCCCTATTGGCTGCTGCAACTGCCCTGTTGACCCTTTCATCCACCTTGGCTACATCATAGGCTTTGTCTGCTGCTCGCCGAGCTTCCTGATTGTAAATAGAATCACAGAACTAATCAGAAAAAAAGACCATTACTAGTTATTTAAATTGCTAATTAACTTTCTGCAGTTTGTTATTTTGTTTCCCCCAACTGCAGTGCTGCCAAAATGCCCTTTCCACGTTTCATTTTTAGTTATAAAACAGTAATATTACACCAGTAACAAGTTTTTACTATACTAAATAACATAAAAAAAAATCTTTGAACCTACAATTATAGCAGCAACTTCAGAGCAAGTAGGCATGTTTTGTTGCCTACCATCACTTGATCGTGATCCAATTAATCGCAAGCGTACATTGTGCATAGCAGAGTCCTTGAACCTATCCCTTGCCATACGGAATGTCTTAACCAAGACGTTGTTCTCATCAAGCATCTTCAATAATATTTGAACTATAGCAATGTCAAGGTCATATTGTGATTCCTGTCCAGGCAAAGCACTTAGTCTGTAATGAATCTCTTTTTTTGTGTCGTGTATATACAGCTGTGCAAAAGATGGGTCTTTTCCAACAAGTGGAAGTAACGACCCAGTTTAGCAATAGTTTTATTTGAAACATAGGGGCTGAAGCCAACCAAAGGGAAAAATAGTCCCAAGTAATGTTGTAAAAAATGGATTTTAAAGAAAATTTTGAAGAGAAATAGAAATAAGGTAAGTTGAAAATATATGAAGGACTTACATCGAAGTAACTTTTAGAAAATGTATAAACAATTAATAAAGTATTTAATATACATGGAGACAATTTTGAACCTATTGTTGGTATATTGTCATTGATGCTATCTTGAAATAGTATTTTAATTATTTAAAAGTATTTAATTGTTATTTTTAATATTTTAAATTACAAATAACAGTACTTTAATGTGATTTTGCATGTATGAAAATGAGAAAAATGAAAAATAACGATGAATATAAAATTCCAAAATAGTAGTTTTTGCACTTACTTTGTGTGCTGTTTCACCTTTTACTCAGGTCTATGTCAATGGGTTTTCTATATCGCATTCCCAAACCTGAAATATAAAAGATGATATATTCTAACACTTCAAGAGAATTAAGGAAACATGAGGATTGACAGCTATAAAACTTGTCTAACTGCAAATGTAAGTTAAGTAGACTCAATCTATAATTGGTGGCTCAGACAAATTCCACAAATCAAATGAATGGGTTATACTTCAGAGCTTCAGAAGGTGGTTTTCCATGTTACAATACCTTATGGATCTAATATTCATACAGAGTAAAGCAAGGTTTGATTTTGAATTTTCTAAATATCCAAAATTTCAAATTCTTCATCACTTATAGTTAACATTGTTAAGGACAATACAAGGGATGAACAATAGACCAAAAAAATTGACGGCTGTAGAAGCTATTTAAAAGTTACACTTTTCTACGGTTGGGATAACTCCATCACTATTTAATATAAAATGAGTTTCGAGGCTCAAAAAAAATATATACATATATAAAATGTGTTTCAATCCTTTATCATTTAAATAAAAATAGCAAGCAATAACAATCAACATTGTCAAGGGAAATCATGGCATGAATAATAGGCCATAACATGAGCTGGTTCTATAAAAGGTAGCAGGCCTTTGCGGTGAAACCTATAACCTTTGTGGACCTAATATTCATAGTTAGTAATATGCAGAGCAAGAACAACCAATTCCCAAAGTTAATACTACACAGTCATATATAACTACACACCAAAACTGCCACCCCACACACACACCCCCCCCCCCCAAAAACAAAAACAAAAAAAAAGCAAGTTAAGCGTGAAGCTTCTATTATGTATGGCTGCTGTAGGTAAGGTTAAGTAGTGTATTCAAATGCGAATTTCAGCAGTCACAGTACAACTACTAATCAATCTTCCTATTTAATTATTATTGATTATAAATTTTAAGACATGAAACTATTCAAAGTAAGTAAAAATATGGATGAGATAGAGTAAGGCAAAGTTTGATTTTGAATTTTCTCAATATCCAAAACTTCAAATTCCCCATCACTTACTATTAATAGTATTACGGACAATCCAAGGCATGAATAATAAACCAAAATATTTGATGGCTGTAAAAGCTGTTTAAATTACATTTTACTATGGTTGGGATAACTCCATCACTATTTAATCTAACATGTGTTTCGAATCAAAAAAGAAAATATATACAAATATAAAATGTGTTTTAGTCCTTTATCATTTAAATAAAAATAGCAAGCAATAACAATGAACATTATCAAGGAAAATCGATCCATGGCATGAATAATAGATTACAACGTGAGCTAGTGTTATAAAAGGCAGCAGGCCTTTATAGTGAAACCTATAACATGGTAGCTTTCATTTTAATAGATCCTTGCTAAATCACAAAATAATTTAGGCCATTTACACTACCCAGAAGACAATTAATCATGCAATAAAAAGCCTATAGCGAAGATTCAATAGACTTTTAGGCAAGTGACAACCAAAGAAACACTCCAACCAAGCTAATTACTGTATCAGTACAATTATGAAAAATTATGAAATTAGTACCTGTAAGCTTAGTTGTAGGCAGATGCTTATCCAAGGCACTGGCATTTGCAGGCAGATGTATCCCAAATTCTTGCACAGTAGTTGTAGTAGCAACATCACCATTAAGCCCAACAACTGAGTGAGAAAAAACATTTATAAGGGAAGGGGTTGATCGCCGCAAACATTGAGCATAGAAGCCCAAAATACTAAACGCTGAAATCTTTTAAGCTCCTGCATTTATGCCTTCAAATAACCACCGAGTTGGAGTGAAAACCGTTGTTTTTTTAGAAGTTGAAGAGTGTTTGTATAATTACTGAGTTGGAATGGAAACCGTTGTTTTCTTAGAAGTCGAAGGAGTTTTTGTATAGAGAAACAGACAAAGGTTGGAAGTGACTGAAATTCTTGGCTGGGTTTCATCTACAGGTGGGAAGGAAGAAGAGGGTTTGTGTGTAAATATTTAGGCTTTCATCTACTTGAACTGTGGGGTGGGTCAGCTTTGACGTGGGTTATCCTTTGAGCTACACGATGGTGGGGGTTCAAAGTTGGGGTGGGTCAAAGGCTGTAGCCTTTCAGCTACATGTTGGTGGGGAATTCATATTTGGGTCAATATTTATGGGCTGGGGCTTTTCATCTACTTTGAGAACGTAGTTATTTTTTTTAGAAGATACAATTGTATGTGACAGTAAAATAAGTTACCTTAAATTATTGGGTTACAGTGAAAAAATTTAATAGAAAAAAAAAGTTAAAAAGACTAAATAGAAGCTTAGAGTGCTACATGGCAGAATTTCATATATTTTTGCATGATGTCTCTACTTTTATATTGATATATATTGATATTGATGGGTCTATGAGATTAGAATCCCAATCCTAAATATATCTAGATACATATGACTCTACATTTACCCAATATGTGTAATCAAGCCTACAAGTCTCGTTATTAACTTGACCCACCCCATGAGTACAATTTTTTTTTTAAACTTTATTTTGATATCCAAGCAATAATATACAAAAACTGAACTATTTTAGACTTTTTATAAAACGTAGTATGAATTCAATAACACTTTTTAGAATTATGGGTCTATGAGCTTGGAATCCTAATCCTAAATATATCTGGACACATATGATTCTACATTTACCCAATATGTGTAATCAAGCCTATAGGTAAATCTTAGACTTTGATCCAATTATGTAAAGTAAAATTCTGAATGCAATTTTATTTTACAAGTTTCGTTATTAACTTGACCCACCCCGTGAGTACAATTTTTTTACATTATTTTGATACCAAATAAGAATAATGCTAGAGAAACAAATTTTTTTACAAAAAATTTTATAAACTGCTGATATAGTGAGTAATTATTTGTAAAACATTTGCATATCTTCATTGTTAGGATCCACCTCTCTCTATACCTATGGTCGAAAATGTATTACATCTATTTTTATGCATACCTCAAAAATGTTTCTGTCTAAAAATACATGATTTAATAATTGTATACAACATTCCTCTTACATAAATATTGTCACACAAATGTCATAACAATATTGCATTTACCCATTGAGTAAGATTCACACCTCTCAATACCTATGGTCGAAGATGTTCCATTATGTCTACTTTCATTCATACCACAAAAACGCCTGTGTCTAATTTTGCATGCATTCACACAGCCCCATCACATTTACAACATCTACCAATAATTGTTCTTTGGTTTACATTATTTTTCTCTTTAAAATGGCAATAAAAACGTCCCCAACTACTAATTATAGTATATGCTTTTGAGTATTTCACGCAGCACCTATTCTTCAATGGCATGAAATCAGTAAGTAGCTTCCACCAAATGCTCTGGAATTCTGGATAACATTATTTTGCTTTGGTAGGTTCAGTTTCCATATGGACACGAAAAGCTACTCTCGCCACATTCTTAGTAAGTGTGAGAAGCATGAAGTTTGAACTTGGCAGAGGCACCTATATGACGCATCATTTCAAAGTTTTAATGACCAACATCAATGTACCACCATGAATCATATATCAAGGATACGAAAAATCATTAACACATTGGCTAGAATAAGGTTACCCAGGCACCAACATGAACAACAATTTAGCTACAAAAAAATAAAATATTCTATTATAATTTTTTTTTTGGGTTAATTTTTTTATTTTTTTTTTCAGGTTGGGTGACTAGACAATTTGTTACCTCCAATAAATACCAGCAAATTCACATCAATAGTGGCTGGTTTGAGGTTTTACCTAGGCACCAGCACTTTATATTACATCTACCTGATCTTTACAAAACTGTACTTAAGATGGAACAGCAAAAATGAAAAATATGGATGCCATCACCATCCACCCTCTCTATCTCCTCTCTATGTATACACAATCTTCAAGCTGTATAGATGACCGTTGCACACTCTTCAGTAATCTTCCGTACTACTCACAGCTTTCAAGAGGCTCTACAAATCAAATCGTCCCCTCAAGGCAAGGGGCCAAGGAGACTACATAAAAACACAAAGCTACTTGTTGAAGAAAACAAACATAAGCCACTGTCCTGATGCTGCCGTCTTGCACATTAAAAGAGCCAGAGCGGCAGTTTCACACAATTGGAATTGGAACATTGTTGTTACTATTATGGTGCATTTGTTTTTGGACAGCCTTAACTGCCGCTACTCTAGCTGCATTAGCTGCCCTATTGGCTGCTGCAACTGCCCTGTTGACCCTTTCATCCACCTTGGCTACATCATAGGCTTTGTCTGCTGCTCGCCGAGCTTCCTGATTGTAAATAGAATCACAGAACTAATCAGAAAAAAAGACCATTACTAGTTATTTAAATTGCTAATTAACTTTCTGCAGTTTGTTATTTTGTTTCCCCCAACTGCAGTGCTGCCAAAATGCCCTTTTCACGTTTCATTTTTAGTTATAAAACAGTAATATTACACCAGTAACAAGTTTTTACTATACTAAATAACATAAAAACAATCTTTGAAGAATAAAATGTTAAAAAAGCATGAGGATAAGCAGAGAATTGTAATAATTGTAAAGTATCTTGCTTCAAGTGAACAAATTCAGGCAGAGAATATTTCTTTAAATAATCTTGAACAAAAGAGTCAGACCCAATAACTAAGGGCTAATAATGTGCATGGAAAACAGGACATGTATGACTGGTGATTCATATCAACAGTAAATGGAAAATGAACCATAAATCACAAGGATCATAGCCAACACAACATGATTCTTTTCCTCCAATAAGATAAACAGCCAGGGGTACAAGAAGATAGGATCATCCATGGTATGATTGCAAAACCATGACATAAATAGACATCAAATTATAACCATCAGCAGCTAAGATATTTACATCAAACACTTGCACTGGAGCTTTTACATTATTAAGGTAGGAAGTAACGAGTACCTGCACTGCATTGAGTACTTTTGAATGATTAACAGCAACAGGAGATACAGGATGGGTGGTGTTCTGTGTGCTTGGAATGTCAAGAATTCCATTTTGCCAGTGACCAGCTTGTGTTTCACCATTTCTGAATGTGTACATTCCAAGCCCTTGCCTTCTACCCTCATGCCAGGCTCCTTCATATCGATGTCCATTTGCAAAAGAATAGAGCCCAAACCCATGCATCTTGTCCGCAAAATATTCTCCAGCATATGTGTCCCCATTTCTTAATAAAAGAAAAAAAAAAAATTTGATGAGTAGGGACAGAGTATAAGATGATCCTTTTTTAGTGCTGCAAATTCATATGCACAGATACAAAATCAACTATGAAATTCACTAATTGATACTCATTAGATAAGTTGGCGTGTGTGCGTGGGTGTGCTCTCTTGTGATATTATTTTTATAATAAAAAAAAATCACATTAACAAACCACTAAACTTTGGGAACACATACTTAAGGTATAAATAAAAGAGTCTACTAGACATTGGAGGAGAGAAAGGTAAGGTAATCAAGGTAAACATTTATTCAGCAAATAAACACTGGATCAGGTATAAAGTGATATTTATTTAGCAAACTCAAATAGTAGAAATAGGCATTTCTAGAATTTACTTGTGTTTGAGAAAAACTGGTCTTGCTTTAACTCCAATATGTAGCCAAATATTGTTCATTAATAAGAAATAGTGTGCTATCCATTTTTCCAACAGCCACAAGTTAACAAAAACTGAATATTTGATAGCAAATGAGGAATAATAAATGTAAGTTCTGAAACTAGTATTAGCTCATTTCATCTATTTGGGAATGCAAACTATATTTCAAAAAATGTAAAGTGACAAATCAACCATAAGTGCATTCTTCTAACCTCACTTAAGAAACATAATAAATAAACACATGATAAAATAAACAAATGGGAATTCATTCGTATAATAATATTGATACCATTGGCTCATTGTTGTAATCATAACTAATCATTATGTTGCTCTGATAAGCGTAGCATTATTACATAGTTACTTGTGCAAGTGCAACATTTAGAACTCAAAACCAATAATGACTTCTGAGTTCTGATTTTATGTTACCACAAAAAATCATATCAGTCATCTGAAGAAGTGATAGTGCAGATGCCATTGTCTTGAAAAGCATAGTGTGAACAATAATTACCTATACTCAAACCTTAAATGGACAATATACACTATTGTGAAAATAGATTAGTGTCTTAAAAAGCATAGTTTTTGACTTAGGATGATAGATATACGATTTGATAATAGACAAATCCAACTCAATTTCATATTGTCTCTAGTCTAGACGGGCCAAGAGCCTTGTAGCTCAATCAGCATTTCTTAGTGTTTCCAACGGAGAAGTCTAGGGTTCAAATGCCCCTTCCCACATTGTTGTAACTATACACAATTTTCTCTAATCTAGAAGGACCTGACTGTAATCATGATCCACAAATTCATCAACCCCTAAAAAGTAAGAACTCCGAACAAATTGCCACAAGATAGTGCTAAAAGATCAAAACATATGCTCAATTATTGACGCTAGTTCTAACAAATACAACAAAATCAAAGCACTCAATACCCTACAAAACTTCACAAACTCCATGCTTTAACCATTGATTACAAAACAAAAAACAAAAAAAAAAAAGAACAATAATTCAATAAATCCATTTACCTGAAATGGTAATGCCCAAGACCATGCTTGACACCCCACTTGAACTCCCCAACATACCGACTCCCGTCCTCGCAAGTATGCACTCCACACCCATGACTCTGCCCATTAGCCCATTCTCCAGCATAAACATCCCCTGTATAAAACCGATACACCCCAAACCCCTGTCGAAGCCCCTGGCGATACTGTCCCCGATACCGGCTCCCTCTAGCCCAAGTCTCAACTCCATATCCATCATACTTCCCATCCACCCAATCCCCCTCATACCTCCCACTCATATAATAGTAATACACCCCACTCCCTGAACACTTTCCCTTGTACAACTCACCCTCATACACGTCCCCGTTGCTAAAAACCTGAACCCAACAACCCGAACTCGCTCTCTTTTCGGGTTTTGGCCGAGACCCAATTGACCAAAACACCGGCAGAGGAGGTCTAGATATGGAAGAAGCTTGGGAGAGCTTAATTGGGAAAGAACGAGCGAGGAAGAGACGAATAGAAGGGAGGCGAGGGAGAGCGAGGTTGAGAGAGAACAAAAGCGCGGCCGAGAAAGCGAAAGCGGAGAGAAAGTCAAGGAGGAAAGAGTGGCTCGGATGAGAGACCAAGAAGTAGAAACATGGAAGGGAAAGCAAGAGAATGAGGCGGAGATGCACACGCAACCGCCGAAAGTGCTTGACTTTCCGAAGGGCGCGAAAAACGAAGGTTTTCACGGCGAGAGAGAGAGAGAAAAAAGATGGGTTTTGCGAGTTGGCGAATTGCGGAGGTGGGTTCGAGTGGAATTGGTAAATGGTGGGAGATTTGGAGAGAGAGGACGAGTGGGTCACGAGGGTCGCTCGCTTGTACGGCGTGGAAGAGGAGGAAGAAGATGGAGATGGAGACGGAGGGGCAAGAGGGTCATTTTGCTTTTGATGATGCTGATGTTGTATTTGTTGTTGTTGTTGTTGTTGAATTTGTTGTTGCAAGAACAATTGTTGTTGAGACAGAGATTGGTGAAGAAAAGAGGGTTGGGGCTGTTTGTGATGGTGAAGAAGATGAGTGGGAGTAGGAGGAGGGAAGAGAAGAGGAGGGGATGGGTTGAAATCGGAAGAGATGCCACTGCTTTCTTTTCCGATCTGAACTTCCGATTTCTTTTGATGCATTACATATATGAATGATTGATTGAATGAAACAATAATACATCAACAACAACAACAACAACAAAAAATACCTTATACTCAACAAAGAAATTTTTTTTTTGCTTCCTCTTTGTTTCTTTTGTGTTGATTTGGTTTGGTTTGATTTGAATTTAAATGGGTTTTTGTGGGATTGGGATTGGTTTATTTTTTATGAGAGGGGGAAATGTTTGTTGGTGGTGTTGTTGGTTGAGAATGGTGTTGGTTTGTTTGCGTGGGGAGAGGGAGAGAAGGAGCGGTGTATGCGAGGAATTTATGGTTTTGGAAAGGGAGGAGGGATTTTGAAAGCAGAAAGAGGGTAATAGTGATACCCCAAATGGGCTATGAATCTATGACCGACCTCAATCATCTGCCCTTAAAGGCTTCAACTCCTCGAATTGGGAAGGATGTAGTTTTTCACATTTTTCACCTTAACCACTCACATTGCCACTCTTTTTTCTTTTTTGGATAATATTTTCCAAGTTTTTAGGGTTTTTTTTTTTTTTAAATAATTTTTATATCCTCTCTCTTTTGGGTTTGCTATAAAAATATATTTTTGAAAATTCTAGTCTAATTTTTATTTTTAGATGATAGAAAAATTCTAGTCAAGTTTTGACAATAAATCCGTTGTACAAATTTGAATTTTTTTTTTTTTTTTTTTTTTTTTTTTTGTGTGTGTGGCTAAATTGGATATTTAGTCTCAACATTTAATTTTTTGTTTCAACATCGTCCTTATACTTTAAAATGTTTCAAAAATGTCATCCTTGTTATCTAATTGATAAAAAATACTTGCATAGCAAGCAAAATTTATGAATTTGAGGGTCACTTTGGTGACGTGGAGTTTATAATATGACATTAATTCTTTTTGTTATGTCTGAATTTTCTATCTATTAAATGATTTTAAGGATATTTTTTAAAAATATAAAAGTATAAGGGTTGAAATGAAACATAGTGAAGTGTAATCACGATTTTGAAACAAAAGTTAAAAGGTTAAATACTAACCAAAAATGTTTTAGAAATTAAACCAATATTTCATTTAATAGTTACGCTTAAAAAAATTACAAGTAGTATTGTTTTCCTTGTCAACTAAGAAATAGAGGTTTGATTGTGAAGTTGTTATTTGACATAAGTGTTGGTTCCTTCTTTCTTGCTGTTTGTTGACAATAATTTTAATAATGAGAAATATTAATTACATTACCATTAAACTAAGGTATATATATTTACAATAACTTATTAAAATTTAGAATTAAGAGAGTTTGGAAGAGCGTTTTAAATATTATCTAACATAATTCTATTAGCAAAGAAATTCTACTTAATGCCAAGAGTTTTGTAATTCAACTAGCATTAGTGATTCTAATAAAAACATACATCCTTCTAAAAAAAAAAAAATGGTTCAAATCTCCACCTCTCTCTTTTTTTTTTTTCTTTTTTTTTGAGAAAGAACTCTCCATCCTAATCCTAATGTAACCATCAAATTATAAAAATAAATAAAAATATATACTTTACCTATTACATCATTAAGTTCAATCATAAAATTTCAACAACTTTCTTTGATTTTAATGAGAATCATTTAATATCAGAAGAATCCGTATGAAATTGAACTTCAAGACCTATGAAAGAGTATCAAGAACAATGCTTTAACAAGTCAACGAGAGAGAGATGCATGTCTAGATCAATACCATGCAATTCCATTATTATTGATTTGAAGTTTTGGCATTAATTTTTAAAAATGACTCGGTAGTGAAAATTTAAGAATAACTTCAAGTTTGAACTTTCCCCCCCTCTCTTTATTTGAGATTCATTTATTTGGTGAAAATAAATTAATGTAATTTCTAGTAAGAGTGTATAACATTGAACCAAATTCCAAATACAAAGGTTAATTTAATGTTATTTATGGTGCCTAAAAAAAAAAAAGTTAATGTAATTTATGGATCGAATATTCAATTTCTCTCTACAAACACAAGAAAGTGAGAATACCATGGATCTATGCTAGTCAGTGACTCGGTAGTCATACGGTCATACCACACGTTCTCTGTGCAGCTGTGCTTCTTTGATAATAAACGCCAAACTTGCATAACTGTGAATCTGTGATCTAAAGGAAAGAGAACCAAAAAAAAAGCATTTTGGGAATTTTATTTTAAATTTATAAGTTATTTATATATATATATATATATATATATATATATATAATGCATGTGAGAGGCAAAATTCCATAGCACTTATTATCCAATCCTTTCCGATTCATATCTTGGTTTTTGCTTTTTATATTAACTAGAACTAAAACTAGTGTATAACTTCGTGTATATGCACGGATACATTTAAAAATAATTACAATTATTCACATATATGAGTTCAAATTTAATTTAATATTTGAGTTACGACTTACACCTTTTTTAAATCATGAATTTCTAAAATGTAATATATATATATATATATATACACACATATATAATATAATTAGATTTAAACTGTTTGGTTTTTGCTCCTAATAATTTAGGTGCCACAAAAATTTAAAAATTAGATAGGACATGTGGCATATAATTGAACTCTAATTTAGAATCTAATTATTAGATTTAGACTCTTCGATTTTTGTACCTAGTAATTCACTTGACATAAAAATTTAAAAATTAGATGGGACATGTGACGAAAAATTAGACTTTAATTTATAATATAATTAGACTTTTTCTAAAGTTTTGACTTTAATTAATTAATTATATATATATATATATATATATGTATATGATATTAATTATTACATAGTAAAATTTAGATATAGTAGTTCTTTAGGTGCAATATATTAGGTTCCTTAATTAAATTTAGACACATGAGTACACGACTAATAAACACAAACAATTTTTTTTTAAGGACAATTAAATTCAATGAGTGGAGTTGTGGTGTGCCTTTATGTTAAAACCCATTTCTCTCTCCCTTGTGTGTGTGTGTTTGTTTCTCAAAAAAAAAAAAAAAAAAAAGTATGCAACTATGTGTTTGAATTAATAATAAGACTTGACAATGAAATATTTCTAAAAAAAAAAAAAAATGAGTTTGAATTTAATTATGGAATCTAATGTACTCAACTTAAGGAATTGTTTTTGTATTTAAGTTTTACCCTATCATTACTATCACGTTTCATAATTTTAATTTAGATGCAAGCTGCATTTATATTAAATCTTCTTTATTTTTCTTTTGCATGGTAAATTTAGAAATGTATTGGATTTTTTTTTTTTTTTTTTTTTTTTTGAGAAAGTAGAAATGTATTGGTTGATTGCAAACAATATAGGAAAAGCAAAGAAAAACATATTAGGAAATCTAACTTTATAATGGTGGACCGAATTATTAACCATCGATTTTGTCCATGTTCCACAAAATTGTTTCCAAATAACTTTGTCAAAAAAATTACTTGAGATGGAATGAATTCGAACATTTAAAGAGCAATTAAACAATGCCAAGTTTCTACTTTCTACTGCACAAAGCCACAAACATATAAATCGTTGCCATATTTGTTTTTTGTCCTACTATGGAATAAACTAAAAATGAGGTTTCTAATTTTAAAATATATCAGTCGCCGGATAAAATAATCCACAACTATTTAATTCGATTGAAATTAGTTGAATCCTAAAAAGAAAATAATATTACTATAAAACTAAAAAGTCTTCTAGTATTATTAAAACCCGTTCAACAATCTTGCAACTTCTGCCGGCTTATAAGTTTATATATATATTATTTTTCATAAATTTTCATTGAAATATTATTTTTATGAATCAACTATTGGATTTTTATACTCTCTATACTTGTAAAATATCAAAATAATTAAAGATTAATGATTATCTCATCATAAAATATTTAAATTTTAAGTTTTTTTTTTTAATTTTAAAATTATATACAAAATATTACATGAAAGTTACTTGACATAAAAGTTAGCCAGGCTTCTGAAGTGTGCTATGTAAGACTTATTCATTAAAAAAAAATGAAATAAAACATGAAACTTGACATACAATTTCTTTTTTGATAATTTGATAGTTGGAAAAGGGAGAATTGGAACTCTAAGAGGATGTTTGATTAGCCAAAAAAAGTGCAATATTCTCTATTCATTTTCAATTTTATGTGGGACCCACCACTAAAAAACTAGTTTGGTTTTAGTATTTATACTTAGTTTTTATTTTCAGTATCCTAAAAGTTGGATTTGAATACCAAAAAAAAAAAAAAAAAAAAACTTTTTAGTGTTTTCGTTTTCTAAATAGAAAACAATGACCAAATCTGGTGTGAAGTATTCTATACGCAAATTATATATTCAAAACAATTTACCAAATACTACCAAATGTTAAAATAAGTGTTTTTTTTCTATATTCAAATCAAGATTTGAATATAGAATACAAAAAATGAAATGTGGATACACCATTTTTTGAAACCAAATAAGCCCTAAATGTCTTAGTTGGAAATACTAAGAGGTGTTGACCATTTAAGTAACAAGGCTTTTGACGTAACATACAAATCTATATACATATTAATAGATAAAGTTTAGAGAAAGTTTAATTAGAATTTGAAATTAGAATCCAATTTTGTGACATGTATCTAAATTTATGTGGGGACCATACCATAATTATTCATTTAAGTCTGTGCCATGTTTCCACTTAAGATTTTTAATCTTTGTGCTAAGTGAGTTAATGGGTGTAAAATACTAAAAATATAATATTAATGAACTATATATATATATATATATACATACATACATATATATAAAAAAAAAAATTAATCACATATAGTCAATAAAAATCACCACACTTTCTATCTTATTAAAAATTAGAGAAAAAAAATGATCATAAGTAGTATTAAATTTAGGTAAGAATTTTAATATGTGACTTTTTTTTTTTTGGAGAAGAAAGACAGTAAATTTCATTAATGAAGGTTGGAAAGATTAGCTTATAGTACAGTAGTGATATCTGGTGGTACATCTTCCATCTAAACATGGAATTGTGAGGTGGAAACTACGTACCCGTCTCGCAAGGGAGCGAGCTACAGCATCACAATGCCTGCAAAGTGCAAACATGTGAATAATCTATCATTAAAAAGTGGGAGGCAAGATACGGTATATCTGTTACAATGTGGCCGAAGTTTGCTAAGGAGTGAGTGTCTTCTTTGAGTGCTTTAATGAGTATTTGTGAATCACCCTCCAGGACCACCCTTCCAAAACCTGTTTCCAAAGCCAGTTCAAGACCCCTTCGTGCCGCTAGAGCTTCAACCTCAATAGCAATAAATGGCAAAGGTATATGCTCTGAGAGAGAGAGAGACCATTACCTGCCCAAGCTCATACCTGATTATCACCCATATACCAGCACAATTTTCTGATTGAAAAAGAGCACCGTTGAAGTTGATTTTATACTGGAATTTGCCTGGAGGTTTCCAAGTTGTAGGTGGACTCCTCATTGGTGTGATTGTTGAGTTGTTGTGAAGTGAGTATTCATGTAACTTGTCTCGAGCTTGGCTTAATACCTGTTCCATCGTGCCAACATTTTTCCCAAGTCTAATGTTGTTCCTTCGAGTCCACAGCGCCTAAATAACCATAAAGAATAGGGCAAGTTCTTGGTTTTCTGCAAAAACACACCCCAGTAGGTCGACGATGGATGTGGCTTGCTTTAGGCTATTGTGATTCCAAATGGGGACGTTGTTCCAAAGTGTTTCCAGTTTTAGGCATTGGTATAGAGCATGCTTCACATCCTCTTGATGCATATGGTAGGTGTCACAACTATCGCCCTTAATAATCTGTCGCTTGACCAAGTTCTTCTTAGTAGGTAAAGAATTTTTTACTGCTCTCCAAGCTAAATTTTTTACCTCACTCGGAACGGTTAGGCTCCAAATTGTTTGCCACAGTGGGTTTAGCCAAGTGATATCAAATTGTCCTGGCCGTGTGTTCTGGAACTACTCCTGCAGAAATTTGTAACCCGACTTAACTGTGTACTCACCATTGGGGTTTTAAGGCCATGTGAGTGTATCGGGTTGATCGATAAAGCATAAGGGAATTTTCTTTACAATCTCAACCTCAAAGTGTAGCATTGTGGAATCAATTACTTCACTATTCCAGAAGTTTTGGTTTGGTTCAATAAGGTTGCATACCTTTGCTTCTAACAGTGCTTCAACCCGTGGTGATACAATTTTGGGAGAGAGCTTCATTGGTAGCCACCCATCACCCCAGATTGCTGTTTTGCCATCTCCTATTCGCCATATCGCCCCTCTTTGGATGACTTCTCTACCTCTAAGGATGCTTTGTCATGCATATGAAGCCAAGCTTGGAATTGCAACTTCCATTATAGTATAATTAGGGAAGAACTTTGATTTGAAAACTCTATAGAAAAGCGATGTTTTATCATGTAAGAGCCACCATGTCTGTTTAGCTAAGAGTGTGTCATTGACCATGTAAGAGCCACCATGTCTGTTTAGCTAAGAGTGTGTCATTGACCATTGATAGGTCTTTAAAACCCATTCCACCTTGTGACTTTGGTTTGCAAAGGTCCTCCCATTTGATCCAATGCAATTTTTGGCCTTCTCCTTTTTGCCCCAGAAAAAATTTCTTGATGAGAGCTTCTATTTCATGGCACAAAGTAATAGGCAATTTGAAGCAAGATATAGTATAAGTAGGGAGTGCTTGAGCAACAACTTTTATTAGAATCTCCCGACCCACTTGAAACAACAATTTTCCTTCCCACCCTTGGAGTTTATTCCACACCCTCTGTTTGATGTTATCAAATCTCTCGTTTTTCTTTCTACCAATGAATGAGGGCAACCCCAAATATTTCTCATATTGTTGGACCATCGGTACTTCTAGAGCATCTTTTATTGATTCTTGCATTTCTTGGGATGTCGATTTGCTGAAAAAGAGAGAGGTTTTTGCTCTATTTATTTGTTGACTTGATGCTCTTTCATATGTGGCTAAAATCTCCAGGAGCTTTTGACATTCATTTTCTTTTGCTCTGCAAAAAACAAGATTGTCATCTACAAATAGGAGATGAGTTAGTTTGGGGCCACTACAACAAATAGAGACTTCTCTTATATCTCCTATAATTTCAGCCTTTTTCAACAAGTCATGAAAACCTTCCGTGCATAGGAGAAGCAAGTATGGGAAAAGAGAATCGCCTTGACGAAGGCCTCTGGTTGGCGTAATATTGCCATGTGGTTCCCCATTCACCAAAACTGAGTAAGTAGTCGTGGATATACAGCCCATCATCAATTTAATCCAAGCCACATCAAAACCCTTTTTTTTTTTTTTGCATCAATTTCTCCATTTATACCCATTCCACCCTATCATACGCTTTGCTCATGTCATGCTTGAGCACCATATATCATGTATTTCTTGAACTATGATTTCTCATATAGTGTAAGGTTTTGAAGGCCACCATTATATTATCTGAAATCAAGCGATCCGTCATGAATGCGCTTTGATGTTTAGAAATAAGATGGGGCAAAACCTATATCAATCTGTTAGCTAACACCTTAGAGAAAATCCTGTATAAAACATTGCTGAGACAAATAGGGCGATATTGTGAGTTATATTCAAGATTTTTAACTTTGGGAATTAAGGTGATGAAAGAGTGACAAAGTGCTAATGGGAGGGTACTTGTATTTAAATATAGCAAAATAGCTTCAGCGACATCATTACCAACCAATGACCAATAATTTTGATAAAAAAAAAAAATAGGTGGCATACCGTCTAGTCTTGGCAATTTTAATGGTGTTATCTGCTTTAGTGCTATCTCAACTTCTTGAGAAACTCACTCATCAGCTTCAATTCATATCTTCGGTGACCACTTGAGGAATTTGGTCTAGAATTTCTTCAAAACTGTCTAAAGTTGCTAGAGGTGAACAAGTTTTGATAAAATTGTATCACTGTGTCTACCACTCTACTTGGCTGTGTGCACCATCATCCCTCTTCATCAAATAGTTCTTTAATGTAATTCCTGCATCTTCATGGAGAGGATTTACTATGAAAAAACCGTGTATTCCTATCACCATCCTTGAGCCACTAAACCTTTGAGCATTAAGCCTAAATCTTTGCTTCATGATCCAAGAGTGTATTTATTTCTTTTTCCAAAATTCGGACTCGATGAACATCTCCCCTTTTGTTGGCAGCCACTTCGGCTTTGGACAGCAGCTTCCTTTTTTCCCCTAGCTCACGCCTTACACTCCCAAAATTGTTCTTGCTCCACTTCATAAGCTCTTTCCCACAATTGTCAATCTTTTTCAAAACTCTCATACCATTAGGTTCCTCATAGTTCCCCATCCACACTGCTTCTATTGTTTCACCACACCCCCACTCAGTCATCCACATTTGCTCAAACCTGAAAGGTTTCTGCTACTTGCAATCCATTCCCTCTGGTACAATCCACAACGGTTTATGATCCGAGGTAATAACATCAAAGTGATAGACCTTTGTGTCTGGAAATATAAAGAACCAATCATTTGTTGCCACCACTCTGTCTAAATGCTCCCACACTGTATAATGTTCAAAATGTTAGTGCTAGGTGAACATATGTACAAAACCCAAATCCATGAATCCACACTCATCAAGCACATTACGAAAAGCACGAATTTGGCAATGTGATCGTGTTCTTCCCTTATTTTTTCGGATTGCTTTGTAATTTCATTAAAGTCCTCAACACAAATCCATGGAGCCTTCCCTCTTGATTTCAAATTTCTCAACTTCCCCCAAGCTTCATGTCTTCTCTGTGTATTCGGCTCACCATAAAATCTGGTAAAATGTCATTCCTCTGCTTTATTTATTGTGCTATCTATGTGATTCTTAGAAAAAGTCTCAATTGTTAAATCAAAATCTTCCTTCCAAAAAATCACCAACCCCCCTACTATATTTCTCTTGGGAGCCACAAATTTATTTTTAAAATTCAAACGATCTTGAACTAGAACTAGCCTTGCTTCATTTGTCCATGTTTCGATTATAAACACAATTGAGGGATCTTTTGCCCACACCATCTCTGTAAGCTGATTTTCTGTTCGTTGGTTCCCAAGCCCCAATAGTTCCAACATATGATACTCATTGCTTCTGGCAGGGTTGGAAATCAGTCTCTGCCAATATCTGTTTGCTTTTATTGCCCACCAATGAAACTTTTTTTTTTCTATAACTCAAATTGGCTCTCTGTACCACTTGCACTTCTCTTCTCACCCACTGCTTCCTCCATAACAATATTTGTCCCTATTTTTGATCTACTTCTTTTCTGTGTTTCTTTATTAGTCACTAGCTTATTGATGTGGTGTAGCAGATGGATAGTATGCACGTGCTTGTTGAGTGAACAGAGTTGTTGAATCATTAATTGACAAAGACTCAAAAAATTTGCCTTATTTGTGCATGCTCTATTTTTGGGTAATACTTCTGCGTCAGAGTCAAACTTTTTTAATTCCTTATCTATGTCCTCAATTTTCTCCTCAAATGTCTCAATTGATAATTTCCCTACCCCAGGGCCTGGTGAATTTAAATTCAAATTCCTCAGAATCCCCTGATTTGTGGGGATTTGATTTGAATGTTGTGTATTCTCCTCCTAAAAATCTGCCACAATATTTTCCTGTTGCAAGGGCTCTGTTCTTTCTTGTTCAGGCCTAATTATCTCTGTGAAGGCTTCCCTGTGCAAACCACCACTACTGGTGGCTTCTTTAGTGGTGTTGATGATGTTGCTGGGGTCTCTTTCATCTTTCTAGTGTAAAAACCTAGGACCTTGATTACATTCCATCTTCAAGACGTAAAGTGTGTTGCACGCATCCAAGGACCAAACTGCCTGGATTCAATTGATAGACTTCCTTCACTTTCAATCCACAGATCACAATCACGATCATCATGTGTAAGACAACCACACTAATAACACATATTTAGGAGCCGTTCATATTTGAATGACACTCATAATTCCTTACCATTCTCTAGGGATATAACTCTACCCCGACACAAGGGTTGAGAAATATCTAAAGTAACTTGGACCCTAATAAAGCCATCCCCTTCCACCTCTACGTCGACTGGTGCTTCGTTTACCACCCGAATGGCTCCACATATCTCTTCCACCACCTTTTGAGTCCTAAATTTGATTGGTATATCATGTACTTGAACCCAGAATGTAGCCCTGTTAAATTCAATATCTGCCAAGTCTTTTTCCTTATCATAGTTTTGCATTACCATAAGGTGCTTATCAAAACTCCAAGGTTCAGTTGCTATAATTTTTTCCATCTCATTCCTATCGTCAAAGGTGAATAGTACAACATGATCACCTTCTTTCTTGACCTTAAAACCATTTTTGGATCTCTAGTTTGGTGTGAAGTTTTTTCTAATAGCATCTATATTGAGAGCACGCTTAGTCAAGAATTTTGCCACGAGAATAAACTCCACTATTGCCTGTTCTTTTGTTAGTCAAAGGTCAGGCCCTTCACTTTTTGAAAGAGTAAGACAACTCCACAATTTCATAAGGCCTTCCATCTTAGAGACTAAGAAAAAAACTGTTTCCCAATCCCCGAAAAAAGAAACCACAAAGCCTGAAGGTAAACCTATTACCTTTAGGGACAAAAGACACCTTCAGAGAAGGGACGGTTATTTTACGACCTGGGATAAGATGGAGACCCACCTTTCACTAGCAAAGATAAACTTTTAATATGTGACTAATTATGTTTACTTTTAAAAAAAAAATTTTGACTAATTATTTCTATTTTTATGAGAAAAATTGTGTTTAATTTTAAATGTATCTATCCGTATGCATGTTTGCATGCTTTTTTTTTTTTTTTAATTTAATAATTTGACTAATTATTTATACTTTTATAATAAAAATTGTGTTTAATTTTAAATGCATTCATGCGTTTGCATGAGTTATATGTTACTTAAAAATAATAAAATTTGTAATCAAATAATTAAAACTTTAAATTATTAATTTAATTAAAAGTTAAGAACGGTTATAATATAACAAAGAATTACATTAGGTGCAACTTATTCTTAAAAATAAAAATAAAAATTATCTTGGGGATATGATATGCAAACAAACAATATAAGTATATAAAAAGTAAATTGAGAGTCAAAATATTCCTTTTAAGGTGAGAGTTCACAATTTATAAGTGTAGGGACCCAATTTGTAACGGACCCTCAATAATGAAATTTGTAGAGATGTGGGTATACAGGCTAGGCATCAACAATACGAACGACGAATGATGTAAGGCCAACTTGGGTAATAACAGAATGACTTTATTGAGTAGTTTCCATGAGGATAAAGGTCATGAATCTGGTTCGATATTAGTAAGAGGCTTTATAGCGATTTTGAATAAGTGTTTTTGGGGATATTCCTCACTTTGGTCAAGTGTTTGTGAAATATAATTGTCCTCGGCCTCTCCCGAGGATCTACTTTTCTTCTAATTGATCTCCCCCCCCTCTCTTTCTCGGCCTCCTTGGTTATATAGTGTTTTCTATAGTTAATCTTAGCCATCCATTTGTCAACTATCGAGGCTTCTATGTACAAGGGATTGTCCCATCATTTGTATTTGCAGGCTTTATGTTATTTCCCAGCTGCCTTTCCAGGCTTTATAACAGTTGAAGTGACTGATGCTTTAGGGTTTTCAGGTCACCTCACCATTAAAGCGGTCAAAATGTTGGTGAGATGTATTCAACGAATGAGGGATATTTTCCCTTTAGTAAAGTCGGTGTGCCGAGGACAGGTCATCCTCAGCGAAGCTTTTGGATGACCTGGGCTCTTTCCCATTGTCCTCGGCCTTTGCATTATCCTCGGCACGGGCTTTGGGCCGCATGTAGTGGGCCAGCGTGGTTAGTGCAATAGGGCCCCACAATAGCCCCTCAAAATTCTGATGCACGTCCCCTTGGGCGGGGAGGAGGATTTTGACTTTCTCGGCGCATTTTCTCGGCCTGTTGGGTTCTACCTTATTGTCAGTGTTATCGCTACTTCAGCTGTTTTTGCAGCTTTCTTTTTGCGCAAAGGATCGCCCGAGGATGGGTAGGCTTGGGTCGTTTGTGCTATAATGCTCGATTTCTCATGGTTTTCGTCCCTGATGGGGCTCGTTTATTTAGCGCCTAAAAAAGGGGGTTGGCTTCACCTTAGTTTTGGACCCGTGATCCATACAAGGACCTTAGTTCCGTTCAGCGTTTGTATTGTCTCGTAGTGACAGGTTCCCATGTAGGTTTGGGTCCGAGGACCATGCAAGACCTTGGTTTTTCTTAACACTTAGTTTTTATGAGGAAATGTTCTTTCCACTAGCGTCGGACCATAGAACGTTTGAGTTTTGTCTAGTGCTTAGTTTTCTCGTTTAATCATCTGAAGTATCTGGTTTCCCCATGAGGCTTGGGTCCGAGGACCATGCAAGGCCTTGATTCTGTCCAGTACCTAGTTTTCTCATTTTATTCATCCGAAGTATCTGGTTTCCCCATGAGGCTTGGGTCCGAGGACCATGCAATGCCTTGGTTCTGTCCAGTACCTAGTTTTCTCATTTTGTTCATCTGAAGTATCTGGTTTCCCCATGAGGCTTGGGTCCGAGGACCATGCAATGCCTTGGTTCTGTCCAATACCTAGTTTTCTCATTTTGTTCATCTGAAGTATCTGGTTTCCCCATGAGGCTTGGGTCCGAGGACCATGCAATGCCTTGGTTCTGTCCAGTACCTAGTTTTCTCATTTTGTTCATCTGAAGTATCTGGTTTCCCCATGAGGCTTGGGTCCGAGGGCCATGCAATGCCTTGGTTCTGTCCAGTACCTAGTTTTCTCATTTTGTTCATCTGAAGTATCTGGTTTCCCCATAAGGCTTAGGTCCGAGAACCATGCAATGCCTTGGTTTTGTCCAGTACCTAGTTTTCTCATTTTGTTCATCTGAAGTATCTGGTTTCCCCATGAGGCTTGGGTCCGAGGACCATGCAATGCCTTGGTTCTGTCCAGTACCTAGTTTTCTCATTTTATTCATCTGAAGTATCTGGTTTCCCCATGAGGCTTGGGTCCGAGGACCATGCAATGCCTTGGTTCTGTCCAGTACCTAGTTTTCTCATTTTATTCATCTGAAGTATCTAGTTTCCCCATGAGGCTTGGGTCCGAGGACCATGCAATGCCTTGGTTCTGTCCAGTACCTAGTTTTCTCATTTTATCATCTAAAGTATCTGGTTTCCCCATGAGGCTTGGGTCCGAGGACCATGCAATGCCTTGGTTCTGTCCAGTACCTAGTTTTCTCATTTTATCATCTAAAGTATCTGGTTTCCCCATGAGGCTTGGGTCCGAGGACCATGCAATGCCTTGGTTCTGTCCAGTACCTAGTTTTCTCATTTTATCATCTAAAGTATCTGGTTTCCCCATGAGGTTTGGGTCCGAGGACCATGCAATGCCTTGGTTCTGTCCAGTACCTAGTTTTCTCATTTTATCATCTATTTTATCTATTTATCCGTAACTGTTTTAATTCTCGCCGTGTTTTACAATAAGCATTAAATAATTACACTTTTCAAGCGGAATAATAATAATAATAATAAATGCCGGAGTTGGTGGAGGATAAGACCTTGCCGTGTTTTGCCTCTTCGTTTGATGAGACCCTTCTGATTACGAGGCGTCTCCTGGGTTGTCCGGGTAACGTGTTCTGACGCTTCGGTGTCTTCTCGTTTAATAAGGCGCCTCCTCATTAATGCTAGCCGTGGATTTACGAGGATCTAACGACCCCTTGGAATTTGGGGCGGAATTATTGCCTCCGGAAATCTCTCCCTGGGATTTATTGTGGATTGGCTCTCATCAATATTCCGCCCTCTATATAAGGTGTTTCCAGGGCAACCTCCTCCTTCACACTTGACAAACATCCATCTCAAATTTCTCCAAAAAATATCACCCTAAAAAGGCTCTGCCAAACATAGCCGTTTGAGCCCTTTCGAATGAGTTGGCCCTTGGCAAGGACGACCTTGGGGATGCACAGCCCCTATCAGGAGCCGAGGATGGCACTCTGACCCTGGACGTCACATTGGGGTTGGAGTAGGGGAAATCCAAAGGTTCTCCTTCTTTTCAACCTAACCAAAGGAGGAACCTTCCTCGCCGTCTAGAGGAGGATCCTGGTAGAACGTAATCACCTTCCCTTGGGTATGGGTCATTGACCCTCCAAGCCGGCTGCATTGGGGGTGGGAGGGAAATCAGGCGGAACCCATAAATGGAGCCGTCATGTGCCGCGACCTCTTCCACCTCCTATGTAGCTCTTCTTCCCTCTTTTCCCTTTTTTCTTTTTTCTCTTTTGCTCCTCAACAAGCCTTCCTCTTTTCTTTTCCTCTTCTCTTGCTTCTCATCCAACCTTCTTTCTCTTCTTTCCTCCTCTCGTCCTTCACTTCTTTTCTATTATTTGTTCTTTATCTCTTCTTTCGCTTCTTTTCGATCCTCTGCTCTTCAGCCAGCTTTGCTTTCTACCTTTGTGGTTAGTTTAGAACAAGCCCCCTGGGCATCACTTGTAAGAGATGTAATGAATTTTTGTATATTAATAAAGAAGTAGACCTGCTTTGCATACTGTCTCTTTTCTTTTTCGTATACTTTTACTTCTTGTTGTTGTAGACTCCTGGATGAATACTGTTGCTGAAAACTGTATAGATCTATATCTGCCCTTGCTTGATTTTTTTTTTTTTAACCGTCGCACTGCCAATACACAAGTCAACCCCACGGTGGGCGCCAATTGTAGGGACCCAATTTGTAACGGACCCTCAATAATGAAATTTGTAGAAATGTGGGTATACGAGCTAGGCATCAACAATACGAACGACGAATGATGTAAAGCCAACTTGGGTAATAACAGAATGACTTTATTGAGTAGTTTCCATGAGGATAAAGGTCATGAATCTGGTTCGATATTAATAAGAGGCTTTATAGCGATTTTGAATAAGTGTTTTTGGGGATATTCCTCACTTTGGTCAAGTGTTTGTGAAATATAATTGTCCTCGGCCTCTCCCGAGGATCTACTTTTCTTCTAATTGATCTCCTCCCCCTCTCTTTCTCGGCCTCCTTGGTTATATAGTGTTTTCTATAGTTAATCTTAGCCATCCATTTGTCAACTATCGAGGCTTCTATGTACAGGGGATTGTCCCATCATTTGTATTTGCAGGCTTTATGTTATTTCCCAGTCGCCTTTCCAGGCTTTATAACAGTTGAAGTGACTGATGCTTTAGGGTTTTCAGGTCACCTCACCATTAAAGCGGTCAGAATGTTGGTGAGATGTATTCAACGAATGAGGGATATTTTCCCTTTAGTAAAGTCGGTGTGCCGAGGACAGGTCATCCTCGGTGAGGCTTTTGGATGACCTGGGCTCTTTCCCATTGTCCTCGGCCTTTGCATTATCCTCGGCGCGGGCTTTGGACCGCATGTAGTGGGCCAGCGTGGTTAGTGCAATAGGGCCCCACAATAAGATTTATGAAATTCTTAATTTTTTTTAAATATTTTCTATTAAAATATTGAATATTTAATGACATATGATCATAATTTCTTTTTAGGTTTCATAAGGTTGGGTCCATTCAAGAATAACCACGAGCAATGCAATCACATTTACCTGGCATACCCCTTTTCCTCTTCCTTTTGTGTGTGTGTGTGTGTGTTTGTTTAAAAAAAAAAAGGGTAATTGTCCCACATTACTTAAGAAAGTGTGTTGTGTGTAGTATAACTTACCCCACCATTCCTTAAAAGTTATCATGGCTTTTGAGTGGAGTTGTGGTGTGCCTTTGTATTAGAACCATTTTCTCTCTTCTTTTTGTGTGTGTGTGTGTTTGTTTCTAAAAAAAATGAGTAATTGTCCCACATTACTTAAGAGAGTATGTTGTGTGTAGTATAACTTGCCCCACCCTCCTTTAAAAGTTACTATGACTTTTGAGTGGAGTTGTGGTGTGCCTTTGTGTTAGAACTTCTTTCTCTCTTCCTTATGTGTGTGTGGGTGTTTGTTTCTCAACAAAAAAAAAAAAAAAAAAAAGATAATTGTCCCACATTACTTAAGAGAGTGTGTTGTGTGCAATATAACTTGCCCCATCCTTCCTTAAAAGTTACCATCGCTTTTGAGTGGAGTTGTGGTGTGTTATTGTGTTGGAACTCATTTCCCTCTTCCTTTTGTGTGTGTGCTTGTTTCTCAAAAAAAAAAAAAAACATTTACCTGGCAGTCTTACTAAGCAAAAGTCTTGCAGGCTTGGCTTCTTCTTTTTTTAATATCTTTTAAAACTTCATAAATACAACATTATTTTTGTTTAATTTATTTTTAAAATAAAATAAACCATACCAAATCAAACAAGCTCAAAAATTAGCCACAATCCATACATAATAATGAAAATGTAACCCAAACCTTTTCAAATTTAGCATGGATGAACAATTCTTTTATATATATATATATATATATATATATATATATTTTCCCTTTCTTCTCTTAAATTTAGCATTTTTTTGTCTTTAGGTTCTCGGGAAAAAGTTAAACTTCTTAGCTGGCCAATAGAACGGTCCAATCATCTTTTAATTAGGTCAAAATTAGGCTTAACAAGCATGTGTTTAACATATTGATAGGGTTCCAAAAAAAAAAAAAAAGTATAATGAAATAAAAGGCTGTATGATGTACAAGTTGAAACAAAGGTAAGCATACTTTTTAGCCATTGAAAAGATGTTAGAGCTACAATAGGAAGTTGTAGAAAAGTTAAATTTCTATATAAAATAAAGTTTTTAATTTTACTGTGCTCTCTATTTCTATCATTTAATCATAATAAATTACTAATTGTTTCAAAAAGATTTTTTTTTTTTATTCTAAAAAATAGAATTGTCCTAAAAGTTTAACTGTTGAGACATAATGAATTTAATCATTATTCCAACAATATATTTAATTATTGTGTAGGGAACTCAAGGTTTTTCTCAATTAAAAAAAAAAAAAAGACATATTAAAGCAAAAAAAGTTCTTTATTAATGAAAATTGTCATATTTCATGGCCAAACTCGGAAAGATCGACTATCCAAAAAGGTCGATTTCCCCAAAGTTGAACCATATAAATATCTATACATATAATTGATACCAGTTGTAAACTAGTTCTGAAAGCAATAGACTTTTTTTGTTTGTTTTTTGTGTTGGTAAGTAAAGTAGTGCACTTCTCTCTCAAATAAAAAAACAACGAAAGAATAAAGCAGTACACTTCTCAGCCATTTCAGAATTTTTGATCCATTTGGCCATATTGGGATATTGATTTCTTTTTTTCCTTTTCATATTTTGCCGACTTTATACGTCGACACACAGTTTTTCCTTCTATGCAAAAAAGCAAAGCACCATAATCTTTTAGAATTAACTTAATCTTTAGAGGGCCTCCAATTAACCCTCTTAGCGGATCAATAGCATAGAAAATAGGATTGTAATTAAATTTATAGGATTAGGTACATAGTAACAGATTATGGGTGTGTTTGTATAAGTTGTTGAAAAACTGTATTGAGTTTAAAACGAGCGTTTGTTAAAAAAAAAAAAAAAAAAAAAAAAAAAAAACTATGAAAAGTAATGGTTGCAAAATAGAGTTTTGGGTTTAAAAAAACTCTTTTAATCTTTCAAAACATCTCACCAAACGGATCCTATGGAAGTATTGATCATAACTTTGCTAAGTCAGTCTTTGGAGTGATTTCCCTCTCAAAATGTATTACCCTAAACACTGGTAATTTATTGACCAAAGAAAAACAGTGGTCACAACTAATTAGCTAAATAACTAACCTAGCATCACAAGTCAAAAAAATATAGCTTCTCACAAGTATATAGTCTCCCTGCATGCTTTTGTTGTTGATAGGAACCCTTTTTTTTAATAAATGAATGACAAAAAAACATGAACTCCTTAATTTAGAATATTTGCAAGTACACAAACAACCGTGAGTGCCCTTGAATATTTAAGTATTTGTTATAGATATGAAATATTTAAATTTTATTGTTATTAATATTTAAGTATTTGCATAGACTTACATTTTCCTTTGAAAAGTTTAGGAATTTATCATATTTGCATGAATTCAATAAACTCTAGATTTATTCTAGTTTGAATCACAACCTAAAAGAGAGGGAATACTTAAAAAAAAAAAAAAAAAGCAATAGTTCTACCTTATATAATTTTTTTATGCGACTTCCTTATATAATTTGGTGAATTGAATATGTAAAGCAGACAAAGAAACAGGTAGAAAAGAAATTAAATATTAAAAAAGAGAGAGAGAGAGAGAAATGAGAAAGTTACTGTAACAAAATGATGCCAATGCATTTGAGAGTTTGATTTCCTTGTCAAGAAGGTGGGAGAAGATAGAGGCAGTGAAGCAGATTTTCTTTGGAAAGTTTCAAAGAAGTGAAAGCTAAAGGTCATTTCATACTATTATTTTTCTTTTTCATTATTTTAAAATTAAGTTGTCATTAGTCAAGTAGGTAGCATCATTTTTTTTACCAAAACCAATATTGTGATGAATACTATAAACAATGCAAGTCCCTATCATTCCAAGCATATGCCATGAATGTGTTTATATATTGAATGTTGCGTGCTAAACAAAATTTGATGATGAAGTTGCTTTGACTTTGAACCATAATATTACATTAGCTACAACATTAGCAAGCTCCAAACAAGTTTTTAAGAAATTTATTTTACCTCTTTAATATAATAGAAGAGACACTACTACATACTATATATGTTTTTGGCTTAAATAGGTGCCCATCAAATCATGGTTTTCTGCCTCAGTTTTCAGTGCCAGTTAGTTGATAGAGTAGACAATACAAATTTTTTGTAAAAATAAAAAATATCCTTTTCGTTTTCCATTATTCCCAAAAAATAAACTTAAGGTCGAAAATGATTTTTTTTACTTTTACTGTTTGGACAGTTTGGTTCATAGAAACTGTTGTCCTCTTCTACTATGTTGTTCACTTGTTCCAAAATTGTATCTTTGAGGCCTTTAGGACTTCATAACAGTGATGATTACATTTAATCTCTCCCACACACCGGTTGAGAACTACTAGCGTTTTAATATGATTGTGTCGTGAATCAATTAAGTACATTTTGTGCAATAACCCCTTCTATCTGATAGAAAAGGAGTTTCACCAAAGTGACCAATCACCTCATTAGTTGGGTACGAGTCCGGAGAATAATAATTAGTAGGGCAAATTATTATGTGAAAGAAGAAAACATGACATTATTATTATACTCATACTCCCAAAATATTGTAGAATTACTCATTATCTATTCTGAAATTAGTGCCTTAAATTTTGCAATATCATCAACATTTTTTTGTTTAATTACATCAATATTTAACAAACACTGGCACTATCTATTTAGTTGTTGAATTATATTATGATAATACGGTAACATACAATTTACTTATTTTATAATGAATATATAAATTTAAGATTTTGATGATAGAGTTACCTTTGAAACTCTAGAGAGTCTCAATCCAAGGCTGAAAAACCTGTATACAAAGGTTCTGAATTGTATAAACTGAACATTACAAGTGTAAGAGGATTTATTTTGAATGAATAATGATTATTAATAAAGAGATTTATGAGGCAAGGCTAGTTAGGAGAGCAAATGGTCTGACTTTGACCCATGAATATCTCCTTTGAATTTGAAAACAACAAAATGTGTCAATCAAAAAGTTGCAAGGCTCTTGACAAATCAACATATTATTGGTTACACTCAATGTGACTTTTTTCTAGAAGACAAGTGATTAATCATGTTGAATCTTGAGCTCCAGGACATTACAAATCTGCTATAGATGAGGTCAACAGCTCCAAATGAGCTGAGCAGCTTGCAACCTGCTTGAGCTCAGCTTCACCTGGGGCTTAATTCGGTTTGGATATTTGACTCAAATAATTAGCAAATTTAACTCCAAAGTCTAGCATACCGAGCATATGTATTCTGTCAAAATTATTTACACAAATTAACTTACATCCGTTTGATATTACTGACCAAGCAAACGTGTCCCAACAAATAAAAAAATATATGACCATGAATGTGTTTCATTCTCTTTGTTAAAAGATCTGAAATGTTTAGAAGTTTGGAAAGAAATAGACTAGATAATAAGGTGGAGAAAGAAAAAAAAGGAGAAAAATAGTCAGCAATTTGTCAGCTCCAGGAACATTAAAACTTAAGAAAAGAGATTATGTAGCTAAGTTCACAGTTTATCACTTTTGCAAACAAGTTTAAAAATGTGACAGCTCTTGTTCCTGTGCGTGCAAGAAGATAATACATCGTTGACAAATTGCAAGTGGGGAAATAGAAAGAGAAACTCAGCATGTTGGCACAATCTAGATAAAACTTCTCCAGCTAAGATGAATTAAAAAGGAAAGACGTGGTTTCCTTGCCTAGTACCATGTAGAGGAGTGAAGAAGTCTAATAGCCCACCATTTATGAGAATTGAGAAGAGGTGAGGATGCTGGACAACCAAATTGATCCAAAACTCTAAAAAGCCGTAGTATTGAAGGACATGAATGCTAAAAGGCCATTCCAGTCTATCATAAGTCTTCTCCATCTTATGCTTTAAGCCCACTCAACAATTCATCATCCATAGTATACATTATTTCTTTGGGCAAGAATGATGTTATCTCGAATATTCCTACCTGAAATAAAAGCAACCTACCACTTAGAGATTAATTTGGGAAACAGAGGTTCCAGCCTATTAGCTAGGAGTTTAGAAATTGCTTTGTAGATCAGATTACATAGCCTAAACTAATTAGCAGAAGAAGCAATACAAGAGATCATCTACACTGACATTAGATTAGAGCAGTAATAAATGTTGTTTGAACATGATTAAAATTTTAATAAATTGTAAAGGGTACAAAGGCAAGTACACAAATTCATTAAACAATATTTCCTCTCCCCCAATTTAAGGGAATAAAATAATTATTTGAGAAAGGTACTCAAAATACTCTGAAATCCTTTTTCCTCACTTAAAAAAAAATTCCCACATACCTGATTTTCACTGAAATCAATGGCATTGGACAGCATTACATGATTTACATCTACAGACACCGAAAGCAACAAAAAACAAAAGGACTTTAATCCCTTCCTAGAATCCTCGAGTGCTAGTTTTGAGATGAAATTAATGCATACTCAACCACGAAATAGTGATAGATAACTCAAGCAAAGGAAACTACAATACACTTGACATATCCTCAAACCTAGAAAAAGAGAGAAGCTTACAAACGCTCTGTTAAATTCATGAATAAAATAAAAATATATGTTCTACTATGCTAAGAGGCAAATTTTCACTTTAAACATTTTCATTGTGAATCAACTGTTGTACTCTTGCATTTCATCTCGCTTGTTAGAGCCATTCATATAACAACATAGCATGAGATAATATGAGAACCATCACAAATGAACAGTGGGACAATTCAACACAAATAGTAACTTGAACCTCTGATGTCATGGCCTGTGCATCTTGAAGCCAAAAACTCTTGGAACATAGCTTTGAGACGCCTTTTGCGGCTTTAGGTGTCCATACGTCATTAAAAATAAGTGGGGAAACGTGGTTCCAAAATATGCTCCATCAATATCTTCATAAAGTCAAGGAAATTTTGTCAAAAAGATAACTTGCAAAAATTGGAATATCTCATACATTCAACCACAATTACTCAATACATGTCAACAGTCTTCAGCACAATGATAAAAACAAAGAAGAACTATTTAATGAAAATCACAATCACCCATTATCAGTCAACAATTCAAATGGAAACTCCAAGTGCACTACACAAAATGTCCAATACTATATCTCTAACCACCAATCATATATAGCTTAAGATTATTGGCACAAAAACTTAATTAATTTCGATTTTAGTCAATGATTAGTTTTTGCAATTATACTGATTGAGGTGATTCAGATTTCATGTATACAGCTCTGGGCTTAGGGATCTCAAATTGTAAGCCTACTCTGAATCAACTTAAGCTAAAACATAAGTAGACTAAGAGCTTCTTCACTAGCCTAAAAAAACATATAGCTTAACTTGGAACTCCAGGTTTTAGGCTAATCAGCAAGGTAAGCAGCAAAGAATCAAATGTCAGTTAGAATAATTGTGGCTTTAGCACCAGTAGAGCCAGCAGCAGTATGGCAACATCCAGAGCAGCAAATGAGCTGATATGATTGTCCTGTCAGGCTTGGCTTGTTTTGATGCTTGCCTAGGCTCACTCATTTGTTAACACAAGTAAAGCTCAAATGAATTGTCCAAACTCATTTAATAAAAAAGCCAAGCCACAGATCCCCCAATTCCATCTTTTAAGCTAACAAGCCTTGTTAAATTACATAAGAGCCCCTCCTTTCTATGAATGTTCTCCCTGTTGGTCAAGAATTCCAAGGTTGTCTCCTGGACCCCAAAAGATATATGTGCATCAAGTAAATTTAAACTAAAGATTCACTGGTGAATAATTATAAAATATTACTAATGATCCTTAGGACATAAATATAAAATCTATTTTTGGGCACTAAATCAGCTTAACCACATGTTACATAGCAATAAAATGATAATGATGATGAGAACAAGAAATCACATGATATATAGCTTAATTTGTACTTCTATACATAACATACCAACCAATATATTTGAATTCAGGAGGTCACATGCCTAAACCATAAGAATTATTTATTAGCTTGTAACATGCAATTTCATCCAGATGGAAACACGATAGCTCACTTTGCAGGAAGGTCAAAGTAAAAATTCCTCTTTCACACTAAGTTATATAATAACAACATATTAATCAATTGGGACATACCACATTTAGCAGAAGAAAAATCTATCAATGAGAATTCAATGGTCAGGCAGATGCAGGCAAAATGCAAACAAAGTTTCAAAACAAGTAAAAACTAGTGCAATAAAAGGATACTGCCTTGGTACTTAGATCGCGGATAATAGATATCTTCACATTTGGGGCAGTAGATTTTTACGGTGCTTGAGCGGGGAATGTCTGATTGGCCAACAGGGAGGCAGGGTTGTCCACAGCAGTAAACTCTGGGGCATCGTCCAAAATCATAATTTTTGTACTTCTCTAACTGTAGGAGATTTAACTATGTTTTACTCAACCAGAAACATAAGAAACAAATAAAGTAAGTATAAATTGGCTCAGAAATTTACCATTGCGGCCATTCCCTTGCTGGTGAGTATGTACCGAACATGTATCAGACCATACAGCATCTCTGCTGCTGATTCAACCAATTCATTCTGCTCTTCGGTAAATATGTCACCTGCTCAAAACCATACCCACACCATTAAATAAGGCTAAATGGCAAGATCCTTCACATAAACACACACACACTTGGCAGCAGAAATTAGGTCAGAATTTTACTATAACAATAAAAGATATTTTTAAAATCACAGTCATAGGTGTCACTTGAATTTGTTGAAATGGATATTAGGTAATAAAATGTAGATACAGAGGACAACTCATTGATATGCAAGTTTCACTCAGAACCACCTACGTTAATGCTTGGATGTACTTTACTAAGTACTTTTTTAAATAAAGACATGGTTTGAGACGGAAAACATTATGATCTCAGTTTCTTACATGCTGTAGGCAATAGATCTTACCAAATTCTTACTTCCAAAACTCTAAATGACAAAATAGTTGAGATTGATAACTCCTTATCACAACAAAACAAAAATAAAGCTTGTCGATATGCTAAAATATTTTTATTCATTACATCTAGAATCAGACCAAAAAATTATAGTAGTTTGCTAAACAACACCTTTTAAGCCTAGCAATCATAAATCAGAGAAATCCTTTTTGTATGACAAAACATGCAGAGATAAAGTTAATCAGATTTGAGGATTTTTTTTTTTTCCAAAACCATGAAACAATGCTTAGTATAATTAATGCAGTTTCCAAACAACACCATGACATATTAGTTAAAAAAAAAAATTATATAAAATTTATATCATTTACTTCACACTTGTAGAGGTCACAAGAATAAGATGAGTGATCAAGAGTACATATTTGAGATTCTCGTTTATAAGCACCAAGGACAAACCCTTGCTTTCTTACCACCCTCAAAGGGTTGATGTGCAACTTATCTATGTTGACAAAAGCTACAAGTATGAGGAGATAAAAACCGATTCACTTTAAATTGGTTAGGAATTCAAGAATGCAGAATTATCAAATTATTGTTAGCAAAAAGAGATAATTTCAAAATGCATAAACCTAAATACAATTTAGAACAGGACAGTTCTTACCATGAGAAGAGTCAACATCCAAAATCAGATCAAGTGCATAATCATAATAAGGAACTTGACTGCTCAAGCCACAAAGATTGAAATCATCTTGAATGTATTCATCATCAACTTCACAGAAAAATTCATTTCCTCGCAAATTGCAAAACCATGAAATCCACGATGTATCATCTCCATCAGAACCGCTAACATCCGATTCTTCACTGTCTGTTTCAGATTCCTCTGAAATTGATGCAAACAAGGTCATCATCAGCAAAAAAGGTGAAAATACCTATTAAAAATTTTCAATCAGACTACTAAAATAGCTAAAATTTTTTATGTTTCTTCACATGATAAACCAAATCTAAAATCACCCAAATTTCCAATTTTAATCATAATAACCTGACGATATCATATTACAATGCCGGGGGGGGGGGGGGGGGGGGGGGTGGGGTTGTGTAAAGTACATTTGTTAGCTACCAGGGAACATCTAATTATTTTCACTCTTATTACAGGTTAGATCTAAGCAGAAGTACATGGAAAAGAAAAAAAAAAACCCTTAAAAATCCATACCTGAACATGAGCATCAAGGACACTTGGGCTTCATACTATATACTAAAACATCAGGATGATACTCTATTACGTGAATTATGATCAAGAGACAATAGAAAGCAATTCTATTTGTCAAACAAAGGCCAAAAGGTAGGATAAGGAACCTTTTTTAATTAGGAAGTTATACATGCAGCCAGTAGGAATTGAACCCAAGACCTCACCCTCAACCTTGCACTTGGAAGGGAGGAGGTAGGACGGGGAATTTCATCCCACTTGTTTGACAAATAGGATGGAAGACCATCCTCCTTAGTACAAAATGTATCTACAAGGGGCAGTGCTAATGCTAGATGACTCCCTTTACATTTAGTAAATTACTCATGCACTTGGTCACCGGTGAGTCTTGATTCCAGAAACTAACTTTTCACCTTGCTTTTAAATGCCACATAACCTTTTGTTATGATATCTATTCTTAACAATGATACATCCATCTTCCGCTTGAATAGTCCGATCCAGTTCAACACTCCAGCAAGGTGCGGACACTGGCTTGAATTGCACCCCTCGTTGACGTCTACACCCATCTGGCCTCTATCTTCACCAATGGCAATTGAAAGGGAAAAAATTGAAAGATTAAGGCTGATAGGCTCACCGATATCTACAACCACCTATCCTCTCCATTGTTTGTTTTTATTTTTGTTTCAGTGTTTTGAAGCGTTTTGTTTACTTATTGAAACAATGAAGAGGAAGAAGAGAAAATGACTATTTGAGCCTTCTTGGATTCTTGCTGTGTTCTTGATTTTGTTTGGTTGTTAAGAAAAAAGTAGAAAGTGTGGGTGATCAAATTTATGCTTTGATCTAATGTCAGGTTATTGAGAAAAATTTAAATTAAGTACAGTTATTGTAAAAGAAAATTTTCTTGTCCTTTTGTGTTGATCAGAAAAATTTCGAGAGTATTTATTTGGGGAAAATTGGAACCCAACCCAAAAACCCAAACTGATGACCAGCCCAATGCCTACTGCCCACGTGAGAGTGGGGTCCGCACGGTTTTGTCCAACCATAAGATGGAAGCAGGTGAGTGAGTTCTCAACCCGAATGGATCAGGTCGAGTTGCATTTTGGCACCAAACCCAATCCGGATCAACCTATGTGCACCCCTCCATAAACAGTTACAATTGCATGAGATTCAATAGTTTCCTACTACACCTGATTGCATACTTTGTTAACAGCCTGAAACTTCCTTCACTTATAAGTTCTAACATGCATCACAGAATCCATATCCAAATTACATCATATTGAAATTGTGATACATCACTAAAAAATATACATACATACACTCACAGATTATATACATAGAGAGACATCATAATGGTCTAATTCAATGCTGACACACTTCAAAAAAATAATCTCAAAAACTAAACATATTTACATGGGAGCACCCAGAAATTAACAAAGCATGAATGAGAAAATTTACATATTACGGAAAAACAAATAAAATCCTCCACCCAATTCCAGCTCAAGCATGTCACATTATTCTATCACTAAAATTCCACTATTGATAATCGGGGATAAAAACTAAAACTTTGCTAAATTAAGATCTCATTTACACTAAATTTGCTTCTAAACAAACCATAATTCACACTAACATAATCATAAACACTAAACTTTAAACAAACACCTACTTCAAAGTACTTTTTTTTTTTTTAATTAACCCAAACCCAATAGAAAGTTTAAAAAACATAAATTAACGAAGCATGAATGAGAAAGTTTACATTATATGGAAAAACAACTAAAATACTCAACCTCATTCCTGCTCAAGCGCTTAAGACACATGTCACCGTATTCTATCACTAAAATTCCACTAACGATAATCGGGGATAAAAACTAAAACTTTCCTAAATTAAGATCTCATTTGCACTAAATTTGCTTCTAAACAATCCATAATTCACACTAACATAATCATAAACACTAAACTTTTAAAAAAAACACCTTCTTCAAAGTTCAAACCACTTTATTCAGCAAACTCAGATCCTACAATTCACAAATTTTCTTCATCAATCACTTTCAGTCCTAAAACACAGTACCCCACTAGCCCACTACAAGCAATTTACTTCAGAATTCAGACAACACATAATTAGAAACAAAATAACCCCAATTTACAAAGCAAAAGCTGAAACCACCAAAAACTCAATAAACCCAGATAAAAAAATAAAAAAAAAACACACACACACACACAGAGTTCAAAATTTTATATACATAAAAATACATACCATCGGAGCACTTGTTCTTCGAAAGCGAAGCGGAACGAGAATCGCGATGATCGAGCTGCTGATGCTGATGCTGCTGCTGAGATTTACCGGTGGAAGTGGAAGGCACAGAGATTCTCTCCTTGTCCTTACTACTACTATTGATTCCGCCGCCGACTCTCGAAGTGGACGGCGACGATTTCTCGAGGTGCTTATCGAGCGCGTCGTTGATGATTCGCTTTCGATCCAACGGTCCGCCACCTCCGCCAGCTACCATTTCCGATCTCGACGATCCTCCACCTCCACCTACTCGATCTCTGTACATAATTTACAATTTATACCAAAAAAAAAAAAAAATTCCCTCTACCGAAAAATCAAAGCTTTTTGAAAATTGTTGAAGCAGAAGCAGAAACCCTAGATTTTCTTCTTCAAGCTTCGTGTTTGTACATTTGGGGGTTGAAAATTGAACCCTCGAATTTGTGGTGTTAGGGTTTTTGGGATCGGACAGCGACGTTTTGGAGAGAGAGAGTGAGAGATAAGGGGTTGAAGGAGTATGTACTTACGGATAAAGCTAGGGTTTGAAATCTGTGTGAGAGAGAGAGAGAGAGAGAATTGGGAGAGAGGGACACCGAGATGAGCTCCTTCTTTGGTTCCCCTGACCTCTTTTGTCTCCCTTTGTTTTGTTGTCCTTTCCCTTGTGCTGATTTTTATTTATTTATTTTTTTTTCCTTTCTTTCTTACAGGTTTTTACTTTTTAACCAACAAAAAAAATCTTCATTTTTTTTTTATTTAAAAAAAAAATCTTTATTTTTTATATAATAATTTGATAATTGAGGAGTATGTGATTTTTTTTTTATACAATATAAAAATTCTATTCTAAAGTCTAACCTAATCTAAAAGTGTATAATTAGGAAAGATGTAATTTGAACCGTAAATGTTTAATTTGAAATTTGGAAACACTCAAGGTGTGTTTAGATACCGTTTATTTTGCTGAAATAGTACAATAGAGTTCATGAATAGTGCCAAAAAGTGCAGTGGGGTCTATAAATAGTAACAAAAATAAGCTAAATAATGAAATAATTTTAATTTTTAATCTCCATCCAAACACACACTCAATGTGCTAACCAATTGAATTACAATACTATTAACAAATCTTTCTTTAAAAATTAAGAAGAAACAATAAATATATATATATATATATGATGATGTTGCAAAATGTAACATCTCTAAACTCGTCCATATGTTTCGTTTAAAGGAAAAGAATGGAGGGATGGGTGCATGAAAAACTTGTCCATGGGAACTTCGTCCATTCTCAATAATGGACAAATGTAGCTTCGTCCGTCCCTAACAACGGACGGACGAGCATCTTGGACATGTAATCCTTGCCAACTGAACCAAAGCCTCCACCAAACTGCATCGAAGTATCGGTCCATACAAAGTAACTTTCACAAGAATTGTGGAAATTACCTCTGAATTTGTTGAATTCCCAAATAATAGGAGTGGTTATTAGAGCAAGTAACCGTTCTGTGCACTATATAAACATTTTTCTACGAAGAGGTAATTCATTCAAACATTTTTAACAAAAAAAGTAAAGTCTCAGAAGTATTTTTTCCTTATTACTCCAACCCACTGACTTTACCATCGGAGGATTCCAGACCGACCTCCACTGGTCTTCTCTGATTTTATCTGGCTTTTTAGGACTTGGCCTTCAAGATCATTAACGCCCAGAGATTTTCAGCCCATTGATTTCTCAGGATTCATCAATATATATATTACAGTTTATAAAATGATTTTATTATGAGGTGGGCGATCTAGACCTTAAAAAGGCTAAGATAACAATGGGAGATTTAATTTTTTTTAGAAACAACAATGGGAGAATTGATTCATCGTCATCCTTACAAAAGACTCAGGAAAAGATGGAAGAGATAAGTTGTAGTTCCCAAGTTGAAGAAAAAAAAAACCCAAACAGGCTATACACGATAAGCAAGTATAATAATGTCTACTTGGATTGGACCACACTTTCATTATGCACAAAGAATGTATCATTTATATTTTCGATCCTAAGTGATGCAATTTTTCTCCACAACATGCCCCCCACATGAATATAATTCTATAAAGTCAAATGAATGGGTCTTGAGTTAAGTTCACTTAAAAGCCAAATATGTACAATTTTTCATTAATCCACACATATTAGTCTTTTTAACCAAACTTTTCATGCTTTTCCGGGTCACAATCCTTTTCACTACATGAAATGGGCTCATGGCTTATATTTTTCTACGTCACAAAATGGTTTCATGACTCATCTTTTTACATCATATAATGGGCTTATAGTGTGCTTTATTTTTTCATCATGAATTGAGCTCATGACTTCTATTATCTCTATGTCATGAATTTGACTTGTGGCCTACATTTCTTCACTTCTTGTAATAGACTTAAGATCTACATCTTGCAACTTCTCGAATTGGACTCATGGTGGTTCGCATTATTGCCACCATCAAGCAATAAGCACATGGTCCAAATCTTTCTTACTCATAGGTTGAGCCATTAAGTTACCAATTCTCACAACCCATATTAATTTTCTCACTTTTTAATAATGAGATTCTCTAACAAAAGCTCATATTTACACAAAATAGTGTGGGTTGAAAATTGTCCAATTACAAGTCAATTAAGCTACTTGGATTACCAAATTACAAAGACAATCAAGATTCAAGACCACTTATTTTCTTGAATACCCAAACTTGTATGAGCACAGCATCACATTTGGTCCCAAAAGACAAACCAACTCACTAAAAAAAATGCCTAGTGGACATTAGTAAGTCACGAGAGGCTCAAAGAAGAAGAGAAATCTAGCTCGTTTCTCCTCTAAAAGACAGCAAAATTATTTGGTCAAGGACCATAAAGAGAAGAAGATCAAGTACACTCCACTCAAAAATCTTAGCTCATGGATACCCATCCCTTTCGTCTACCACATTATTAGTGTTGTAATCACCTAATTTTGGAACCAGGAGGATTACAAGCTTCAGGTACTAAGCCAAATTTATTGAAGAAGTCATGGCTAAAACCCAAGAAACTTTTAATGAAGTTGCAATTTCTCAAATGCCTACAACTTTGTCAAGTCTTAAGGCCATGGTTCAAGCGCAGAGTTGTCATGGGAAAGCTTGGGAACCTATGATTTGGAAGGCCAAAATTTGTATTCAAACAACTCCAATAGTCCTCTAAATTTATATTGTAGATGGAGATTGACATTGATTTGGGCTCTTGAAAAGAGGCCTAGGCACCCAATCACTCATTTTGGTCTTTAGTAACAATGGGCCTTCCTCCTCTCCCTTGCAAAATCAGAATTGAATGCTTCATTCGAGACTAAAACACGCAGGCCTACGGCAGTGTCCAAGCCTATTGCCTAAGTTGGAGAAAACCACTCCCACACTTGGTTGTTTTTTTTTTTTTTTTTTTTTTTTTTTTTTTTTTGGTGTGCGCGCGCGCGCTCAAACTTGGTCCTTTGACCTATATAAAGGTGTCAAAAGGAACACAAGAACTATAAAAAACCAAAATAATACTTTTACATGTTTGAAGTGCTTTCCGATGTAGTAAAAGCAGTTTTAGGTCAAAATATTAGCTTATTTGTCTGTTTATCCATTGTTTTTCAAATCTCTATCTCTCTCTCTCTCTCTCTCTTTACAAGTTTTTTTTTTTCTTTCAAATCTCTCTCTCTTTACAAGTTTAATTTTAAATAAAATTAAACATGGATTTTTTATTTATTTTTTATTTCCTTAAAACTTTGCAAATTACTTATAACAATTGTGTTTGTGATTTATTTCTTTACGTTTTGATTGTGGGTCATGAAAAAAAAAAAAAGAGTAGTACAATTGATTATAAGAGTATTCACATTAGTACTTATATAATAAAAAAAAGTACCACGTTTTAGTGAATTAAGAGCAACCACATCAGCTTGTGGAAAGTTTTGCAAAATAGAAAAATGTACTCCTTTTACACATTTTGGCCCAAAAAAACACCCACATCAGTGAACAATTGCTATAGTAATCGTGCATATATGCACGGTTATTGTAGATCTTCCATTTCTTATTTTAATATTATCTTCGTATAGTATAAAAACACATTGTTCATACTTTTTTTCTCTCCCCTCTCATTGAGCAACACCAACACCTCTCAGCTTGTCTCTCTTTGTTTCATTCCTGAGCTCTTCCTCTCATCTTCTCCCTTCGTATGCTTCTTATCAGCTCTTGCTCATTCTCATCACCACAGGAAATAATGTAATCGGTTTGGGGGGTTTTACACCCCCGTGAGGAGGGTGGATCAACTTGGAGGCATCTCTATTGACAGGCTTTGAGGCAATTTTCTCTAAAAAGGTATGAGTTTTTCTCATTGAGATTTTAGGGTTTTTTTTTTTTTTTTTTGGTTTCAAGCAAGATTCTTGGGAATTTCTCTAAACTAATTTTTTTTAGGGTTTCTTGGGAGTTTCTTGTTTCAAATTTTTTTCTGGTTTGGGGTTTTTTTTTTAGGGATTCTTCGGAACATACCCGAAGTTATTTTTGGAATTTATTAGTATTTCAAATTTTGTGTGTATTTATATTTGATTATTTTAGAGTTCAAGTAAGGACTAAATTTCATGTCTTTTAGATAGGGATTAGTTTCCCCGTGTGCAGGGAGTCTTTGAAGAATTTGGAGTTTTTTAAACTTGTATTAAATTTCTATTTCTCTCCTGTTTTCGGACTGCTTGAACAGGGTATATACGTTGTATATGTTTTGGACTTATCAATAACACTTCTATCTTTTACCTCAAAAAAGATAGGGATTAGTTTCAAGCCAAATAAATCATATATACGGTTCACAAATGATCACAATCCTTACAAATTACTTGTAATCCAATAGCTTTTCCTTCTTTTTTTTTTTTTTTTTGGAGATAAATCGTAGAAATTTTATTTAATCAATATGCAAAACATTACATAAGACAAGGAACAAGGAAAAGCTATTAGCTCAGGTCTCCAATAGTGATAGGGTTTAATAGTTTTCTTTTTGGTAAATCTTGGACTTAAAAGTTTTATTCTCTTTGTAAAGTGAATTATGGTGGATTACTGATCACTTGAGGTTATTAACATGCCAAATACAAACTGAGTTAGTTTGATTATATCCAGTGGTCTTTTGAAATGTGGATCAAGAACTTGGAAGTATAGTGGTATTTGAAATTTTAAACTTCTAATGTCTTACAATGATCTCCAATTGCATGGTAAGTGATATGGTTATTGCAAATTGTCCACAATATGAACATGAAAGCAAGAAAGGAACATTAAAGGACAAGGAAAAGATGTAAGAAACTATTCTTGAAAGTTGAGTCAATTGTATAAATATTATGTTCTTGAAGTACTAAGCATTTGTCTAATTTAATACTTATTAAAAATTCTATTGTATATGTACTTCTTAAAAATGCTAATGCATTTTGACAGATGACTTTATCCTATTTTGATCTTTGTATAAGATGGGTGATGATGCTAGAAATACATTATATTTGACTAAAAGTTATGCCTTTTTTGTAAACCAATAGGGTTTGCAATTTAGGTTTTAGTTTCTTATGGAAATTCTTGATCTCATTCAAATTGATCATATTGTATACATGTTGTTGATCTGGAACAACATCTCTAATCATGAATTATAAAATCCTTGGAGATCATATTAGTTACTGCCAATATAGGTTGTACTTGAACTTAAAAAAGTGTGATAATTAGATCAGCTAGTGACATATACTTTTTGCACATGTGGATTTTTTGGTGCCTGATAATTACTTTGGTGTTGCTTATTAGTGCTGCTTCTGAATTACTTTGGTGTTTGTTAGGTGATGGACTCACAAAATCCCTTCTTCCTTGACATTTTACAAGACAAGGTACAAGGTTTTGAGTCTTTTGACAGTAGTATTTTGATGTCCACTCCGCATTTAGACGGGAATGACTATCAATCTCCACCCGAAGTTGAAATGGGACAATCTACACCCCCCATTGCAAAAAGAATCAACTACTAAAAGAAGTCAATAAGGAAACAACTTCATCGTAGATGATGACATTAAGCCAGTGTCGGCGTGGCTCAATGTTAGCTTAGATGCCGTGACATTGACATCGACAGACCAAGATCACACAACATTTTGGGATAGAATTTGGTCCACCTTCCAAAATGACAAGAAATTTAACCGCTTTAAGGATTCTTTATGTAGTCGGTGGTCAACAATTCAAAGGGAGTCCAACAATTCAAGGAACAAGGTTTTGAGTCTTTTGACAGTATTATTTTGATGTCCACTCCACATTTAGACATGAATGTCCATCAATCTCCACCCGAAGTTGAAATGGGACAATCTACACCCCCCATTGCAAAAAAAATAAACTACTAAGAGAAGTCAACGAGGAAACAACTTCACCGTAGATGAAGACATTAAGCTAGTGTCAGCGTGGCTCAATGTTAGCTTAGATGCCGTGACATCGACGAACTAAAATCACACAACATTTTGGGATATAATTTGGTCCACCTTCCACAATGACAAGAAATTTAACCACTCCAAGGATTCTTTATGTAGTCGGTGGTCAACAATTCAAAGAGAGACCAACAAGTTTTGTGGATAATTGGCACAAATTAAGAACCGGAATGAAAGCGGTAAAATTGAGCATGACAAGGTATTTCAACTCAACATCTAATATGTATTGTACATCAATGCACTTTTAGTTTTATGATTCTCATTATTTTCAATTTTTTACTTTTGTAGATTGAAGATGCAAAAACTATGTATAAAAACTAATAGCAAAAATGCATTTCAACTGGAACATTGTTGGAGAATTTTGAGGAATGAAGCTAAGTGGTTGATTCAAAGAGATAATTTGAAGGTCCGCACAAGACAACTAGCCATACAATCTTGTCATACTTTTGCAAGCTCAATAAATCTAGATAAAGATAATGATGAGATGAACTCTGGCGAAACCTTGGAGAAAACCATAGGCAAGAAGGCCGAAAAGAAGAAATTAAAGAAATGAAAGAATTGTGATGATATGGTCCCAATACTTTCCTCCCAATTGGATGAAATCAAGGAAGAAAAGAGGAGAACGTATGAAGAGAAAATAAAAAGTATGCGCATTGCATTAGAAGAACGAAGAGAGTTAATGCACATTGCATCCGAAAAACAAAGAGAGTTGATTCGTATCAAGGAAGAGAAGAATGAAGTAGAAAGGAGGAAAGTAGAAGATGAAATTATGATGAAATATACAAGAACCATGGATCCTGAGCAAAAAGAATATATTCGTTTACGTTGTTTGGAAATCTTGGAGAGATTAAGATATAAATTTTCAACATAATTTGAATATTATTATTGACAATATCTAATCAAGTAATTTTTTGTATAGTGCAAAGATACTAGCACATGGTTGACATAGATGATTTGATGTTAGATATCTCTTTTGTAGTATTTACTTGTGCAAGGAACATGATTATTCAATCTTTAATCATGTTAGATATATTTTTGTAGTCTTCAATTGTGCAAGGAAACAGATGCAATGTTGTAAATTTTGTATTGTGCACGAACAATAGTACTTGATTATTCAATTTAATTTGTGATTCTGTTCTTGTCATTCTGTTTTGGGTGAAGCAATGTCTCTGTTGAAGGTAGCTGTACTTGCTAATTTTATTGGCTGTATATGCTATTTGAATGTAAATTTAAGGCGTAAATGCAATTTTCGTCCCTACATTTTGGGGTCATTTCTATTTTGGTCCCTACATTTCTATTTCACCACTTTTAGTCCCTATTCCAATTAACGCTTATTATTTTAGTCCTTTCCGTCAGCCACCAGACGGAAATAGCTGACGTGACAAACGGCAGATTAAAATAATAATTAAAAAATCTATTTTGAAATTAAAAAATGACACATCAGCATTTAAATTAAAAAAATTAATTTATTAATTTTAATTAAATAAAAAGAATTAAAAACAACAATTTTACAAACTAAGATAAGATAAAATAATATAATTAAATTAAAAAAAAATTTATTTCTTTCATTATTTTTTTCTGAAGAACATGTTTCATGTTCTTTGGGTTCATCCCAGAAATTTTCTTGAGAAACAAACACAGAAATTTTCTTGAGAAATTCGACTCAATCCTTAAAACCCCACTCTCCCTCTCTAACCTCAGATCTGCTACTACCATCACCAGCCATAAAACCCAGTCAAACCATAGCATCAAGACCCAAATCCAAAAATAGCATCACCCCTACCAGATCATAGCCCACCACCATCACCAAAACCCTCAACCACCAACCAAATTAAACCAACCATCACCATCATCACCAAAACCCTCAACCACCGACCAAAATTAACCAATCACCACTGACCACCTCAACCACAACTGCGAAAAGCAGCCCATTACAACCAGATTCAGACCCAATCCCTTCGGATTCTCCAAAGCTAACCAGCTTCGAGTACTGGGACAAAGACGAATTCGAAGGCTTACCTATCGAGGAAATCCAACAGCCGCCCTTGGAAACCCCAACAACTACCGAAAATGCCACTCCCTCCGATCCGAAATCGAAACCGGTTCAGCCACCGGAACTGTTTTCGCTTAAAACGTACACGATCGAGAACCTTCACCGGGAGGCGCGAGAATGAGAACCTCGCCCTCGCTTGGGCGGCGAAGTTCGCAACCAAGGATTCGATCTTCGATCGAAATTTCAGTGTCTTAGGCGTCGGAGAAGGCGACGATTCGCCGTTGTTGTTGAAGGGATCGGGATAGGGATCGGAGAGAGTGAGAGGAGGGGAATGGAGGAAAGTAGTAGGTTTGATGTTCATGATCTTTTTGATTTTGGGTTTGACACGGTGCTGGGTTTATTTTTGGGTATGATGTTGTTGTTTTTAATTCTTTTTATTTAATTAAAATTAATAAATTAATTTTTTTAATTTAAATGCTGATGGGTCATTTTTTAATTTCGAAATAGATTTTTTAATTATTATTTTAATCTGCCGTTTGCCACGTCAGCTATTTCCGTCTGGTGGCTGACGGAAAGGACTAAAATAACAAGCGTTAATTGGAATAGGGACTAAAAGTGGTGAAATAGAAATGTAGGGACCAAAATAGAAATGACCCCAAAATGTAAGGACGAAAATTGCATTTACGCCTAAATTTAATGGTATGTGATAGGGCAACTCTTTAAATAACTGGTTTGTGTATTTATTTGTTGTATTTAACCATTTCTTTAACAGACTGTGAGAGCTGAGCAAATTTAGGACTTTTTTAATGGACCAAACTGAAACTACACTTTCTGTTTCACTATCTCAACTCAGGCTTGAGAGATAAAGCCATAAAGAATACCCATATTCGAAACTTTTTCAAGAACAAAACAGGATGATACAGATGCAAATCAAAGAAGTAAAAAAACAAAGTTTATAGTATATAGGGTCCGTTTGGATAGAACTTATTTTGCTTAAACTGAAAACTGAAGACACTGTAGCGAAATAATTTTTAAATATGAGAATAGTGTTATGGGACTCGTGAACAGTGCATGGGAGCACTGTTCACAGTTGACTTGTCAACAATTGCAGGTTGAACCAAAAAAAAAGAAAGGCAAAGCGCAAAAGAACAAACACAAACGCAGCTTTCAGTCCAATCCAAACACATACATAGTACATATATAGTCTAAACCGGTAAATTTAGAAACTTTGTCACTCTCTTTTGAACAGAATGGATACTATACTAAATCAAAAAGTAATGCAATTTGAAAATTTTATTCAAATATTAAACTTAGTAAATTTCAAATTCCAATGAAGGTTCACATCAAATAAAGTAGTAATACTTAGAAATTTAGAATTCCAAATTCCTACGATTGGCCTTGTAGTTGCCATAGATGCTCGACGAGATTCGCTTGAAGTTGAGAATGAATTTCTCTATCTCTTATGGAATTATGACGTTCAATGAATTGCATAAGGTAACAAGGCCAGTCATAGGAATTTGGAATTCTAAATTTCTAAGTATTACTACTTTTATTTAATGTGAACCTTCATTGGAATTTGAAATTTACTAAGTTTAATATTTGAATAAAATTTTCAAATTGCATAACTTTTTGATCTAGTACAGTATCCATTCTATTCAAAAGAGAGTGACAAAGTTTTTAAATTTACCGGTTTAGACCATATATGTACTATATACTATAAAATTTGTTTTTTTTACTTCTTTAATTAGCATCTGTATCCTTCTGTTTTGTTCTTGAAAAAGTTTCGAATATGGGTATTCTTTATGGCTTTATCTCTCAAGCCTGAGCTGAGACAGTGAAACAGAAGGTGTAGTTTTAGTTTGGTCCATTAAAAAAGTCCTAAATTTGCTCAGCTCTCACAGTCTGTTAAAGAAATGGTTAAATACAACTAATAAATACACAAACTAGTTAGTTAAAGAGTTGCCCTATCACATACCATTAAATTTACATTCAAATAGCATATACAACCAATAAAATCAACAAGTACAACCACCTTCAATAGAGACATTGCTTCACCCAAAATAGAATGACAAGAACAGAACCACAAATTAAATTGAATAATCAAGTGCTATTGTCCGTGCACAATACAAAATTTACAACATTGCATTTATTTCCTTGCACAAGTGAAGACTACAAAAATGTATCTAACATGATTAGAGATTGAATAATCATGTTCCCTACACAAGTAAATACTACAAAAGAGATGTCTAACATCAAATCATCTATGTCAACCATGTGCTAGTATCTTTGCACTATACAAAAAATTACTTGATTAGATATTGTCAATAATAATATTCAAATTATGATGGAAATTTAGACCTTAACCTCTCCAAGATTTCCAAACGACGTAGATGAATATATTCTTTTTGCTCAGGATCCATGGTTATTGTATCTTTCATCTTCTACTTTCCTTATTTCTACTTCATTCTTCTCTTCCTTGATACGAATCAACTCTCTTCGTTCTTCAGATGCAATGTGCATTGACTCTCCTCGTTCTTCTAATGCAATGTGTATACTTTCTATTTTCTCCTCATGCATTCTCCTCTTTTCTTCCTTGATTTCGTCCAATTGGGAGGAAAGTATTAGGACCACGTTATCACAATTCTTTCTTTTCTTTAATTTCTCCTTTTTGGCCTTCTTGCCTATGGTTCTCTCCAAGGTTCCGTCGGAGTTCATCTCATCATTATCTTCATTTAGATTTATTGAGCTTGCAAAAGTATGACAAGATTGTGTGGCTGGTTGTCTTGTGCGGACCTTCAAATTATCTCTTTGAATCAATCACTTAGCTTCATTCCTCAAAATTCTCCAACAATGTTCCAGTTGAAATGCTTTGCTATTAGTTTTATACATAGTTTTTGCATCTTCAATCTACAAAAGTAAAAAATTGAAAAAAATGAGAATTATAAAACTAAAAGTGCATTGATGTACAATACATATTAGATGTTGAGTCGAAATACCTTGTCATGCTCAGTTTTACCGCTTTCATTCCGGTTCTCAATTTGTGTCAAGTATCCACAAAACTTGTTGGTCTCCCTTTGAATTGTTGACCACCGGCTACATAAAGAATCCTTGGAGCGGTTAAATCTTGTCATTGTGGAAGGTGGACCAAATTCTATCCCAAAATGTTGTGTGTTTTTGGTTCGTCGATGTCACGACATCTAAGCTAACATTGAGCCACGCTGACACTAGCTTAATGTCTTCATCTACGGTAAAGTGGTTTCCCCGTTGACTTCTCTTAGTAGTTGATTTTTTTGCAATGGGGTGTGTAGATTGTCCCATTTCAACTTCGGGTGGAGATTGATGGACATTCACGTCTAAATGCAGAGTGAACATCAAAATACTACTGTCAAAAGACTCAAAACCTTGTTCCTTGTCTTGTAAAATGTTAAGGAAGAAGGGATTTTGTGAGTCCATCACCTAACAAACACCAAAGTAATTCAGAAGCAACACTAATAAGCAACACCAAAGTAATTATCAGGCACCAAAAAATCCACATGTATAAAAAGTATATGTCACCAGCTGATCTAATTATCACACTTTTTTAAGTTCAAGTACAACCTATATTGGCAGTAACTAATATGATCTCCAAGGATTTTATAATTCATGATCAGAGATGTTGTTCCAGATCAACAACATGTATACAATATGACCAATTTGAATGAGATCAAGAATTTCCATAATAAACTAAAACCCAAATTGCAAACCCTATTGGTTTACAAAAAAGGCATAACTTTTAGTCAAATATTGTGTATTTCTAGCATCATCAGCCATCTTATACAAAGATCAAAATAGTATAAAGTCATATGTCAAAGTGCATTAGCATTTTTAAGAGGTATATATACAGTACAATTTTTAATAAGTATTAAATTAGACAAATGCTTAGTAATTCAAGAACATAATATTTATACAATTGACTCAACTTTCAAGAATAGTTTCTTACATCTTTTCCTTGTCCTTTAATGTTCCTTTCTTGCTTTCATGTTCATATTGTGGACAATTTGCAATAACCATATCACTTACCATGCAATTGGAGATCATTGTAAGACATTAGAAGTTTAAAATTTCAAATACCACTATACTTCCAAGTTCTAGATCCACATTTCAAAAGACCATTGGATATAATCAAACTAACTCAGTTTGTATTTGACATGTTAATAACCTCAGGTGATCAATAATCCACCACAGTTCACTTTACAGAGAGAATAAAAATTTTAAGTCCAAGATTTACCAAAAAGAAAACTATTAAACCCTATCACTATTGAAGACCTGAGCCAATAGCTTTTCCTTGTTCCTTGTCTTATGTAATGTTTTGCATATTGATTAAATAAAATTTCTAGTGTTTATCTCAAAAAAAAAAAAAAAAGAAAAAAAAAAAAAAGAAAGAAAAGGAAAAGCTATAGGATTACAAGCAATTTGTAAGGATTGTGATCATTTGTGAACCGTGTATATGATTTATTTGGCTTGAAACTAATCCCTATCTTTTATGAGGTAAAAGATAGAAGGGTTATTGATAAGTCCAAAACATATACAACGTATATACCCTGTTCAAGCAGTCCGAAAACAGGAGAGAAATAGAAATTTAATACAAGTTTAAAAAACTCCAAATTCTTCGAAGACTCCCTACACACGGGGAAACTAATCCCTATCTAAAAGATATGAAATTTAATCCTTACCTGAACTCTAAAATAATCAAATATAAATACACACAAAATCTAAAATACTAATAAATTCCAAAAATAACTTTTGGTGTGTTGCAAAGAATCCCTTAAAAAAACCCCAAAACCAGAAAAAATTTGAAACAAGAAACTCCCAAGAAACCCTAAAAAAAATTAGTTTAGAGAAACTCCCAAGAATCTTGCTTGAAACCAAAAAACAAAAAAACCCCTAAAATCTCAATGAGAAAAACCCATACCTTTTTAGAGAAAATTGCCCCAAAGCCTATCAATAGAGATACCTCCAAGTAGATCCACCCTCCTTACGGGGCTGCAAAACCCCCAAACCGATTACATTATTTCCCGTGGTGATGAGAATGAATAAGAGCTGATAAGAAGTAGATGAAGAGAGAAGATGAGAGGAAGAGCTTAGGAATGAAACAAGGAGAGACAAGCTGAAAGGCGTTGGTGTTGCTCAGTGAGAGGAGAGAGAAAAAAAGTGTGAAAAAGTGTTTTTATACTATATGAAGATAATATTAAAATAAGAAATGGAAGATCTACAATAATCGTGTATATATGCACAGTTACTGTAGCAATTGTGTATAAATGCACAATTTTACACCCACTGATGTGGATGTTTTTTTGGGCCAAAATGTGTAAAAGGAGTACATTTTTCTATTTTGCAAAACTTTCCACAAGCTAATGTGATTGCTCTAACAATATAACTTTACATTGACATTATTAATTCTTTCTTTACGTATAACGAGAATAAATAAAGAATGTTGATGATGGTTGTTGTGTGTGAAGAAATATATACAATTAAAAAAAATTGATAGGTGTATAAGCTGATGTAAATGCTCTAAGGATGAGATCATTAGTATGAACTCCCTCCTCATTTACTATCTTTCTTCTCAAAAAAAAAAAAAAAAAAAAAAATCCCTTCTCCTTTGTCTAATGAGAAATTGCATTGGCTATCACTTTGAACTTCATCATAATTACCATATTTATTATTTACTAATCATAACATACTTGTGAAAATAGTTGTGCCCCTAAAATTTATTGTTATCCAAAACTCACTTCGAAAAAACCATTAAGGGTTCTTTTGGTTAGAGGGGTGGAAAAGTAGATCGATAGAAAATGGGGGGAGGATGGAAAAGTGGGAGGATAGAGAAGATTTTAATTTATCTCATTTTTGTTTGGTTGGAAGTGGAAAAGTGGAGGGATGGAAAAAGTGAGTTTGTATGAATTTACTCATGTGCCATTGTAAAAAAATGATGGTCAATTAAAACAAAAAAGTGAAAAACAACCAAAAAAATAAAAATCCCAATTTATTAAAAAATAAAAATCATGTCCCAAAAAAAAAAATCATATCTAGTTAAAAAAAAGAAAAACGAAAAAAGAAAAAAGAAGGCAACATCTAGGAAAAGAAAAAAAGAAAAAAGAAAAAAGGAAGAGGCAACGTGCCCAAGAAAACACAAAAAAGAAAAAGAAAAGGAGAAACCGTTTTCTCTCCATTTTGAGTAGAAAACTTTTTAGTGGGCTCGGGGATAAAACATCCAGGCCCTACCATTTATTTTTCTTTCTCCCCACTCAACCAAATACACTCCAAAAAAGTTTTTCTTTCTATTTTTTCTCCAAAATTTTCTGTCTACCTTATTTCACCTTCAAACAAACACACCCTAAGGGATAAAATAGTTTGTTGTTATCCAAAACTCACTTCGAAAAAAACATTAAGGGATAAAATAGTTTGTGCACTTATCAACCAAATCACCATTATCATAACCAGAGACGAGACCATATAAGAGTATTCTCATAAAAGGTTTCGAATGCTAAATATGCTATTTTTTAACATTTGATTCTAAAAAGGCACACTACATTAAGGGTGATATACTTAAAAGTTTTGACATTTTAGCTAGAGTAGAATGTCATTTTTGACATCCTATTATAGCTGAAATCTTTTTTAAAAAAAATTTATTATCACTTCAATTAATAAAGAGAGAAAGACAGAGGGAGAAAGAGAGGGAGAGAGAGTGAGAGAGAGGAAAAATAAAAAATGAATAAAAAATAAAAAAAATATTTAAATGAAGTGGTAAAAAAAATAAAAATTTAAATATTAAATGTATTATAAAATGAAGTATTAAATGTTATAAAGTGATTTTTTAGTTGCTAAATGGTAAAATTTTTTTTTTTTTGGAGCAAAATGGTAAAATTTTTAAAACTCTGGATAGACCTGCAATTAATTTATATAAGTAATGGTAAAAACACGTCACAATTTTTGCCGCTAGTATTATCTGTATATATCTCGGTTAGCTCAATTAGACTGGACAAATCAATTAAAAAATCCAACACAATATAAAATTACTCTTCTCTCTCCTGGAAAATGCTAAAGGTCAAACGAAAAAGAAAAGATGTGGCCAGCTAAGAAAGAAAACAGTACACAGAGAATCTAAAAGGGTCCTAGTTTTGATCGAAGTCTAGTGAGAAAAGAAGCAGAAGAATCAGAAACATGGAAGCGAACCCAGTTCTAATGGCGAAGATCACTGTATCAGTTGTTATAGGAGGGTTTATAGTGTTGTTAATGCAACTCTATAACCTTTTGGTTTTGAAACCAAAGCTTCTCAGAGCCAAACTTCAAAGGCAAGGTATAAGGGGACCTTCTCCTTCTTTCTTCTTCGGGAACATCCCTGAAATGAAGAGAATTCAATTCCAAGTTCATGCAACACCAAAAACTACTGCTACAAAGGAGTATGATCACCCTGATGCTATTGCTAATGACTGGCCTTCCACTATCTTCCCACATTTGGAGCAGTGGAGAAATGAATATGGTACTTCACTTGTCATTTCCTCTCTCTCTCTCTCTCTCTCTCTCAAAGTAGGTAGAAATATAGTTTAGGGAGTTGAAAATGAAAATAGGTAGACAATAGCAGTAGTCTTTTTTTTTTTTTGGTAGAAAGACAATAGCAGTAGTCACAGAGGGTACAGCTCAGATTTTAGACAATTTTTGTTTTCAGAATATTCCAATTGTAATTAGAGTTATAAACCTTTGTAGTCCATACTTATGAAAATAGGGGTTCTTTTTGTTTTTGTTGCTTTATTATCTTTCTCTAATAAAAGCATTATTCAGAACAAAAAAGTTAGTACTTTTCCATTAGGTGAACTTGGAAATGGATTGGGAATGGGAATTATAGCAGATTTCATTTGAATGATGAATGCACATTTTTATTTACTTGAAACAAGTTGAAAGAAACAATGGCATGTTTTGTCTTAGCAAATACTTAATTTCCTCTGTTTTGTAATCTCTAGCAATTAGTCCAAGACATGCCTAGAATGTAAACAAAAGGACCTCTTAAAGATCATATGATCAAATATGCATATCAACACTAAATCAGAATCTTAAAATTTAATTTTTCAACCTTGCTCACCTAATCTATATTGGTGGCAGGACCAATATTCTTATATTCATCTGGAAACATACAGCTACTATGCATAACAGATCCAGAGATGGTGAAGGAAATCAGCCTTTGCACTTCTTTGACCCTTGGAAAACCTTCTTATCTATCCAAAGATCGTGGGCCGCTTTTGGGCCAAGGCATTCTGTCATCAGATGGTTCAATTTGGGCCCATCAAAGGAAGATTATTGCTCCGGAATTGTACATTGATAAGGTTAAGGTAAATCTCAAAGGTTTACATAAATTTCAAAAATAGTACTTGGACAATAGATCTTAATATTATGCATAAGACTTTAGTGGCAAAAATGTTCAACATGACAATTGAAGAAAGACTTTAACAAGGGCATATAATAATGATCCTATTAATTACCAAAATTTCCTATGAAGACTAGAATAATGCCTAAACAAATTAAAACCCTCACTTATTATAGGCAATGTAATCCTTTACAAAGACATAATCTGAAACCATTCTTTTATTACTTTTTCTTTTGTTTTTAACTAACCTGAAACCATTTTTGACAATATTGATATGCCATTTTACATGAACAAAACTCAGCAACAATCCCAAAGCACAATATGTCCCGATTGTTTGATTGAAGATTGCGTTATACTGTTGTTACTTCAATGCCTCATCATATTAAGCTTTAGATTGATTAGTCAGTACTATACCATTATTTAATAAATCTCTATAGACTAAGGCTTGGTTTTTGTTGTTGTAATCTTTTATACTTGTGCGTTTCTTTCTGAAGGGCATGGTAAACCTAATGGTGGACTCAACAACCTCAATGCTAAGAAGTTGGGAGAGTAGAATTGAAAATGAGGGAGGGATTGCAGACATTAAAATCAATGAGGATTTGAGAAGCCTATCAGCGGATATAATATCAAGAGCCTGTTTTGGAAGCAACTATTCCCAAGGGGAAGAAATATTCTTAAAACTCAATACTCTTCAAGGAATAATGTCCAAGGGAAATGTTGGAGTTCCTGGTTTTAGGTATGGTAACATTTTGAATCCTTTGATCTTAATAACAAGAATATAAAACTATTCTATTGACAAATTTTGGTTTGTTGTTTGTGAACATCTTTAATTGACTAGTGTCCTTATAGCCTAATGATACTTCTCTTTCTTATAAAAGAGTAGGATTTAGATTCAACACTGGCCTTCTATGGGTTGAGGATTTATGAGATAAGAGAACTAGGGGTATCTCTAATTCTCTATTCTTTTATAAATGGGGAAAAAAAAGAACATTGCTAGGGATGATTATTCCTAAATTTTTCAAAATTGATGATATGTATATTTTATAGATTCTTGCCAAGCAAAAACAATAGAGCTATGTGGAAACTTGAAGAAGAGATCAACTCAATGATATTAAAGGTGGTAAAGCAGCGCACTGAATCATCATACGAGAAGGATCTTTTACAAATGGTTCTTGAGGGTGCCAAAAATTATAATGACTATTATGGCCCATCAACAGATAGTTCTCGCGACAAGTTCATTGTGGATAATTGCAAAAACATATACTTTGCTGGCCATGAGACCACTGCCATCACAGCCACATGGAGCTTGATGTTACTGGCTGCACATCCTGAATGGCAAGCTCGTGCTCGTGCTGAGGTGCTCGAAATACGTGGAGATAGTCCACCAGATGCCAACATGCTCCGAAACATGAAAACAGTATGTATTTTTCTTTAAAATTTATAATTTTAGTTACTGTATAATAGTTCTATTAGTTTTAGCTATTTCTCTATTAGATTTTATCAAATTTTTATCCAAGAAAACACTCCCACTATATATGGATGCATGTTAATTCAGAATATCCCAGCAAACAAGAGAGAAAAAGAATGCATGTAGCAAGCAATGTTATTTATGGTGCTTTTGTGCATATAGTATGTATTTGGAAGAATGTTTCTGCTCATATGTTGGTGTCATATGCACTTATATTTGCAAAGTTTCCTTAGAATTGAAGGTGGTGCCTGGAAAAACGTTCAAGAATAAATTTTCATACTCCATTGAGCTATCATCGGAAAAGTGACTTCTAGTGGTTAGTGACACGATTGAATATTCTTCCTCTAATTATGCCTTTTGAGGTTCAAAACAATATTTTTCTTTCCATTTAATTTCACACATAAAATGCTTAACACATCAGTTACCAAATATTACGAGGAGAGATTAACATCACTGCTACAGAAATTCTGAAATCATATACTCAACATTGAGATATTAATACATGAGAGTTGACACACCCATACATTGACATAGTTTCACTAACCTTGTATTTGATGACAGTTGACAATGGTGATCCAAGAGACATTGCGCCTTTACCCACCTGCGGCTTTTGTGATCAGAGCGGCCCTGGAAGACATTACATTCAAAGACATTATGATCTCAAAAGGTATGAACATTCAGATTCCAGTCCCAATATTACAACAGCAGTGTGATTTGTGGGGACCTGATGCGCACAAATTCAATCCGGAAAGATTTGCTCATGGGATTGTTGGGGCTTGCAAGACTCCACAAGCTTATATGCCATTTGGAGTAGGGCCTCGTGTCTGTGCTGGCCAGCACTTTGCCATGACAGAACTGAAGGTTATTTTAACTCTTATTCTATCCAAGTTTTGCTTCTCACTATCGCCGGGATACCAACACTCCCCTGCATTTAGGTTGGTTATTGTACCTGAACATGGAGTTACTCTCCGTGTGAGGACAGCATGACAATTCCTAGCTTTGACAAAGGCTTTGGTGGATAGAAGAAAATAAAAATATGAGAGAGGTTGTGGACTATTTGTACCATCTTTATGTATTACAAAAAGATATTAAGGGCAGAGTACTTCAAACACCAAAAGAATTAGTTTTGATATTTCGATAGATAGTTATAATAAAGGGAGGGGGTATTAAAACATTGATTCTCCTAGTAAGAGAATGGACTATGCCATTGAGTTATATGACTTTTGATACTCCAAACAAATAGAATTTAAAATTCACTGTCTAAAATTGTTCAACAACTTGATTATACTGGATTTCCTCATTGTTATGTAGAAACCGGGTTAAATTCTCCACTTACATTCAGAAAAAAGAATTCAATTTGTCAATACTATGTTAAGGTATAACCGTGTTTGAAGATCTGAATGTAGTAGGTATCGGAGAAGTGGTTCGCAATTCTCATGGAGAAATAAAGGCAGCGTTATCCGAGATTGTTCCCATGCCATCTTCAGTGGTAGTTCTTGAAACTCTCGCAGCAAGAAGAGCAGTCCACTTTGTTCAGGAGCTGGATTTGCACAGTTAAACCTTCAAGGGTGGTTCAGAAATTTCCATCACTGCTATATACGAAACGGTTATTTATCTTAACCATCTTGTGGTTATCTTGTTAAAGACATTATGTTTTCAGCTAGTTCTCTTCGGAACTATTCTTTCTCTCATAAATTTTAGCAACTCATAAATTTTAGCAAGGCAATGCGTTGTTCTTCCTAATATTTATAAGGTTTTTGTATATAACTATTTAGCTATCCAATAATACGCCTACCATGGTTGCTTTTGAAAAAAGGTTAAAGGTATAACCTTATAAGCCCGTTTAAGAGTTTGTTTGGGATCCGTTTATTTTGCTGAAAGTACTGTAAATAAAGGTAAAAGTTAGATGAAATAGTACAGTAGAACTCATGAATAGTACCAAAAAGTGTAGTGGGACTCATGAATAGTACCAAAAATAAGCTGAATAGTAAAATAAGTTGGCAAAATTAATCATGCCAAACAGACACTAAGCGTGCGTTTGCCAACAGTGTTTTTGCGTTTTGCGATTTTTTTCCTGGGTCCCACGACACTGTTCACGGACCAGCCAACTTGTGAATAACGCAGCAATAAGTTTGCTATAGTATTTTGCGTTATAAAAATTATTTTGCTACAGTACTTTCAGCAATAAGTTTTCATTTTTTTTAGCAAAATAAGCAGTATCTAAACAGACCGTAAGTCTAGAAATTCGGTCCATTTATTGGATTTAATTCAACTAGTCACTCTTTTTTTTTTTTTTTTTTTTTTTTTTTTTTTTTTTTTTAAATTATATGAAACAAGAAGCATAGCATCCACAATTGACTACTATTTTAAGTATATATTTTCCTCAAAATCCAGCGCCAGAATTACCCCAAAATAAATATTAAGAAACCAAGATACCAAAATTTTTGAAGAAGTCATGGCTAAAATTAAGGGTGCTAATTCGGGTTAGCGTGTCGGGTTTATGTCAACTAAATGCCTAAGAACTCGACCCATTTAATAATTGTGTCATGATTCTTTAACCCTAACCCAACTTGTTAATAAAGTGAGTTGACACGACCCGACCCACTTGACACGCTTAATAATCGAGTTGTATTGGGTTGACATGAATGTAACATAACCCATTTCAACTTGCTTAATATTAAATATAACATCCATATTGAAATAAATTCTTTACATCTCGAAAGCAATGCATACACTTTAAGTCTTCAGCCCACATTCAAAATAACATAGTTCAACAAAAATATAACATCCATCTAGAAAACAAGTTATTTACACTCCAAAAGAAGTGCATACACTTCAACTCAAATTCAATATAACATAATCCAACAAAAATATAACATCCATGGAACCAAATGCTAAGTATTAATATTGAACGAGATGGTGCAATAGTAGGTTGATCATGACTAGGGTTTATAAAGTTTTAATTTACAATTATATCACCTGTAAGTTTTTGTAATTACTCACTTTTCTTTTTAAGTTTAAAATATAGATTGGATATAAAAGGTATTTAACAATTTAAAATAAAATGAATATTTATTTGTTATACAAGTTAAATGAGTTGTGTTAAATGAGTCATTTTTGGGTTGACACAAATAAATTGACATGTCAAACGTGTCTATTGCAAGTCATGTGGGTTGACCCGCTTATGACACGTTTCTTATTGTGTCACTTTTAGGTCGACCCGTTTATAATTCAAACCGGTTAAGGCCCAACCCTAACCCGCAAAAACCATGTCATATTCGTGAGTTGGGTTAAACATTGACACCCCTAGGTAAAACTCACGAAACTTTTAATGAAGCTGCAATTTCTCACATGCCTACAACTTTGTCAAGTCTTAAGGCCATGGTTCAAGCCCAGAGTTTTCATGGGAAAGCTTGGGAACCTATGATTTGGAAGGCCAAAACTTGTATTCAAACAACTCCAATAGTCCTCAAAATTGCAAATGGAGCTTGACATTGATTTGGGTTCTTGAAAAGAGGCCTAGACACCAAATCACTCATTTTGGTCTTTAGTAACAATGGGCCTTCCTCCTCTCTCATGTAAAAAGTAAAATTGGAATTTAATGCTTCATTCGAGACTAAAACACATGGACTTCTGAGTGTTAAAACCCATTGCCTAAGTTGGAGAAAACCACTCCCACACTTGGTTTTTCCCTTTCTTTTCCTTTATTTTTTTTTGCTCAAACTTGGTCATTTGACCTTTATAAAGGTATCAAAAGGAACAAAAGAACTATAATAAAAATACCAAAATCATGCTTATACATGTTTGAAGTGCTTTCTGGGGTAGTAAAAACAGTTTTAGCTCAAAATATTAGCTTGTTTGTTTATTTATCCATTGTTTTCCAACTCTCTCTCTCTCATACAGGTTTATTTATAAATAAAATAAACTATAAAAATAAGTTCATCTAATCATTCATACTCTTAGTAACACTAAGATTAATTTTTTGATTTCCTTCATATCTTTGCAAATTAATAACAATTGTGTTTGATTTCTTTCTATACCTTTTAATTGGGGGTCATGGAAAAAGAAAAAGAAGAGTAGTGCAATTGATTATAAGGATGCGATCACTAGTATGAACTTCCTTCTCCTTTACTATCTTCCTTCTAAAAAAAAAAAACCCTTCTCCTTTATCTATGAGAAATTGTATCGGCTATCTCTTTGAATGCCATCATATTTACCATTTTTGTTATGCACTAATCACAATATATATTACTTGTGAAAATAGTTGTGTTCCTAAACCTATTGTTATCCAAACCTCAATTGGGAAAAAAAAAAAAAGGATAAGAGCATTCACAGTAGTGGAACCAAATTTTTAGTTTTTTAGCACTACAAAAAGTCATTTTATCTATTTTACCTTCTCACATCCAACAATAGTGGTTTTATTTTAGCTTTTAACACAATAAAATAATATAAACACTGCAATAAAATAATATTTCATTCAACCCCCAAAATACAACCACAACCAAAAGTAGTGTGAACACATGGTGGACATTGGGAGAGACACGGAGAGGTAGTGAGGAGAGAGAAAAAAGCAGTGTGAACGCAAAATAATTTTTTTTTTACCTTTCAACTACAGTGCATAGCCAAAAGTAAATGTGCACTGTAGCTGTGGAGCCAAAAAATATAGAAAAATGCTACATCCATAACATTTTTACAATATTTTCACAACAAATTATAGGTGGTTAGTTGTTATTGGTTTAAATTTGAATATAACACTAAGATTACTTTTTTGCCCCAACAATAACAACCAGTAACAAATTGTCACTTAAGATTTGTTGTGAAAATGTTGTGGACATATCATTTTTCAAAAATATAACTTTGGCTTCACTATTGCAGAGTACATTTTGATATTTAGTGAAATTTTTAGCATTTAGCACACTAAACATAAAAAAACCTCCTACATCAAATATTCTAAATCACTAAATGTTAAAAAATTTAGCATTGATAAATAGTACAATTATGATAATAGAAACAAAATTGTAAAACTTTTGAATGTTTTTAAATTTTACTTCTCTCTTTCTCATCATTTGCTTCTCTCTCTCTAGTCTCCGTTTGGGAAGCGCATTTTGCGCTTCTCAGCGGTGCGTTTTTTTTTAGTAGGTCCCGTGTACTGTTCATGAGACCCGCAAGTACTTTTTTTCAGCAAAAACAACTTTAAAACTGGGTCTCACAGCACTATTCACACATTTAAAAATTATTTTGCTATAGTGTTTTCAATTTTCAACAATAACCGATATCCAAACAGACCCTTAGACTCTCGTCCTCTCTCATTCTCACTCTCTATCTCTTCTCTCTTCCATTCTCTAGAGTATGTTGACGATCTCACCACCTTGTCCACTGTTGATCTCGCTAGACTTCTCTCTCTCTCTTACGGTGGTTTGTGGTGGTTTTTTTTGGGGTTGTTGTGCGGATTTTTTTTTTTTTTTTTTTTTTTTTTTTTTTTTTTTGTGGGTTGATTTTGATGGGTTGCAATGAGTTGTTGGTGGTGGTCTGATCTTTGTGGTTTTGGTGGTCTAGTGGAATGAGTTTTGGTTGGATTTGGATGTGGGTTAAGGTGATTCGGTGGGTTCCAATTGGTTTTGGGTGGGTTGTGGTGGCTGACTTGCTACTACCAGTGGGAAGGGTGATGATTTTTATTTTTTTTTATTTTTTTATTTTTAGTTAGGAATTTTTTGAAAAGTTATTTTAATAAGTGATATGCTAAAGTAAGAGATGTAATGCAGGTTTATTGTAAAGTAAAATGTTAAAATAAATAAAGTAATCTTTTGTCAGGTAAAAATAGATTTTTTTTTTGGCAACTGATGCTCTAAAGAGTAAAAGACAAAATAGTTTGTGCACTTATTTTTTTATTTATTTTGATGGGAAAGACAAAAGCTTTTTTTTTTTTTTTGGTGAAGAAAAAAATGGGGGAACTTATGGTTATATTACACCCCAGGCAGGGAGCCAACCAGCAATGGGAGTCAGACTGTGTGGGAGTCATCTCACATTTGTGAGTACACCTCGCCACTAAGTATACCCACCAACGAAAGCCTGCTGGTAGCGAGAATCGAACCTGAGCGTATTAGGCAGAGCGAACGAACCATACTCAGCTGAGCCAAGCCCTCGTTGGCAAAAGCTTTATTAATGTGTCATGGTGCATGTGGTATAACCGTAATAAAACAAGGCTCGGGTCCACCAGACAAACCAGCCAGCAAGTCATTCACAAGGCACGATCACTACTTGAAGAATTTCGGCTAGCTCATCTTCCACGGCCTCACTTCACAGACCATGCTGACACTCAATGAGTCCCGCCCTTACATCCCTTGTACAAAGTAAACTCTGATGCTGCAGTATTTTCGAACCTCAAAGCTATAGGGATTGGCGTTATTATCCGTGATCACGAGGGGTCTGTCATAACTAAAACGGGATCATATAGCCTGCAATGTCTCAAGGTAATACGTCTCAGTTAGTCCAATTACACTTGTCAAATCAGATAGAAATCCAACACAATATAGGTTTTTTGGAAAAAGCTAAATATAAAAAAAGAAAAAAGAAAAAGACAAAAAATGTGGCCAGCAAAACAGACGATTGACAATTAATACCTGAAAGAAAACACAAAGAATCTAAAGAGTCCTAGTTTTGATCGAAGTCTAGGGAGAAGAGAAGCAGAAGAAGCAGAAAAATGGAAGCAAACCCAATTCTAATGGCGAAGATCACTGTATCAGTGGTTATAGGAGGGTTTATAGTGTTGTTAATACAACTCTATAACCTTTTGGTTTTGAAACCAAAACTTCTCAGAGAAAAAATTCAAAGGCAAGGTATAAGGGGACCTTCTCCTTCTTTCTTCTTTGGGAACATCCCCGAAATGAAGAGAATTCAACTCCAAGTTCATTCGACACCAAAATCTACTGCTACAAATGAGTATGATCACCCTGATGCTGTTGCTCATGACTGGCCTTCCACTCTCTTCCCACATTTAGAGCAGTGGAGAAATGAATATGGTACTTCACTTTTCATTTCCTCTCTCTCTCTCTCTCTCTCTCTCTCTACCAAAGTAAATATAGATTAGGGAGTTGAAAATGAAAATAAGTAGACAATAGCAGTAGTCAAAGAGGGTGTAGCTCAGATTTTAGACAACTTTTGATGTCATAATATTCCAATTGTAATTAGAGTTATAAACTTTTGTAGTCCATACTTATGACAATGACCTTGTATTTGTATTAGATGGTTCCTTTTGTTTTTGCTTCTTTATTATATTTCTCTAATACAAGCATTGTTCAGAAAATAAATTAATAATAGAAGTTGGTACTTCTCTGTTTGCTTTTATTCAGAAAATAAATTAATAATAAAAGTTGGTACTTTTCTGTTTCAAATGTTTTTTTTTCCCACTTTTCCAATAGGTGAACTTGGACATAGATTGGGATTTGGGAATGGGAATTATAGTAGATTTCATTTGAATGATGAATGCACATTTTTACTTGTAACAAGTTGGAGAAACAATGGCATGTTTTGTCATAGCAAATACTTTCCTCTGTTTTGTAATCTTTAGCAATTATTCCAAGACATGCCTAGAATATTAACAATGGACCTCTTGAAGTTCATATGATCAAAATATGCATATCAACACTAAATCAAAATCAAAATCTTAAATTTATCTTTTTCAAATTTGCTCACCTAGTATGCATTGGTGGCAGGACCAATATTCTTATATTCATCAGGAAACATACAGCTATTGTGCATAACAAATCCCGAGATGGTGAAGGAAATCAGCCTTTGCACTTCTTTGAGCCTTGGAAAACCTTCTTATCTATCCAAAGATCGTGGGCCACTTCTGGGCCAAGGCATTCTGTCGTCAAATGGCGCAATTTGGGCCCATCAAAGGAAGATTATTGCTCCGGAATTGTACATTGATAAGGTTAAGGTAAATCTCACTTATTATAGGCAATGTAATCCTCTACAAAGACATAATCTGAAACCATTCTTTTATTACTTTTTATTTTTTGTTTTTGTTTTTAACTAACTAACCTGAAACCAGTTTTGTCATTTTTTTATTGGGGATAGTCAAGTTTTGACAACATTGATATGCCATTTTACATGTACAAAACTCAGAAACAATCCCAAAGCACAATATTGTCTCAGTTTCCTGACTGTTTGAGTGAAGATTGCGTTATACTGTTGTTACTTCAATGCCTCATCATATTAAGCTTTAGATTAATTAGTCACGACTATACCATTATTTAATGAATCTCTATAGACTAAGGCTAGGTTGTTGTTGTTGTAAACTTTTATACTGCTACAAATAATATATGCATTTCTTTCTGAAGGGCATGGTCAACCTAATGGTGTACTCAACAACCTCAATGCTAAGAAGTTGGGAGAGTAGAATTGAAAATGAGGGAGGGATTGCAGACATTAAAATCAGTGATGATTTGAGAAGCCTATCGGCAGATATAATATCAAGAGCCTGTTTTGGAAGCAACTATTCCCATGGAGAAGAAATATTCTTAAAACTTAAAACTCTTCAAGGAATCATGTCCAAGGGAAATGTTGGAGTTCCTGGTTTTAGGTATGGTAACATTTTGAATCCATTGATCTTAATAACAAAGACTAGAAAATTATAACATTGACAAATTTTGGTTTATTGTTTGTGAACGTCTTTAATTGACTAGTGCTCTTATAGCCTAATGATACTTCCCTTTCTTATAAAAGAGTAGGATTTAGATTTAACACTGGCCTAAAGATTTAGATTCAACCCTGGCCTTCTATGGGTTGAGGTTTTATGAGATAAGAGAACTAGGGGTATCTCTACTCTTTTATAAATGGGGGTGGATGGAAAGTGAACATTGCTAGGGATGATTATTCCTAAATTTTTCAAAATTGATGTTATGTATAATTTATAGATTCTTACCGAGCAAAAACAATAGAGCTATGTGGAAACTTGAAGAAGAGATCAACTCAATGATATTAAAGGTGGTAAAACAGCGCACTGAAGCATCATATGAGAAGGATCTTTTACAAATGATTCTTGAGGGTGCCAAAAGTAATAATGACTATTATGGCCCATGTGACAAGTTCATTGTGGATAATTGCAAAAACATATACTTTGCTGGCCATGAGACCATTGCCATTACAGCCTCATGGAGCTTGATGTTACTGGCTGCACATCCTGAATGGCAAGCTCGTGCTCGTGCTGAGGTGCTCGAAATAGTTGAGGATAGTCTACCGGATGCCAACATGCTCCGAAACATGAAAACGGTATGTATTTTTTTTAAAAATTTATAATTCTAGTTACTGTATGATAGTACTATTAGTTTTAGCTATTTCTATATTTGATTTTATCAAATTATCTTTCAAGAAAACACTCCCACTACATATGGATGCATGTTAATTCAGAATATCCCAGCAAACAAGAGAGAAAAAGAATGCATGTAGGAGTGTATTATATGGTGCTTCTGTGCATATAGTATATATTTGGAAGAATGCTTCTGCACATATATTGTTGTCATATGCACTTATAAGTGTAAGATTGCCTTAGAATTGAAGGTGGTGCCAGGAAAAACGTTCAAGAATAAATTTTCATACCGCATTGAGGTATCATCAGAAAAGTGACTTCTAATGGCTAGTAACATGATTAAATATTCTTCCCATAATTATGCCTTTGAGGTTCAATTTTTTTTTTTTTCCATTTAATTTCACACATAAAGAACTTGATGCATCAGTTACCAAATATTACAAGGAGAGATTGACACCAATGCCTCACAAATTCTGAAACCGTGTACTCAACATTGAGAAATTAATACATGAGAGTTGACACACCCATTCATTGACTAGGTTCACTAACCTTGTATTTGATGGCAGTTGACAATGGTGATCCAAGAGACATTGCGTCTTTACCCACCTGCAGCTTTTGTGAACAGAGAGGCCCTGAAAGACATAACATTCAAAGACTTGATGATCCCAAAAGGCATAAACATTAAGATTCCAATCCCAATATTACAACAACACTATGATTTGTGGGGACCTGATGCACACAAATTCAATCCGGAAAGATTTGCTCATGGAATTGTTGGGGCTTGTAAGAGTCCCCAGGCTTATATGCCATTTGGAGTAGGGTCTCGTGTCTGTGTTGGCCAACACTTTGCCATGATAGAATTGAAGGTGATTTTATCTCTCATTCTATCCAAGTTTTGCTTCTCACTATCGCCGGCATACCAACACTCCCCTGCATATAAGTTGGCTATTGCACCCGAACATGGAGTTACTCTACGTGTGGGGACAGCTTGACGTTTCCTAGCTTTGACAAAGGCTTTGATGGATAAACGAAAAAAAAATATGAGAGAGGTTGTGGACTATTTTTACCATCTTTATGTACTAAAAAAAGAAAGCAAGGGCACCTTCGATCCACACATCACATGCATCATTACTATTTAAAGAACTTGTAATTAGTTCCTTCGGTTTTTACATTGTTTCTTACTGATTATAAATATTTGAAGCAATGATCAAGAGCAGTGGGGATGCTAGAATTTGCAGAAATAGGAGTCATGGTCTAATCCTGTAATGCTAAGCAATTTCTAACGTACATATGAAGATGAAAATTCAAAATCTTGAATCTTATGAATTGTTCAACAACCAGGATATGCTGGATTTAAAAGAATAAAAATTTTGATTCATAGGCACCCCACACTTCTGCCCCCACCCACGTCCTCCAAAAAAAAAAAAAAAAAAAAAAAAAATTTGAAAGCCATAGATGAACATTGCCATTGAAGTAAATGACGCCAGTTCCTTCATTGGACTCAGGTACTTCCAGAGTATAGTGAAATGATACTTCCTCTTCTCACATTCATGGTAAACCCACCATGAATTTAATGATTGAATCCTATCATGAATGTGAGAGAAATGAGCACTATTTATCATATTCCAAGAGTATTTAAGAATTACTCTGTTTACAATGACTCCTAAAGATTAAAATCAAGGCTGGAGTACTTCAAAAACCAAAAGAACTAATTTTGAAAATTCGATAATTATAGTTTTAAACCTTGATTCTCCTAAACAGAGAATGGATTAAGTCATTGAGTTACATGACTTTCGATACTGCAAACAAATAGAATTTAAAATTTAGTCTAAAATTGTTCAACAACATGATTATACTGGATTTCCACATTGCTATATAGAAACCGGGCGAAATCCTCCACTTACATTCAGAAAAAAGAATTCGGTCTGACAACACTAGGTTAAGGTTAACCGTATGAGCCCGTCTAAGTCTAGAAATTCGGTCCATTTATAATTCTAGTCAATACCAGAACAACGCTCAAACAAAATTTGTTTCCAAAATTAACAAATATATAGAAAAGGGGTTAATCTCCATTTGGTTGTTGAGAAAACTAAGGAAAAAATAAAATAAAATTTTGAACAACTTCATTGGTTACTTTATAATTTATAATTTTTTTTTAATAAATTTTGAAAAAAAGGGGAACTTGAATAGCTCAAAAACAATTGCATGGACAGTTGGACACTGACAAAGTAAAGGGTCTTGGTTCCCCAGTCCACTCTCACATGTTAAAAGATACTCTAAAACATCGCTAGGTGTTTTTTTTTTTTTTTAAGGAAAAAAAGAAGAAGAATGGTTCTTTGTAAATTGTGATCGTTGAAGTTTATAAGGAAGATTTTGAGTTAATGATATAGGACGGAATCTACAATTTAATTATTGTAATTTATTAATTTTGGTATTTAATTTGTAATTTTTGTTATTTTAGCTTTAGGTTTATTATTTCCTTGTTTTTAGGTGCTTTTAATGCTTTTTAAGTCAAATTAGTTAGGTATCAATTAGGAGTTATTTTAGAATATATTTTCTTGTCTGTCAAGTTTTATGGAGCCCTTAAATAGGCCCCTAAGTCTGTACACGTTTTTGAAACAATTATTCAATCAATAAAATTCAGACTTTTGTCTTTTTATTCTTTGGTGGATTCCGAACCCTTTCTCCTTGTGGATTCAAGGAACCCTCGTGGATTCGAAATTATTTTTTAGAAGCAAACGTGTTTTGTTTCTTGTTTTCTAGAAGTAGATGCGTTCTACTTCTTGACGCTTCTACATCCTGCATCAGTTGTTATCAGAGCATTGACATACCCTGGTTTGATGGCTAACCGGCGAGACGGTGACCACCACAACAATGATGACGGCAACGATGTCGACAACATAGTCCTCACTAGAGCTAAGTTCCTTGATTTTCGTGATGAAAATCAACAATTTGGTGAAAAGAGTCAGCAAAATTATAGGCAAAATCAAGCAAATGATTGCTACTCTTCTTGCTAGAAAATCATCTCACAACAACAATGATCAATATATTCAACAATGCACTCCTAATTACAAGAAAATTCCATTCTTTGATGGAGATATGTGTAAGTTGGGTTTTATTGACTAGCTTCTTGATTTGGAAGAGTATTTTAATTTTTGGAAGATTTGTGATGAAGAAAAAGTGCGGCTTGCATCTAAAAAATTGGATGATGAAGCAAAGGAATGGTGGGAAGACATTCAAATTGATAGAAAGCGACGAGGTAAGCATCCAATCCGCTCTTGGCAAAGAATGAAAAGGGTATTAATTGATTTATGGTTTCCTAATGACTATTATGATATACTAGATTATACAAGTGTTGATTATAAATCTGTATATTCATATGAAAGCAATATGTTTAAAACATGAAAGGTTAACCACAAAACAAAAATTATCACAGCCAAGTCCATGTGTCACGTAAAGAAAAGGGTTTGAGGGTTGAGAAGAAGCAGCCTATTTCTAAAGAAAATTTTGAAGTGGTTAAAAAAGATCAAGACTTGCAACAAGTTATTGAATTGAAGATTGAAGATACCACTTGTCAAAAGTTTGATGAAGATGTCAAAGAAAAGAAGGTTGAGTTGATTGTGGATAATGATAGAAATCAAGAGATGGTAATTAATGAGAATATTGTGGAAGATCCAATTGAGGTTAAATATGATGATGAGTCCATCATCCACAACCCCCCAGGTTCTAGTTGATTTGTTGAAGATGACTACACAATATGTTGATTTTCTTGGAGTAGAAAATTTTAATTTTATTTTCAACCCTTTGTTGATTGATGTTGCAAATAAATTAAAGGTAGATGAGAAGAAATTTTTTGCTACACTTTATGAAGAATTCATGTTTCAAAATTGGATCAAGTTATTAAAGCATTCAAAGTATTTGTTTATTTGGAGCGAAAGATTTCAAATTTCGACCATCAACTTGAGGATGAGTTTGTTTCAAGTGGAGGGATCTGATGTAGGACATGGTTTAATATTTAATTATAGTATTTTTATGTAATTTTTGTTATTTTAGGTTTAGGTAACTTATTTCCTTCTTTTTAGGTGCTTTTAATGTTTTTTAGTTAAATTAGGGTTTGGATCAAGTTATTAAAGCATTCAAAGTATTTGTTTATTTGGAGCGGAAGACTTCAAATTTCGACCATCAACTCGAGGACGAGTTTGTTTCAAGTGGAAGGGTTTGATGTAGGATATGGTTTAATATTTAATTTTTGTAATTATTTAATTTTAGTATTTTTATGTAATTTTTGTTATTTTAGGTTTAGGTAATTTATTTCCTTCTTTTTAGGTGCTTTTAACGTTTTTTAGTCAAATTAGGGTCTTATATACTTTCATAGCCGCCTTGGGGTTTTTAGTTGCCCTAGGTTTTTTTTTACTATTTAAATGCATTGTAGCCTCTAAAGGCAAGCCAATTATCAGACTATTATCAATAAACACAGATTTTTGGTCAAATTATTTCTCTGGTGGATTCCAGTTTTCTTCTCCTTGTGGATTCAGGGAAACCCTTCGTGGATTCGAGGTTTACTACAAGAAGCTAATAGTTTAGTTTCTGTTCCATTAAGAGAGCATCGTGTGTGCTTTCTTCAGGCTTCTGCAACATTAGTTAAAGAATGAAAAACCGTAGATGTTTGAGAGAAACTAACTAGAAATCTCTCTCTCTCTCTCTCTCTCTCTCTCTCTCTCTCTCTCTCTATATATATATATATATATACCCATAGAAGTGTGTAGGTGAAATGTTCTTGCCTAGGTGAATGAGTGTTATCATTGTGGCTTCTTGGCTTCTGTGTTAGGTGCTAATGCATCATTAGCTTTCGCAGAATCCAAAATCTATGTATATATATATATATATATATATATATATTTATAGGTAAAGTTTAGAGAAAGTTAAATTAGAATTTGAAATTAGAATCCAATTTTACGCCATGTGTCTAAATTTATGTGGTGATCACACCATAATTATCTACTTAAGTTTGTGCCATGTGTCCACTTAAGTTTTTTAATCTTTGTGCCAAGTAAGTTAATGAATGTAAAATACTAAGAATCTAATATTAATGAACCATAAAATTAAAAAAAAAAAACCAATCACATATACTCAATAAAAATCACCACACTTTTTTTTTGGTAGAAAAGGATATGAATTAAAAACTAAGAACAAACATCAGAGTTAGGCCGAAGCCTTTCAAAGAAAACTCTAGCAGAGTCATACAACAAAGGCAAAACTACCTCCGAAGGGGGGTATTCAAAAACAACAAAATATTACTGAAGTCTTGCACCAGCCTTAGCCAATCTACTTGCACAGTGGTTCGCCTCACGAAAGCAGCGTCTGATTCTTACCTCCGGGAAAGTAGTCACCAAATCTCTGCAGTCCGAAATAAGCAAAGAATGGTGTAACTCAGTCCTCAAAGGATTTACTAACCAGTCAACTACAATTCTGGCATCCAGTTCTACTTTAAGGGCTTAAATTCCCATTATTCTGCATAATTGTGAGCCATCCCGTACTACACACAGTTCAGCCTCCACGCTGGTTGCAGTGCCAATAGCTCTAGCAAATCTTGCCAACCAAGCACCATTCTTGTCTCTGATAATTCCACCACCACTCGCTAATCCTGGGTTACCCATAGCTGAGCCATCAGTATTTAGTTTAATCTAATTTTTTTGAGGTTTAAGCCACCTGACGTTATTGGGTTCTTGCCTTTATGAGGTCGATGTTGCCTAACACAGAAGTAGAATTCTATTACTATGTTCCACACTTCCTCTAGAGAGAGCTGTACCGTAGAGTTCCGATTAAAGATCCTTCAATTCCTGAATAACCAGATTTTCCAAATACTGAACGCAAAGAAATACATCTGTAAAGTTATTATTTACAACTATGTTTTTGTTAGCTTTTATTCCGTGCCAAATTTGATTGTAATTTTATTCAATCTTTTGTACCTTGTATTTATTGTGGGATTTAATTGTAAGGGTTGTGTGTGAGAGAGAGAGAGTGTGAAGACTCAAGCATTTCAAGACTGAAGATTTCTCGCGGGTATGTCGCGACTTAGCTTCCCGCGAAGTGACACATGTGCCTTGCACATGCTGGAATGCGAAAAGTCAGGACAGATGGAGACAGCTGTGTTTCGCGACTATCTCGCTGGTAAGGCCTTCCCGCAAGATACCCGCGAAACGCTCTGTTTGGCTGAACTGTCATTTTTGATACACTCTATCCTTGCCCACTCTATATATACCCTCATTACCCATATATGTTGGTGTGGCTATTCAGAGAGAAAAACCCTAGATAGGTTTTCTACAACTCACCCACCCATCTTTTGAGAGAGAGCTACTCCTCCTTAGTGAGAAATTATTGTAGTCTCTTCTCCATCCCTCTCCCATTATCATACCTTGAGAGGAGATTTGTACCCAAACACAACCCACACCTATTCAGAGTGTAGAGAGTGTTTTGGAGCTGTTGGGAAGCATTGGAAGAAGCCAAGGATGGCAAATGCAACATGGAGCTTGTTGCGGGATCCGGAGAGCTAGATAAAACACGGTTCCGAGAAGCCTTGTTGGAGTAGGAGCTTGGAGGGCTTAGGTACATCGGGTAGATTAGGCTTGGAGGGTCTTTTGCTAACCCATGTATCCCAACTGATTGTCTAGTGGATCGATTTCCGCTTGGAAGGCGGCGGAGAGGTTTTTCGCCGAGTTCTTCGGTTTCCTCTTCAATAACACGTCTCGGTGTTATTTGTGTTTGCATCCTTTTTCCCTACTCTTGTTTATTTCATTTTTACTGCTGTGTTGCTTTAAATATGGATTAGAGTAAGTGCCTTGCTTATACGCTTGTGTTTACACTATTCCGCACTTAGTATTAAGTTAGTGTAAAATCAACCAAGCCGTAATTTTAATTGGGGGTCTAAATTGCTCTTGTGTTTTCAACACATTTTCCAGCTTTCAACATCCATGGAAGTTGGTTCCTCATCATACTTAAACTATTTTCCAGATTATTCTTTAACCAAGAGCACATGTCAACATTGAAGAAATTGTCATTGCAAATGTCAATATTTGCTTTTTGCCAAAACTCTTTTGCTGTGGCACAGTCCTTCAGCATGTATAAAATTGTCTCCAGTTCACTTCCACAGCCTTCACACTGGTCTACCTTTGTTATCCCTCGATGAACCAACAAGGATTTAACTGGTAGGCACTTCATATAACACTTCCACAGAAAACATTGAATCTTCGGCAGTGTGTCAAGCTTCCAAATCCACTGACCTTTAAAGCTGCACTATAGTTAAGATACACCACAGGCCAATTTGTAAGCACTTCTCCCATTGAATTCACCCAAAGGAGAGTTTGACCAGTATAGACCATCCACTCTAGTGTCTGAGAAAGGAATGGGAATGGCATTGATCTTCATTCTAAGGATTGCAGGAAAATCAAAAGAGCAGAGGTTAAGATTCCAAGAACCCTCATAAATCATATCTCTGATCAGTAATAGATCCTCATCTCTTTTTAGAGGACCTTCCATTAAGCTCCTAAGGCTCCCTTCATTTAGCTATTTATCATGCTAGAAATTAACCATACTGTTTGCACCAATGAGCCATTTAGTGCTTTGGATAAACACTTCCTCCCCTTTCTTAATACCTGACTAGGTTCGGGAACATGCTCTTCGAGTATTTGCATATTTACTCCGAAGCACTCTGGCCCAAGCTTGATCCTTCTCCATTCAAAGTCTCCAATTCAAGTAAGGCAATGTTCTTCGGTTCAGCTGCTGAAAGACCTAGTCTACCTTCCTTTTTTGGTTTGGTAATACTCTCCCACCTAACCAAATGGATTTTCCGTTTCTCATCAGTGGAACCCCAAATAAAATCCCTTCCAATCTTATCAACAGCTGCAAGAACTCGACTAGGTAGCAATGTACCCTACATGACATATGCAGGAATAGCTACTAGAATAGACTAAGCCATAACAATTCGACCAACAAAGGATAGAAGATTTGCTTTCCAGCCAGCTAGACGTCTTTGAACCCTTTCCACTACAAAGTTGAAATCTTAAGTTGTTGAACCTGGATTCTTTAAAGGAAAACCAAGATAGGTGCCTAGATTTGATGTAGAGTGGAGGTTTAGGTAGGAGCAAATCATGTCTCGTCTATAATCCTTCACATTGGGAGAGAAATAGATTCTAGACTTGTCATTATTTACCTTTTGTCTAGAAAATTCACAAAAGACCTCCAATGTATCTTTAATACTTTAGCAATTTTTCTCATTTGCCTTACCAAACAGCATAAGATCACCCGCAAAAAAAAAAAAAAGATGGGAAAAAGCCTGACCACCTCTAGAGGCTTTAATAGGATCCTGAAGATTTGAATCACACTCATCTTTTATCAAGAAGCCAAGGACTTCCATGCACTTAATGAAGATATCTAGCGAGAGAGGATCACCTTGTCTTATGCCCTGGGAAGGTTTAAAATCCTTAAGAGCACCCCCATTGAAGAGAACAACAACTAAAGAGGAGGAGACATAACTCATTATTACATTGATCAAGTAAGGAGGAAGATTAAACTGAGTAAGGGTGTCTCGGATGAAGCTCTACTCCAATCTATCATAAGCTTTTTCAAGATCAATTTTAATTGCCATATAATTAGTTCCTCCTTTTTTTAGGCTCATGGTGTGCAGAATTTCCTGTACTATAATAACATTATCCAACCTATTTCTCCTCGGGACAAAAGCTAATTGCATAGGAGAGATGAGATCTGAGAGGAGTGGTCTGATCTGAGCAACAACAATTTTTGTGATCAACTTGTAAACCATGTTAAATAAGCTAATAGGTCGAAAATTGCGAAGGTTAGCTGCACTAGGGTGTTTGGGTATAAAAGTAACTAGAGTTTTATTTAAGAATTCCGGAACCTCGCCATAAAGGAATGCCTCCTTTACTATCTCTCTAACCGAACCACCCACTAAAAGCCAGAATCTTTGGAAAAATCCCGCATGCAGCCCATCCGGCCCGGGGGCTTTGAAAGGCTTTATAGACCATAGAGCTGCTCTAACTTCCAGATCAGCCACAAGACTTGATATCCAGTCAGCATCCTTCTAGGAAATACGTACTTGCCAGTTTGGAATATCCCAAGGCCTTCGGTATCCACACTCCATGCTAGATGTATATGAGGATATGAATCCCTGTCTGGTGTGATTTGCTACCTCAGCTTCCTCATAAATCCACTCTCCATTATTATTTTTAAGACTCACTATCTTATTCCTCCTTTTTCTAGCTAAAACCGAAGTGTGATAAAAGGAGGTGTTGCGATCACTATTCACCAAGAAGCCTATTCTAGACTTCATTACCCAGTACTCTTCTTCCAAAGCAAGCACTTCCGCATATTCCTTTCTCAACTTCCAGTCCAAATTTAACAAGAATTGATTTGGATTGGATGCAATGCATCACTAGATTCCATTAAGTCGAGCTTCAAGTCTTCGTTTCCTCGCAAAGATATTACCAGAGATCTCTTTATTCCAAATTTTTGCTGCATCAACAAAAGACTTAATTGCACTCTCCAGAGGAATAGAATCTCTCCAAGCCTTCTAAACAAGTTTATGGAACTCCGGATGAGACAGCCAACTAGGCTGGAACCGGAATGGACGACTCAAGTGAAGACTAGATCTATTATCTAGATCAATAAGTAGGGGACAGTGATCAGAATGCAACCTAATAAGATGTTTAACACTTGCTTCTAGATACATGAGCCGCCATTTCACGTTATAGAAGCTTTTGTCTATTCTTTCTTGGATAAGATTAGCCACACCTCTTGAATTAGTCCGAGTAAACCTATTTCCACTAAATCCCATATCCATCATACCACAAGTGTCTAAGAAATTCTGGAATTTCATAGCACACCTAAAGTTAACAAGCCTACCACCAAATTTATCATCACTCATGAGTCCATCATTAAAATCCCCCATCATAATCCATGGCAAGGACTGAGCTTCAGCAACATTAGTAAGATTATTCCATAGGATGGAACGTTTATTGATCCTAGGACTAGCATAAATTGCAGATAAAAGCTAGGATAACTCCGAATTCCGAACCTTAATCATGGCATGCACCTTCTGTTCAGTTGAAGCTATATGATCCACCTCCACGCAATCTGAGTTCCACAGAACCCATAAACCTCCAGCATACCCAACTGTTAGGTTCTAAGTAATTAGGAACTAATGTATTAGAACTTTATTTTGTATGTTGGCAAATCATGATCAAAATAGTTTTTAGTATTGTTTAGACTTGCTCAAAGTATAGGCATTTTATGTAAAGTTGGAATTGAGTTACTGCAGAATTGAGTGTGCAATTCTGTCTGGTTCGATCGATCGAAAATTAGACTTGATCGATTGAAAGTCGTGTAGATTGTTTTTTCGGCAGAATTTCCAACTTAGCCCTAAGCCCATATAACGTGTAAGGTTTTATGTTTTGCCATAGGTATAAAAGGGACACCTTAGCCATGTTTTTGTGGTTGCTCTACTTGCTCTGTGTGTGAATCTTTTATGAGATCTGAGAGGTGGTTGCCTTCACATATGCTTAGGATTATCAAGAAGGAGATTATGTCGAGAGCTTGATGATTAATTCAGTTGCTGCAATAAGAGCTTAAAGATACACAAGCGAGAGTGTTTGTACTTGCTGGGAATCCAAGAAAGAAGGAGTCCGTGGTCTCGGAGCTGTCACGTGGTCGTGGTAGTAAGTTTTCCACACGAGGTAGCAATAGGATGTTAGTGGTCTAAGTCGCTATTGTTAAACTTCGATTCTTTCATAGTGGATTCAGTTTTACCTTGAGGTAGCTAGGTTAAATCCTCCCCAGGTTTTTTACCGGTTTGGTTTTCCTGGGTCATCATATCTTTGTGTTATTTATATTCCGCACTTTACATTAATATGATTATATGATTGTGTTAACCTAGATTTGGAATTTGGACTAAGTAATAACTTTGCTAATTAACTAGGTTAATCCGATTGTGTTTTAAGGGGTCTAAAAACTCACACCAACTGTATCCGTGTGTAAAGCACCATCAAAAGGAAGACGGTTAGAAATGTCTTTAGCCTTAGAACCTCCAACTTTGGTCTCTGTCATAATAAGAATCTCTGGCTTATTTGTATTCACCATATCATTGATTGATCTATGAAAACCAGCACTGAGTGCCCCTCTGCAATTCCATACCATAATCTTCATGATAAAGTCTAAGTTGGGAACATAACTACCAGAGATTAATCCTCTCTTTTGACCCATCCGGTCCTTTCCCTTCAGATCACCACACTTTCTTTCTTATTAAAAATTAGAAAAAAAAATGATCATAAGTAGTATTAAATTTAGGTAAGAATTTTAATATGTTACTAATTATGTTTACATTTAAAAAAAATAATTTGACTGATTATTTATGTGAGTATAAATAGACCGAGTAAGTGTGTTGGGCCGTGGGCCATGCCCGAGGATATATAGAAGCCCGAGGATGGTCAAAAGGTTTGTTAAGTTTTGGGGACAATGGGCTGAGGATAGGAGAAGATAATAACGGATTGGCGATAGTTCTCAAGGAGCCGAGCCTCCTTGGGAAAGCATTGTGGAAGGTTGGAACCCAGCCATCTCGGGAATGCTTTACGAAAGGCAATCATTCTTTTGAGGATAAGCATCAAGGAAGGTAATAGAGCTAAGCCTACAATAAAGGAAGAAATATCTGAGGAGAAGGCTGTCACCACCACATTAAATGCTCTGCCCCAAACCAACTGGCCACATTTATGGAGAAATGACACTTGAAAAGTGTTATCTCAATTTACAGCTATTCACAAAGCTTCCAGGAGGTTTTGATGGGACAAGCATCCAAGTGCGAGATCAACAAGTGGAAGGCTAGGATGGAGGTTGGAAGGACTATATAAGATAGTGGCCATCGTAAAAAATGGGGGGACAAAATCTGAGAAAGAAGAAAAGAAAGAAGAAAGATATTGTATTAATATAAGCTTGAGTTAATATAAGAACACTTCATCCTTGGACTTGACTGATGAGCGCTATTTCTCTTAATTTGTGTTTTCAATCTCATTGGCATGAATCCGACTATCTATAGTCCATATTTAATTTGCTGAGACGTTTTCCTGTAAAACCCATCCTTTAACAAATATATTGTTTTGGGCTTATTGGGCCATCTTCCATTGTTCTTGGTGGGCTGTGGTTGTAATTCCAGTCCTTACAATTGGCGTTGTTTGTGAGAAATAGGGAAGCACTTACAATTTTGATTAGCCATGGTGGGTTTAGGATCAAATAGAGAAGAATATGAGGGATCACGATGTGAAGATCAGTTTGTTAATCTTGAGAGGAGGAGAGATTGTGAGGTTAGTCACCTTACTAGTGTGCATACAAGTCATACCAGCAAGAGCCACTCTAGAACTGGAAGCCATGTCTCACATGGGGAGGAAACTCGGAACCTTAGGTTGGAGATAGACCACTTGCGTAAGAAGTTATGTCGTAAACAATGAGAGGCATCCCTTCTTAGCTCTGGAACAGACTCAAGTGAAGATGGTAGTTATAGGCCAAGGTCTAGAACACTTCTTAGTGAATCCTTTTCTGTACCTTCACAGTTGGACAAAGAAGAGAGATATCACAGGAAAAAGGATAAAAATCTGACCCCTAGGAGCTTAGGGAATGATGCAATGAGTAAGGCTCTACGCCAGATTTCAAAATTACCTTTTACCAGCAAAATTGATAGGGCTAATCTCCCTTGCCGGTTCACACAACCTACTTTCACTATTTATAATGGGAGGACCGATCCCGTGGAGCACGCCAGTCATTTCAATCAGAGGATGGCTGTTCATTCTAGAAATGAAGCTTTGATGTGCAAGGTTTTTCCCTCTAGCCTGGGACCTATCGCAATGAGGTGGTTCGACGGCTGGATGAAGGCTTAATTAGCTCTTTTGAAGAGCTCACTAGGGCTTTTGGGGCTCGATTTGTTACATGTAGTAGGGTTTCTCATCCTTTAGATTCTTTGTTGTCCATGGTGATAAGAGAGGGTGAGACCCTGAAAACTTATTAAGATAGATACTGGGAAACGTTTAATGAGATAGACAGAGATTTTGAAGACGTGGCAATAAGGACATTTATAGTTGGCCTTCCTACTGAGCATGATTTAAGAAAGTCCTTGACAATGAAGCTTGCGTGAAGCATGTGCCAGCTAATGGATCGGATTGACGAGCACAAACGGGTTGAGGAGGATTAGCAACAAGGGAAAGGGAAGGCAAAGCTGGCCCCTCCTGATCGAAGAGACTTCAGGTCGGAGAGATATAACAATAACCGACCTAGGAGGTATTTTGCTGGACATACTGGGCATCCTAGTGCGCAGGTGGTTAGTACAGTGTTCAAGGAGCTTGTTCATCAGATCCTTGAGAAGATAAAAGTTGAACCATACTTCAAGTGGCCAAATAAAATGGGAGGTGACCCCACGAAGCATAATCAGGGTCTTTTTAGTCATTAGGATCATGGGCATACTACCGAAGATTGTAGAACTTTCCATGATAACTTGGAGCAGCTGGTCAAGGTCAGGAAACTAAGGCAATTTTTGCATCAGCCCTCTGGGCAGGGGAGTTAGGTTGGGTCAACATACCAAAGGGAATTTGTCTCGATATTCTTTTTTTCTTAGAAAAGAGATAGATATTTAAAAAAAAAATTTATATACAATAAAATAAATTTACTTATTGTTTCAATTTCCAACAATTGTTTTTTTTTTCAAATACACACTAGAAAAAACTAAAACCTTTTCCAGCTTGGTTTGGTTGTTATGGGCCTACTAGCTTCTTTTCTTTTTGAGAAATAAACACATACTTCGGTCCATTTGGTAAATTTCGGTATGCTTTTGTCCATTTGGTCTAGGTCCACTTTGGTCCTTTCTGTCCATTCAGTCCAGTTCTATTCATTGGTCAAGTTTAGTTCATTTATTTCCATTCGTTCTAGTTCAGTCCATATTTGCCCAATTTGGTCTAGGTCGGCCCATTTCGGTCCATTCAATCTACTTCAATGAAAGCTTAAATGCTTTGCATTTGAATTATGGACTCCTCGTCTACCCAACAACATATTTGGCTAACGTTTCAACATTAAACCCAACTCACTAGTAATTAATCATTCCTTGTCCTATTCTTTTTTTTTTTTTGTCTCTTCCTCTCTTGGAAATTAAAACCCATTGATTGAATTCAACCATAAACCACTCTCACATTTCTTCTTCTTTTTAGCAGCGTTTAACGCTTTCCCATCTTTTCAACTTTCTGAACTAAACATTACTACTCTCTTCCCTTTTCTTATCTTAAGTGCAATTGGCGCTTCCACCTTGAAATTTTTACAGCTTTCTACCTTTAATTTTCTGAGCTAAGCTTGCAATGGTTGAGAAGAATACATGAACGAAACTAATCTAAACATCATCAACGCAATGCGAGGTGGCTTGTGTTGGAGGTCCATCAAAGGTGTTGAGGTTTCATCCGAGAGAGGTTAATCCATGTAAATTCATATTTTTCAATCCATATAAATTATTAGTTCAATCCATATTTTTTCCACAAAAGAAGTTGTTTACTCTCTCTCTTTTATTTTTTCCCCTTTTGATGGATTTATAATTTTTTCTTGCATGCATCTTTACTTTTAGTTAATGATTTTTTTTTTTTTGAATTCTTCTCCAACACAACATGGTAATTACTCTGTGTGTGTGTGTTTTAATTTTTTTTTTTTTTAATTTTCTTAAATTCAATCTTGCAACTGTATTTTAAGTTGATGAATTTTTGTGTTGAACTAGACTTTAAGTTGATCTAATTTGGTTGTGTTTTTAAGTTGTCATCTTTTTTTTTCTTTGATTGTTAGATGTAATTCTATTTAATTATAAATATAATATATAATGATATAATATTATTCTATTATATAGCATACTTTGGATAATTTGATATTTACAACTATACCTTTTATTTTGAATATATTTGTTTCTCATAATATTTTATTCTATAAACTAGTTGTAGACCCATGCAATACCTGAGGATATATAATTATTTTGAGATTTCGTGTAATGTATAATTTATTCTCCAACTTTTATTGTAGATAATTTGTTTTTCATAGAAATTAAATAATTTCTAAAAGTAATTTTCATCCCTCTATTTTTAAAAATATATAATTTTAACATTTTTGGCGTTTTTGATTGATATATATATATATATATATATATATATATTTAAGTGGTCCATATTCTTCTAAGTATTGTTATTGCAAATTATATTTTCCTAGTTCTTTTGGTATAAATAAAATTTTTAAGTTTCAAATTTGTTATTCAAAATCTCATTCTTTTAAGGAGATCTAATACTATATATAAAAGCAGAAACCTTTAAGGAGGTGCTGTCATGTTAGGAAAAATGACTCCTTAAAATTCTGCCACGTATAAGTTAAAAAGTGATAAATTACGTTAGTTGGCAATCTACGCACCATTTAAAACCTCTAATTATAAATAACAAAAAATAGCCGGTTAAAATTTGATAGTTACTCGGTATATATATAAAAAATACTCTTATAAAAAAAAAAAAATACTAACCGGTTAAAATACGATGGATACGGAGACAGAAATAGAGAGGCGATGAGACCTGGAGAAAGAAATAGAGAAAAGGGCAGAGTTAGAGACATCTCAGGCCAGTATCGCCGTCGGGCTCTGACCACCAAAATTCTTGCTTCCCTAAACCGGCAATGCACTGTTACAGAGTGAGTTTTCTTTTTTTATGCTTTGTTTGTTTTTTGATTTTTTTTAATAAATTTTTATAAGTAAAAACCTAAATCTAGCGATAACTATGATTTATGTTTACTGCAATTTGGGTCGCTCTCCAGACTTAGACCGCCGGAACTGCAAGCACACAGAAAGAAACCTTTATGCCACACATCCGCCACCTAGATCGTCAAAACCGACTCCGGTTTTTTTTCTTTCCATCTTTTAGATTTGGGAATGAAATGTTACTTTAATTGAGTTTTTTTTTTTTTTTTTTTTTTTTTTTTTTTTTTTGTGTTGAATGGGTTTAGATTTGATTTGTTTTTTGTTTTGGGTTTTTGGGTTTTCTATCAAAGGATAAAGAGTCCGATCAAGGATAAAGAGAAAAAGGATAGAAACAGAGACCAACCACCCTCCGTCTATACAATCAGACCATCGTAACCACATGCACACAAAGATCCACCCAGATCTTCTGCCATCACCGTAAGCCTCCGCTCACTACCTGACTGTCGGAATCGCTACGGGTAAAGTTCTGTTTTAAATTTAAAAATTTTAGGGTTTTTGGTTTTTATTTGGGAATCAATTGGGTGTTAATTATGATTTAGATTGGTATTTTGGGTCAGATTTGGTTTTGATTAAGGGATACGAAGATAGAGGAACCAAGCAGAGTTCGTAGGTGTCAAGAGAGAAGAAATATCAAAGGCCGGCCATTGTCCATTCCCTCGCCAGACTCAGGTCATCGGAACCGCAAGCACACATGAAGGAAAAACTATGGACCACCAACACTGTTAGGCCATATATCTGCCACCTAGATCGGATTTGGAACTGGTGCATTTTTTCCCTCATTTTTTAGATTATGGCATTCGGGTATGAAACGTTACTTTTGATTGAGTTTTTTTTGTTAATATGTTTACATTTTATTCGTTTTTGTTTCGGGTTTTTGGGTTCTCTATCAAAATGTTTGTTAGCTAAATTTTAGATACTTGCTGTTGTTCTGTTTTTTAGAGTACAAAAATCACTAAAAATATTGATTTCAATTTGGGTGCTTCTGTTTCTAATCTTTACGAAACCATTGAGATTAAATAAGTATAGGATTGAAATCATTGGGTATTTCCGTTTCTAATATTTATTTTCCTTTTTCAATCTTATTTTAGGTCTTTCTGCCAGAACATCATACATTCAGATAAAGTCCGTAAGGCACAGAGAGACAGACCGTATACCTGTAAAGTTATTGTTCCTAATGTATTAGGCAAGCAATACAAAATGTTTTAATGCTGTTGTGGTTTAGCTCTGTTATTATTCTGTTTCATTATTGATACCTATAAAAATTCTTTTTGTGTGTGGCATATTGAGTTCCTGTTGGGTTTTCATTGTTGGTGGGAAAGTAACTTTTTCCTTTTTATTTTATGAGAAGAGTTTTGACAAATTCGCAGTTTATTGTTCACTGAATTTTTGATATCTATGTCTCTCAATGTTCCCTTTTATTTGATATTTGTGACTCAATTGATCCTTTTTAATGTTTGGCATATAAAAAACTTCTTTAAAGATAACGATTTTAATCTCTCTCAAAGATTCAAACAAATATGTAGCCAAATATTTTCAAAACTCCAGTGTGAATGTTTAGTTATTTATTTGTAGTTTTGGTTGTATTTTGATTAGAGCAATGGTTATTAGTTCATCTCTCACACACAATCTTGCAGTAGTATTTTCCATTTTTATTATATAGTGTTTTTTTACATTTTAATTTTAAAACCAACCTTTCACGATTTGCATTTATTCATATGCTGCGCATAACCTATCCCCTCTCTCATCCGTCTTTCTTCCCACTGTCACTCTCTCATATGCAGACCCAACACAGTAATGCAAGGGCATGACTATGTCTGCCATCTTCAACCTGACCTCAGTATCAGACCATTCTCTATTGGTAATTTTTAATTAATCTATGAATAATTTCTTTTCCTATTGTCCATAATTATGTTTGCTGTCAATTTTTGAATTTTGATTCCTAACCCTTTTTCCTCTATTCTATTTTTTGGTTGAAGTGAAGGAAGCACCCTAGAAGTTCAAATACTACCACCTGAGTTGTTATTAGGGTATGGGTATTGTAAAGCGTGGAGAGACATAATAGAGGGCTGTCTCCACCAGCCTACAGCCACCGTTAGACAGTGGAATATTCTTTTCTGTGGTAAGAGTTCATAACCAAGTAAGTATGCTATTCATAAATTACCATTGTTTCGTTCCTTTCTTATATATATATATATATATATATATATATATATATTTATTTATTTATTAAAGTTTAGGCAGTTTCTCTTTACCTATGTGCTTGACATTTTCTTTCTTAATCTTCTTCTTCTATTCTGTTTAGAATTGGTTTTTGTGGAATTGCATAATCTGTTGTATTTAGTATTCTTTTCCATTGCCAACATTAATGTTGAAGCAGTTTAAGAAACCAAAAGGCAAAGAAAAATCTATAGAGCTATTCCCTAGAATTTTGATATTTTTCTTCTAGGTTTTAATTTCGTATTCTTTGAGGATTTTTCAGTTTAGTTGGATATAAAGTTTTGTACTTTTATATTCTTCTTATGGTTTTAGTTTCGTGTATTCTTTGAGAGATGAATGACCCTTGATGTAAATTATACTAAATTTGCTTAAAAATTTAGACGACATTTAAAGTAGAATTTTAAGTTCAGTTGTTTGATGCAAGGTGTTTTACTTTGCCATCTGTCTTCTATTGCTGTGTGAAATTATTTTAGTGAGAAAAATATAATCTCTCTTCCTTGATTTTCCTATGCACATACGTAATTTTAAATGAATTAGAAAAAAAAAAAAAACTTTTTTTGCCCCCTTCTCAATACTTTTTCCCTTAGAACTTGGTTGACAATGATAAACCATGCATTTTATTCTTTATATTTATGCAACTTCATTCATTATTTTTTTATGTTTGCAGTATTAGGTGAAGATATGTGAGTTTTATATTACCATTAAAGTAGAGTGAGGATTCTACAAATAGAACAATATGTGAATTTCAAATCCATTTCCTCTAATTTAGGTTTATGGGAAATTGGGATGACTTTATTTATGAAAATTTTGGCTTCAGTTCTACGGAGTTTGTCTCATAATGAATTGTTAGACCAAAATATCCCACTCATCTTGCTAGACCTAATAGTCAAACACAACAAGGAATTGTCATAAACTTAATTATGATTGCATATTATCAAAGAAATGTGACTGGAAACACTTTTTTTTTATAAGACAACTGGAAACACTTATAATATAACAAGATGTTAGTTTTATGAATGTCTTTAGCTACTTGAATTCTGTCAAATGCAAACTTACATTTAAAACATACTTGGTATACTGTTGAAATAATTAAGGTGGAAGTTTTATTTTGGGTTTGAAATAGTCTGATCTATGCAAATATTCTTTGACTCTAATTCCCCCCCCTAATAATAAAGCAACATTTTTGCATGTGTAAATTTTAGGTTATTTATAAGTTTGATATGAGTGGGAGGTTTAAAATTTTAGTACTTTTACCTTGGTCTTTTCATAATTTTTCTTGGAGTCAAAGTGGTATGTGGTTAGTTTTGAGGATAAATTATGATGGATAAGGATTTAGATTAGTGTTTGTAGCACCCTTCATCAGCTCAGTGAGTAAACTTAGGGATGATTAACACATTTTCTAAATTGGTGTTTGGATGGTTAACACATTTTCCAGGTTCCATTATTTCAGAGGATTTTATATTGATGTGTCCATTTTGACCTTTAGAGGGATCATAAAATAATTAGTCAAAGAAGCAAAAGAATTGACTGTAGGCAGTAGAGAAAGAGAGTGCCTTCCAGTTTTCTTTTCTTCTATTTATTTTCATGTCTCTTTCTTGGAGGAAAAAAGTGAAAGGAAATTCTGGGAATTGCACATTCAATTCAGTGACACTACATTAGTTATTTAGACATTCAAAGATAGAAAAATGCTAAAGCTACTATCAATTTTCCACAAAAGCTTACAACTGACATTGCAATGAATATGTTTGGCGTTACATTAATAACATAATAAATTCTTAAATTGCTTAGTTGTTTGTTTAAAAGTTGGCACATCAATTTGTAAGGACTATATAATAAAATTTGCAACAATTGTAAGATCACTCTAAGGGATAAATTATTAGTGGGTAGTAGGAGTGAACCCACATTCTTTAGTTCAATATTTCAAATCTTTCCTTCGCCCTTAGCCTGGTACCAAACATATCAAAAAATATATATATCTAATCCAATATTAATAGCTTTTTCTTCTGTAAATCTTCAAACGTTAATGAGCCATGGTCTTTCCTGTCTTAGGGCATTCATTTATAAGTAAGCATTTAAAGTTGTTGATTGCTCCCATGGTAAGCAACTCTGGGAACTATGTAAAGAGAAGTATGAAATAATCTGGCTTAAAGGGGGAAACCACTGTGATTTGGAGCTCAGATTGAGCACAAGATTCTTTCTTCAATATCTGTGCTTAATTTTGGTAGAATCTTACTTTAGCCACTTATAGTAAAGAATTAAGAAATCATTTTTGTAACTGAACATGCATTTGAATAGAAACTAAAAGTGTTCATGTATAATTTCTCTTTGTCCACTAACATACAGCTAATAATTTGGTTTATAAACAATATGTTGTGTGTAGTTTTTTGGTTGGTATGTATGTTATGTGTTAAAAAAATGCATATATGTTTAGACTTCAGTAGGATTTTTTTTTTTCATTTTTAGTTAGTATGGTTTAGTAGGAGTTGTGAAATTGAATTAACCATCTAATGAATGGATACGGTATGGAGAATATGTGTCTTTAATTAATGTGGCTGAGAAAATTTGTGTCCTAAAGTAGCTTAAACAAAACATAGTTTCTTATCAAACTTTGTGGTCTACATGCATTTATGATTTTTTTTTTAGTTTCTTATAAAGCTTCTAAGATACATTTACTTTGTGCAGTATATAAATGTTGGGGTAGAACGAAATCTACAAAGGTCTATATTCATTCCTCATGAAAGGGACATGACAGGCAAAAAAAAGTAGGGAAAAAAAATTTGGCTGATTGGAAGGTAGCAGGAACAAATGAAACAAGTGCAAACAAAGTGTTTTATTTTATTTTTTTTTGGCTGAATGCTAACAGAGTGTAGTTGTGATCAAAAGTTGAAGAGCTCTCATAGCTCGATAACCAAACTCCTTCAAAACTTGATTTAGGCACTAGAGAAACAGTTAATCTCACTCAAGAAAAACCTTTATATACCACCATAGGTTAGAAAATATTGGAGGAATGTTCAGTGTCCACAAGAAACAGTGATTCGTATGTTCCTATTTCGAACTCAAGAAACCAAAGAACTAACAGAATTCTAGGTAGTAATAAGCTATTTATCTTGCAAGTTTGGATCCTTAGCACTCGAATCTCACGAACAGTGTTGCATGTTTGAATTTTTTGGTGTGATGATGCATCATCATCATCATTATTATGCAATTATACTTACCTTTTTAATCCATGTTGAGGAAGAGATCAGCCAATCATGACACTTTAAAAGAACATTTGTCCCTTTAGTATGTGGTAGAAGTGTATTTAAATATTATTAAAAAAAATTATTTCTAATAAATGTAAATAAAAAGGTTCCCGCACATAGTGCGGGTTAAAAGCTAGTTATCATAATAATTAAAACTTATAATATAATTACAATTGATATTACTCAAATAATTGATAGTACTCAACCCAAATTTGTCTTTTCCCATTCTTAAGTAAGTATATCAAAATGGACCAAAAGGACCAAAGTGAACTGAAATAGACCAAATGGATTGAATACGCAAAATTGAACCGATAGACTGAAGTGGACGGAATTGGACTAAAGTAGATGTTTTTTTTTTTTTTTTGGACAAAACGAACTAAAATAGACTAAGTGGATTGAATGGACCAAAGTTGGTTTTCCCTTTCTTTACCTTTTTTGTTTTTAGCTCAAACTTGGTCCTTTAACCTATGTAAAGGTATCAAACTCAAAAGGAACACAAGAAGTCAAAGACTATAAAATACCAAAATCATGCTTATAAAAGTTTGAAGTGCTTTCCATGGTTGTAAAAACAGTTTTAGCTCACAATATAGGCTTATTTTCATTGGTTGTTTATCAATTATTTTTAAAATCTCTCTCTCTTTCTTTTTTTATTTTTTTATTTTTATTTTTATTTTTAAAGTTCTATACAAGCTTATTTTAAATAAAATTGATGAGAATAATATTCTCACCCCTTAAGCGAACTGCCTACTACCGTACAATAGACTTATCAAACACGTCCACCAAGTCAGCCTTCCATTGACATTGACAAAAGCTAGTTGTCCACCTCCATGGAAGACTAGGCAATGACAAAGCAGCCACTCCGAATTGACAACAGCACCTCATGAGAGTCGTCCAACCCCATAGATGGCCAAGTGCCACATACGGAAGTCCAAGTTACCAGCACCACCCAGAGTAAGTCATCCAATTCCATGGATGACCAAGGTGCATTATTTTTGAAAAAAAAGGGAACTCTCTCAAACCACCTTGTCCAACAAATGTAAGCTATTCCAGAGGAGAGTTTCTTCCAAATGAGGCTCTTCCAAAGGAGACCTATAGGGATAACCCCTTTACTTAATGACAGACTCTTCTAGTGAGTAGCCTCCTCTTTTGACACTGATAAAAGTGTCCATTAGGTGCCCTTAGGCCACTTGACACATATCACTTGTCCGACCCTCCGGACAACAACAACTTCGATGAGAGCATACGCATATGAACCCATTCGACATACACTAGCAATGCAAGTCATCAACCGTAAGATCTCACTCGTCTAACCTTCGGGACAATTTCCCTTGGGCATCACACCCAAGGTCTTCCTACCAACCCTCAATGTCCAACTATGGGCATTGCTAGGAAATGATTCTACATCAAGGCTACAAGAGACCAACTTGAACCCCTTGTTTGATGTAACGTGACTCGTTCAGGGAGACCGTTTGTCTAAGAAGAGCATCTAGGAGGACGACTCGTCCAGGGATGTCTTGGTCATCCAAATGTCAGGAACAACTTTACATCTATGCAAACCAAACCACACATGGACTTTAATATGGAATAAAATGACAAACCTGTCTAGAGGGTTGTCCATCTCATGTTGCTTATTTCCACTATAAGATCGTAATTAACCATCTATATGGCATTATGGTCATCCACATAAAGGACTCGACCACATAGATGATCAGTCTACACTAAGACAAATTTAATCATACTTAGATGTCACAAATATACCTTACTCCACAAATCCACTGTCTCAGAACCTGGGAGTAACCTCCATATAATTTGCTCCCACTAACTCCACTAAGCCAATACACCTCCCATGAAGATAGTGGCACAAATAAGGAGACCCCCTATATAAAGGTTAGACCGCATTCAATTAAAGGTACATGAGAAAAAAACCCCTAAACTACTACCATTTGAGTTTTATTGGATTTATATGAGTCTCTAACTTAAGCATCAGAGAAACTTAGGCCAGCACTCCACTGATGCCTTACGGTAGCTTTTTTTCCTTCTTGCAGGTCTTCCAGCACCTCTGGATGGACAAGTGACTTATTGATTTTCATGCATTATAAAAAATAAAAAATAAACAATAAAAATAAGTTCATAAGATCATTCATACTCTTTAACACTTAGATTAATTTTTTGAATTCCATCATATCTTTACAAATTAATAACTTTCTTTACCTGATTCTCAAAAAAAAAAAAAAAAAAAAAAAAAACTTTCTTTACCTTTCAATTGTGGGTCATGGAAAAAGAAGAACAGTAATATTAATATGTTATAAGGATGAGATCACTAGTATGAACTCCCTTCTTCTTTACTATTTTCTTTCCAAAAAAAAAGAAAGAATAAATAAATCCATTCCCCTTTATTTAATGAGAAATTGGCTATCCCTTGAACTCTATCATAATTACCAATTTTATTATGCACTAATCAGATAATATAATACTTGGGAAAATAGTTGAGTCGCTAATACTTATTATTATTATTAATTTTTTTTGAAAAACTAAAACTTAGGTTTTTGGATGGAGGACCTGCCATGAAATTCTACCAACTTGTGTCAACCTTGCTCGAAGAAAAATCATATCAGATCCAATGTGTCATTGCTGCAAATCCTTTCCGGAATCTACTGTTCATGCTATATGGGAGTGTGTTGCTGCTCAAGATGTGTGGGCAGGAAGCTCAATCAATCTGCAAAAGTGCTCAACTAACCAATGTGATATAATTCAGCTATTTGAATTTCTCTTTGACAGGTTATCTGATGCAGATTTTGAGTTGTTTCTTGTTCAATCATGGCTTATATGGAATCAAAGAAATAGAGTGGTGCATGGAGGACAGATGATGCGGATCCAAGGGGTTTGAATAAAAGAGCATTGGACTATCTTGATGAGTACAAAAAATCACAGGTTCAGCTAGCTGCTATACAATTCACGGCACCTGCTAGAATTTCCTGGAAACCACCACCTACATCAGCATACAAGCTTAACTTTGATGCAGCAATTTTTGCTGATCTGAACTGCTCTGGATTTGGGGCAATTATCCGCAATGAAGAGGGTGAGGTGATGGCTGGGATGTCAGTCAAGGGTCCTTTGGCTCTTAACAGTGCAAAAGCTGAAGCTTTGGCGTGTAGGAGAGCTGTTCAGTTCGCCATTGAAGCTGGTTTTTCAAGATTGGTCATTGAAGGGGATAATGCATTGGTAATGAATGCAATATCATGCTCTGCAGAAAACAACTCCTTGCTGGGACACATCTTTGAAGACATCCTACATCTTGTTCATGGGCTGCAATATGCTTCAATCAGTTGCATTAAAAGGGGTGGTAACATGGTTGCACACTTCTTAGCTCGACATGCTAGGACAATTAGTGATGAAATGTATTGGATGGAAGACTCTCCACGACCTGCTGTGGATGCTTTGTATCAGTATCTTTTACATATGAATGAATGAATGAATTGTTCGGTTTCAAAAATATCCAAAACTCACTTGAAAAAGACATAAAGGGACAAACTGTTTCCGCACTTATCAATCAATCACCAATATCATAACCAAAAACAGGACTCTATAACCTGCAATATATCAAGGTATAATTTATAGTTTTATACTAATATATTATATGTCTCAGTTAGCCAAATTGGACTGATCAAATCAATTAAAAATCCAACACAATATAAAATTACTATTCTCTCTCTTGGAAAATGCTGAAGGTCAAAAGAAAAAAAAAAAAAATTGGCTAATATACATCACGTGAATGAAAACAGTACACAGAGAATCTAAAGGATCCTAGTTTTGATGGAAGTCTAGTGAGAAAAGAAGCAGAAGAAGCAGAAACATGGAAGCAAACCCAATTCTAATGGCGAAGATCACTGTATCAGTGGTTATAGGAGGGTTTATAGTGTTGTTAATGCAACTCTATGACCTTTTGGTTTTGAAACCAAAACTTCTGAGAGCAAAACTTCAAAGGCAAGGTGTAAGGGGACCTTCTTCTTCTTTCTTCTTTGGGAACATCCCTGAAATGAAGATGAAAGCTCGAAAATGTGTTGAAAACACACGAGCGGTTTAGACCCCCAAATTCAAATTACGGCTTGGTTGATTTTACACTAACTTACTAACAAGTGCGGAATAGTGTAAACACAAGCGTATAAACAAACAACTACTCTAATCCATAATTTAAAGCAACTCAGCAGTAAAAATGAAATGAACAAGAGTAGGGAAGAAGGATGCAAACACAAATAACACCGAGACGTGTTATCGAAGAGGAAACTGAAGAACTCGGCGAAAAACCTCTCCGCCGCCCTCCAAGCGGAAATCGATCCACTAAACAATCAGTTGGGATACATGGATTAGCAAAAGACCCTCCAAGCCTAGTCTACCCGATGTACCTAAGCCCTCCAAGCTCCTACTCCAACAAGGCTTCTCGGAACCGTGTCTTGTCCTAGTTATCCGGATCCCGCAACAAGCTCCATGTTGCATCTGCCATTAAAGGCTTCTTCCAATGCTTCCCAGCAGCACCAAAAACATCACTCAGCACTCTCTAAGGTGTGGCAAGTGTTTGGGCTATCAACCTCTCAAAGATATGGACAATGGAGAGGGAATGGTTGAGGAGATACCACAAGCAAATTGTTTAGAGAAGGTGGGGAAGACAATCTCTAATTTCCAAGGTGTTTGGCTAGGGTTTTCTCTCTGAAGCATCTCTCAACAAATGTGGGTAATGATGGTATATGTAGGAGGGGTGCAAAAGGTGTGACTCAAAAAGTACAGGCTGGCAGAACAGCTAGTCTCGCGGGTGTCTCGCGGGAAGGCCTTACCCGCGAGATACTCGCGAGACACAGTTGTTTCCACCTGGCATGACTCTTCGCATTCCAGCATGTGCCTGACACATGTTTCACTTCGCGGGAAGCTTGGTCGCGATATACCCGCGAGATACCCGCGAGACTTCTTCTCTTCTCCAAATGCTTGAGTCTTCACCACTCTTTCTCTCACACACCCCTTACATCAAGTCCCACAACAAATACAGGGTTTTAAACGATTGAACATAATTACAATCAAATTTGGCACGGAATAAAAGCCAACAAAAACACAGTTGTAAATTACAACTTTACAATCTCCCCCTTTGGCTATTCCGTGACAAAACCCTAAAACAGACTCTAGACTTAAACGTGAGTTTGGGAACAAAGGCAAAACTCACTCACACCTAATTCTAGATTCTGATAAGCTCTTGAACATATGAACAATTATCTCCTGAAATACAACAACACAATAATATCATTGCATGAAGAAAACTTGAAATGCATATGGAGCAATAAAGAAAACAGGATCAAGCTATATGAAATAGAAACACTAGATCATGACAAGATCAAACAAGTAATCACTATACACAAGCAATTACTATGCTCATTTACACATGAAATGAACATCCGGATATGCAAGGTGATAAGCTCATTTGAAGAGAATCATTTGCAACTCCAACACTCAACCAATGCGAAATACACGAAGTATTTGCATCTAGGAACAATCCTACTAGGGCACAAGAGTGTTCATCACTCAACCAATGGATAGAACGTATATGCATCTAGGAACAATCCTACAAGGGCACAAGAGTGATGTACTTGAAGTAAAATGCATGACATTGAACAACAGGTAAAATGCATGACATTGAACAACAAGCAAACATGCAAAAAGGTTGCATAAGCATGGTATAGCAAATGCATGGCACAAACCACAAAGACCTACAAACTATGCATGCAACAAACCCTTAAAGCTTACATAAGCAACATGGGTACAAGAAAAATTGCCACATAGCACATATGCCACAAAGCATAGAAAAACAAACACAAACATATACTGAAAAGAAACACTACTAAGTATAATATGATTTAGACATATAGTATCAAAGCTTTAAACCAAAAGACCAGGTGAGAGCAGTAAATAAACATAAACATAGAGAAGACATGACAACTAGACTTCTTGCAGCTGCTTCTCCCCCTATCACTGACATCATCTCCCCCTTTTTGTCATGGAATAGCTAGTCTTCATTCTCTTCTAGCTTCCTCTGAATTTCATCCATTTGAGTTTCAAGAGAGGTCAATTGTTTATCAAGACGGGAGTGTTGGCAGTACATGATTTGAGTAAGTCCTGAAAGTTTGGTGCTAAGATCCTGAAGTGCAACCATGATGGTGTCAAACTTTTCATCATAGGAATGAGATGTAGAACTCGAGCTTCCTGCGGGAGCATGATGTTCTTGCTTGACATTCTTCTTGGTATGGCTCATACTTGCTTGAAGAGTACGACCATTAATTGGACTTGGCCTAGGAAAAGTGCGCTCATCAGCAGAGGGACGCACACCTTTAAGTTTTAAAATCCGAGAAATAAGACGACCAAAGGGAATGCAATTCCTTGAGGCAGTTCGGTTCACCGTTTTAGCCAGTATGTGGAAGATGTGGGAGCATACATCAATTTCCTCATCAGATACCAGATCATGAAGAAATAATGCTCGACCAAGGTTAATATAACCTGTGCTTGACAACGGATAGAGATTGTTGCACATGATCATTGACAGAAGCCTTAATTCTGGAGAAAGTGAGGCCACATTGATTGATGATCTGCTGGAGGAGAACTCCAAAGTATCTCCTAATGCTCTCCGAAGCGTGCCCTCAGATGGAACCAGCTCATCATATACGGGTGGGATTGGAAGTATGGGCCGGTTGATGTGAAGAATCTCGGAGAGATAAACCGGGGTGATTGAGAACCGCTTTCCTCTAACCCAGCACTTGATCACTTCTCCTTCAACTACAGCATTTGCATAGAACTCTTTCACCATGTTCTCATATGCATCTTCAAGATCGGAGAGAAGAAAATTCCAGTCTTTGGTGGCGAACCAAGTGGGAATTTGAGTATCCAACAGAGATGACTGATCCACAGCTCTTTCAACCAATAAAGGAGCATCTCGGAAGAGATTTTTATAGGATTCAAAAGCAGCATGAGAGCGAAACAGGCTAGGATCAAAGATTCCAGTTGAAGCACGAGCTCTCTTTGGTCTCGGGGAGTCTTCATCAACATCGATGATTGGTTCTTTCCCTTTGTTGCTGCCACCTTTCACAGCTGAAGTCTTGAACGGAGACATCTGTGCAAAAGAGCACCCAAAGATACCAGGAAACATGTGCACAGCACACAAAACATAGCACAGAGTTTGATTAGATTCAAGTTAGTTTCAAGACAAATGTAGTGCCGTGTATGATGATTGACAGACACACAGTGCATAAACCTAAGTAACTGGGCATGTGTGTGTAGGTGATATGCATGGGGAGTGTCTCAGTGTGCCTAGGAATGTGCAGAATGAGTAAAGTGTTAGAAACACACACTCAATGACCAAATGGAGTGAGAATCCACAGATTGGAATCACTTGATTTCAAATAGGCACAAAAGTGTCATTCGGACATTTTATCAAACACCTAATGTGCATAAGAACACTCTAAGTGTGAGCAATGCATGAACATGGTAAAATCTTGCCTAAATACATGATAAAATGCCACAAGGGGCCAACACAGATGCAACAAGATCAAATGCAACAGAACCCAATCAAAAATATGACGCAAACTTCACTCAATTTTGTAAAACAACCCAAAGGATCGAAAATACCCAATTATCAAAACCCTAACCACAAATTCTGCAAAATCTAAGTAAAAACTTAGAAGGAAATGGTTAATCAACATACCTTGAAGAAGCAAATGCAGAAAAATGCTTGATTTGGAAGGGGATATGATGAAATAGTGAGTTGGGTTGAGAGAGGTTCGAAAAGAGTTTTTAGGGAGGGAAGATTTTATGTTTTGAAACAACTATCACATCAGCCCTATAAAACTGAAAACACGCGATTTTCGCGGGTAAGGGAGTCGCGAAACAGTCGCGAGACAACCGCGAAAGGTGCCACTGAAGCACAAAATTTTCGCGAGAAGCTCTAAGTCGCGACGCAGTCGCGAGACAGTCGCGAGATTCTCTGTCTGATTTTAAGAAAATCTCAGTTTTTGCCAAACCGCATTTCGCGAGAAGCTGTTGGTCGCGAGACAGTCGCGAAATAACCCCTGAACCAGTTTTCTGAAGAAAAACACACAAAATGCATTTTGACCAAAAAGAAACACAAGAAATTCTAAAATCACTTTCAAAAACAAATAAAACTCACAAAATTTTTTTTGGATTTGATCAACAAAGATTGAGCATGTGAAACACATTTAATCAAGTACAATCACACAAATGATTATGACATTCATAGAACATAGACTTGTGTGTTGTGTGTGGATATCAAAAATGAGATAGTCCTTAGTCCAATGTGAAGCTTCAATGATCAATTCAATCAAGGCATACACAACTAGTACTAGATTATGTGACCTATCTCAATTATGGAAACATGCATATATGACCTCCCACACGTACTTGATAACAATTCATTGAAGCTTTTCATTTGGCTTCATTCTTAACACTTCATTTGCAACTTGTTAGCAAAGAGAATCTCATTTAGAGAGAGATGCCTGAAATTTTTGATATATCAATTGATGATTTAGCCTTTGGCTTTTTGGGCATCATACATTTTATTTTGGTCGCTTTCCCTTTTTCCTAGTCGAATACTAGTTTGTGCGACAGGCTTTTGCAGCTCTATATCTCTTTTCATTTGGAGATTTACATTTAGAGAGCTCTTTTAAGCAAAAAAAATAAAAGTGGGAAGATATATAGGCATGAGTCTATGCATGTCTCAAGATCAACACAACCATTCACTAATCATTCATGACAAGTTTGAAGATCTATTTACAACAGTCCCATAGATTTCAGAATTTCTTTCACAATGATATGAGTGCATGAGGGACAAGCTAAGCTCGTTGAATGCACAAAGCCATAAGTACAAAGGTATAAGGCAAAACCTATTTTGAGACAAAACTCAACAAAGTGATCAAACTTTTTGGATTTTATAATTTTTATGGGTTTTTGAAGTTTTGAAACACACCCAAAACAGAAAAAAATAAGACCAACAGATAAATGTGGACCAAAACATGAAACATAAACAACTAAAACAAAATATGTGAAACCATACTAACAAGTATGCAACCAAGAGCAGTGTAGGTTCACACAAGAGATAGAGTTCAAGGAATGATACCGACGCCGATGGTCTTACGCAAAGATTCAAACTTAGGGCCATCGAGAGGTTTTGTGAATATGTCTGCCTTCTGATTGTCAGTGTTGACAAACTCCAAGTACACAATCTTTTCGTCCACCAAGTCTCGAATAAAATGATACCGGATTTCGATATGCTTTGATTTCGAGTGTTGAACTGGATTTTTTGACAAATTTATGGCACTTGTGTTATCACAATACACACACATCGTGTCTTGAGTGATTCCATAATCATGAAGGAGCTTCTTCATCCACAGTAATTGAGCACAAGCACTTGCAGCAGCTATGTATTCAGCTTTGGCTGTCGATAGAGAGACTGAATTTTGCTTCTTGCTCATCCATGACACCAAGTTGTTCCCAAGATAGAAACACCCACCGGAGGTACTCTTCCTATCATCAACACAACCGGCCCAATCAGCATCAGAATATCCGGCTAGGCATTCATTTGAATCTCTTGAGTACCAAATTCCATAATCAGATGTCCCATTTATGTATCGGATGATTCTTTTGACTGCTGTTAAATGTGTCTCTTTGGGGGCTGCCTGGAATCGAGCACATATGCCGACACTGAAGGCAATGTCTGGTCTGATGGCAGTGAGATATAAGAGACTTCCTATCATGCTCCGATAGAGTGTTGGATCCACTTCTACACCTGCAGCATCCCTACTTAGCTTTGACGAGGAGCTCATTGGGGTGGAGGTGTGCTTCTTGGAGTCTAGACCAAATCTTTTAACGAGATTTTTGGCGTACTTTTCTTGAGATATGAATATCCCATCTTTCCGTTGCTTCACTTGAAGTCCTAGGAAATAGGCCAGTTCCCCCACCATACTCATTTCAAACTCCTTTTTCATTTCTTCGGAGAATTCAAGAGCTAAATGATCAAGTGTAGATCCAAACACAATGTCGTCCACATATACCTGAGCAACCAGGAGCGACTTCTCATCTCTCTTTACAAACAACGTTCGATCAGCTTGACCTCTTATGAATCCACGATCCAACAAGTATGTTGTGAGACGATCATACCATGCTCGTGGTGCTTGCTTCAACCCATACAGTGCCTTTTTCAGCCTCAGTACATGATCTGGAAAATGAGGATCTTGAAATCCCTTTGGTTGTTCAACGAATACTTCTTCAGTTAGAAACCCATTCAGAAATGCACTTTTCACATCCATTTGGTATAGTTTGAAATCCATAACACAAGCTATGGATAATAGAATTCGAATCGACTCTAGTCTTGCTACTGGTGCAAACGAATCATCAAAATCTATGCCTTCCACTTGGGTATATCCTTGAGCTACCAGCCTGGACTTGTTTCGAACAACCTCACCGTCTTCATCAGTTTTGTTCTTGAAGATCCACTTGGTGCCGATCACATGAGTATCTTTTGGCCTTGGAACCAATTCCCATACATCATTTCTAACAAACTGATGTAGCTCTTGATGCATAGACTCTATCCAGTTCTCATCATTAAGAGCTTCCTCTACCTTCTTAGGTTCGAATTGAGCAAGGTAGCAATTGTATGTCACATGATTTGCACTGTATTTTGGTCCTTTTCTCAACCGAAGTCCTTCATTGACATCACCAATGATGTTGCTGGATGGATGATTAAGAATTACCCTTGACGACGGTCTCTTGGAGGTAGAAGGTTCTTCATCTCGAGAGATTGGAGGTTGAACTTCCGGAGGGGTAAGAGGACTAGGAGGCCCTTGTGCTAATCTAGTCTCCCTTCTTGGTATGGTTGGTGTGGTCTCTTTTTCCGGTGATCCTTTCTCAATATCATCAGCTTGTGACATGTTGTCCTCACCATCCCCCTTCTTGTGGTCAGATCCTTCACCCTCATCAACATTCCTTTCAATTATGGTGTCATCAATAACCACATTTATGGACTCCATCACAGTCTTGGTGCGTTTGTTGAACACTCTATACGCTCGGCTGTTTAAAGAGTAGCCTAGAAAGATCCCTTTTTCACTCTTGGCATCGAATTTTCCAAGGTTCTCTCTGTCATTAAGAATATAGCATTTGCTCCCAAAGACACGAAAGTATTTTACTTTTGGTTTCTTTTCTCTCCAGATTTCATAAGATGTCTTCTTCGTTCCAGCTCGGAAGTAGATCCTATTGCCAATATGACATGACGTATTCACCGCTTCAGCCCAAAATTTCTGTGGAAGGTTTTTGTTGAGTAACATTACTCGAGCCATTTCTTGAATTACTCGGTTCTTCCTTTCTACTACTCCATTTTGTTGTGGAGTCCTTGGGGCTGAGAATTCTTTCATGATGCCTTGTTCATTGCAAAATTCATCAAACTTCGCATTTTCAAACTCCTTCCCGTGGTCACTCCTGATCTTGACAATAGGTACTCCTTTTTCATTAATCAGCCTCTTGCACAATTTTTTCAGCTTGTCACATGCCTCTGATTTCTCCCTAAGAAAGTCCACCCAAGAATACCTTGAGAAATCGTCGACCACCACCATAATATATCGTTTTCCACCCATGCTTTCTGTTTTTGTTGGACCCATGAGATCCACATGCAGTAACTCTAATGGGCGAGATGTTGCAATCACATTCACTTTCGGATGGCCTGACTTTGTCTGTTTTCCTAATTGACATGAACCACAAATATTCTTCTCAATTTTCCCAAACTTTGGTAGACCAACCACTGCTTCAAGCTTTGAGACTTTGGCCACTTGTTTATAATTGGCATGTCCAAGACGTTGATGCCACAACTCCAAGAGATCTACCCGGGCACTCCGACATGCTATGCTTGGTTTGGGAATGACCCCATAACAGTTGTCGGTGGTTCTAAGCCCCTTCAGAATTTTAACACCTTCTTCATTCAAGATTAGACATCCTTTCTTGGAGAATTGAACTAAGAAGTCATCATCACAGATTTGAGTGATACTCAGCAAGTTCACCTTCAATCCCTTAATGTACAACACGTCATTCAGCATTGGCAGCCCCGGAATGTCCACCGTTCCCTTTCCAAGAACTTGTGAGTGACTACCATCTCCAAACGTCACAAAGCCATCTTCCTTCTCTTTAAGTGTTTTGAACAAAGACTTATCTCCAGTCATATGCTTTGAACAACCGCTGTCAAGGTACCACAAACATGAATTAAAAACTTTCAAAGCGGTGTGAACAAAAAGACATGCATGAGAGAGACACTCTTGACCCTCGAAGCAAGGGTCTTTTTCTTTTATTTCGTTCAAGGATGAGTGAAGTTTTCCTCTTAGATGATCAAGTTCATCACACAAGTGTTTATTTCTTCTCTCATATTTATAGACTAAAGCCTTTGACTCACACAAGCTATTATGAATATCATGGTTTCTATGTACTAGTGATCTTAGCATGTGACAGAAAATTCTAGCATGTTTCTTTGTCTTAAAAAGCTCTAAAAACACATTACTAGAACAGAATTCAGAATTACTGACAGAGTCTTTATCACAAACATCTTTGCTTCCCTTCATGTTGATTTTAACAAAGACACTATCCAAGCAACACCAAGGGGTCAAGGATCACACTTAGGTAATTAAACCTCAGCAAGTGTACCTGCTCTGATACCAATTGAAAGCTCGAAAATGTGTTGAAAACACACGAGCGGTTTAGACCCCCAAATTCAAATTACGGCTTGGTTGATTTTACATTAACTTACTAACAAGTGCGGAATAGTGTAAACACAAGCGTATAAACAAACAACTACTCTAATCCATAATTTAAAGCAACTCAGCAGTAAAAATGAAATGAACAAGAGTAGGGAAGAAGGATGCAAACACAAATAACACCGAGACGTGTTATCGAAGAGGAAACCGAAGAACTCGGCGAAAAACCTCTCCACCGCCCTCCAAGCGGAAATCGATCCACTAGACAATCAGTTGGGATACATGGATTAGCAAAAGACCCTCCAAGCCTAGTCTACCCGATGTACCTAAGCCCTCCAAGCTCCTACTCCAACAAGGCTTCTCGGAACCGTGTCTTGTCCTAGTTATCCGGATCCCGCAACAAGCTCCATGTTGCATCTGCCATTAAAGGCTTCTTCCAATGCTTCCCAGCAGCACCAAAAACGTTACTCAGCACTCTCTAAGGTGTGGCAAGTGTTTGGGCTATCAACCTCTCAAGGATATGGACAATGGAGAGGGAATGGTTGAGGAGATACCACAAGCAAATTGTTTAGAGAAGGTGGGGAAGACAATCTCTAATTTCCAAGGTGTTTGGCTAGGGTTTTCTCTCTGAAGCATCTCTCAACAAATGTGGGTAATGATGGTATATGTAGGAGGGGTGCAAAAGGTGTGACTCAAAAAGTACAGGCTGGCAGAACAGCTAGTCTCGCGGGTGTCTCGCGGGAAGGCCTTACCCGCGAGATACTCGCGAGACACAGTTGTCTCCACCTGGCATGACTCTTCGCATTCCAGCATGTGCCTGGCACATGTTTCACTTCGCGGGAAGCTTGGTCGCGATATACTCGCGAGATACCCGCGAGACTTCTTCTCTTCTCCAAATGCTTGAGTCTTCAACACTCTTTCTCTCACACACCCCTTACATCAAGTCCCACAACAAATACAGGGTTTTAAACGATTGAACATAATTACAATCAAATTTGGCACGGAATAAAAGCCAACAAAAACACAGTTGTAAATTACAACTTTACAGAAGAGAATTCAACTCCAAGTTCATTCAACACCAAAAACTACTGCTACAAAGGAGTATGACCGCCCTGATGCTATTACTCGTTACTGGCCTTCCACTCTCTTCCCACATTTAGAGCAGTGGAGAAATGAATATGGTACTTCACTTGCATTTCCTTTCTTCTTCTTCTTCTCTCTCTCTCTCTAACTACCAAAGTAGGATGAAATATAGTTTAGGGAGTTGAAAATTAAAATATGTAGACAATAGCGGTAGTCATAGAGGGTGCAGCTCAGATTTTATATATACAACTTTTGATGTTAGAATATTCCAGTGGTAATTAGAGTTATAAACTTTTGTAGTCCATATTTATGACAATGACCTTGTATTTGTATTAGATGGTTCTTCTTCTTCTTCTTCTTTTTTTTTTTTTTTTTTTTTTTTTTTTTTTTTTTTTTTTTTTTTTTTTGCATCTTTATTATATTTCTCTAACAAAAGCATTGTTCAGAAGATAAATTAATAATAAAAGTTGGTACTTTTCTGTTTCAAAAAAAAAAAAAAAAGTTTTCACTTATCCAATAGGTACACTTGGACTGTTGGACATGGATTGGGATTTGGGAATGGGAATTATAGTAAATTTCATTTAAACGATGAATGCACATTTTTACTTGTAACAAGTTGAAGAAACAATGGCATGTTTTGTCATAGCAAATAGTTTCCTCTATTTTGTAATCTTTAGCAATTAGTCCAAGACATGCCTAGAATATTAACAATGGACCTCTCGAAGATCATAGGATAAAATATGCATATCAGCACTAAATCTAAATCTTAAATTTATCTTTTTCAACCTTGCTCACCTAGCTAGTATGCATTGGTGGCAGGACCAATATTCTTTAATTCATCTGAAAACATACAGCTATTATGCATAACAGATCCATAGATGGTGAAGAAAATTAGCCTTTGCACTTCTTTGAGCCTTGGAAAACCTTCTTATCTATCCAAAGATCGTGGGCCACCTCTGGGCCAAGGCAATCTGTCGTCAAATGGCCCAATTTGGGCCCATCAAAGGAAGATTATTGCTCCTGAATTGTGCATTGATAAGGTTAAGGTAAATCTCACTTATAAAGTCATAATATGCAATGTAATCCTCTAGAAAGACATAATCTGAAACCATTCTTTTTTTTTTTCTTTTTTTTCTTTTTTTTTTAACTAACTAACCTGAAGCAAGTTTTGTCATTTTTATTTTTATTTTTTTTTGAATAGTCCAGTTTTGACAATATTGATATGTCATTTTGGACAATGCTCAGCAACAATCCCAAAGCACAATATTGTTTCAGTTTCCCAATTGTTTGAGCGAAGATTGCGTTTTACTGTTGTTACTTCACTGTCCCATCATATTAAGTTTTAAAAATTTAAATTTAATTAATCACTACTTAGATTCTAAAAGTTTAGAATAATTGGCAAACTGTGAGTATAAATTTGTCTAAATATATATTATTAAGTTTATAGGTTTGATTAGATAATGCTAAAGGTGTTGCAAGTTAGGACACAAGAACAAAAAAACTACAGGTTCAGGAATTCGAAAAATGACAGGCTCAACCGATTGAACAACGTTTCTACAAAATTTAATTTTGGCCCAACAGCCCATTAAACTCAGTAAGTGATTAGGTTTCAGATTTAATTCACATAGTATTTAAAGGAAACTCTAAAGCATGTTTTGAAGAGACTTTGGAGCTTCTCTTTTGAGATTAAAAATGTTTTGTGTCTACTCCTTTCAAAATCACTATCGAAAATCGATCTACATACTTTTGGATCTGGTAAATCTAAAGTTGCTGAATACTAGTAATTAAAGGTGCTAGATCTAAACCTTCAAGGGTGGTCTTGGAGTCATAGATTGGGGTCCTATGTTGGAGATCTAAAGCGTGAATTGGAGGTTCACGTTGAAATAGATCCACGTCAAAGAAGTCTGAAGGTTTTAGAGTTAGGTTTGATAATCATAGTTAAGTTTACTATGGATTTATATTCTTGATTATAAACTTCTATTTGATATAGTGGATTGTTCTCTTGGGATTGGTTTCCTTAGGTTTTTTTTTTACCTTAAAATTGGATTGTTTCATTAGTTTTCCTAGGTCATCATATCTTGTGTTAAGTATTTAGATTTTCTACTGCGTGATATGTTTGATATATGTTTAACCTAGATTTACATAATTGACCTAAGTAACAACTTTGCTATTGAATTAGGTTAAACACAGTGTTTTTAGAGGTCTAAAAACTAACAACTACTATACCATTATTTAATAAATCTCTATAGACTAAGGCTTGGTTGTTGTTGCAAACTTTTATATTGCTACAACTAATATATGCATTTCCTTCTGAAGGGCATGGTAAATCTAATGGTGGACTCAACAACCTCAATGCTAAGAAGTTGGGAAAGTAGAATTGAAAATGAGGGAGGGATTGCAGACATTGAAATCATTGAGGATTTCAGAAGCCTATCTGCGGATATAATATCAAGAGCCTGTTTTGGAAGCAACTATTCCCAAGGGGAAGAAATATTCTTAAAACTCAAAGCTCTTCAAGGAATCATGTCCAAGGGAAATATAGGAGTTCCTGGTTTTAGGTATGGTAACATTTTGAATCCATTGATCTTAATAATAAAGACTAGAAAACTATAACATTGACAAATTTTGGTTTGTTGTTTGTGAACATCTTTAATTGACTAGTGTTCTTATAGCCTAATGATACTTCTCTTTAAAAGAGTAGGATTTAGATTTAACACTGGCCTTAGGATTTAGATTCAACCTTGGCCTTTATGGGCTGTGAGGATTTATGAGATAAGAGCACTAGGGGTATTTCTATTCTTTTATAAATAATGGGGAAAAAAAAGAGAGAACATCGCTGGGATGAATGTTCCTAAATATTTCAAACTTGATGTTATGTATAATTTATGGATTCTTGCCGAGAAACAACAATAGAGGGCAAAATTTGCTATTTAGACTGATTTTAGAAAAATTTTTGGTGAATAGTATGCGTGTCAAACTAATTTGTTAGTTGGACTGTTTTTGGAACTCGAGTTTAACAAACTCGAGTTCCAACCCATTCCTCCTTGGCTGAAGTCTAACATGGACCAAAAAAAAAAAAAAAAAAAAGGTGGAACTCGAGTTCCATTACAGAACTCGAGTCTCTGAAACTCGAGTTCCTTGTGAAAAATCTTGGAACTCGAGTTTCAGAGACTTGAGTTACAATTTTTTTTTTTTTTTTTTAAAAACAGTCTAACTAACTAAAATGTTTTCTCCATATGCTTTTTTGCTAATATTTTTCAAAAAAGATGCTTTTCTGCAAATTTTGCCAACAATAGAGCTATGTGGAAATGAAGAAGAGATCAACTCAATGATATTAAAGGTGGTAAAACAGCGCATTGAATCATCATATGAGAAGGATCTTTTACAAATGATTCTTGAGGGTGCCAAAAGTAATAATGGCTATTATGGCCCATCAACAAATAGTTCTCGCAACAAGTTCATTGTGGATAATTGCAAAAGCATATACTTTGCTGGCTATGAGACCACTGCCATCACAACCTCATGGAGCTTGATGTTGCTGGCTACACATCCTGAATGGCAAGCTCATGCTCGTGCTGAGCGCTCGAAATAGTTGGGGATAGTCTACTAGATGCCAACATGCTCCCAAACATGAAAACGATATGCATCTTTCTTTAAAATTTATAATTCTAGTTACTGTATAATAGTACTATTAGTTTTAGCTATTTCTGTACTTGATTTATCAAATTATCTTCCAAGAAAACACTCCCACTACATATGGATGCATATTAATTCAGAATATCCCAGCAAACAAGAGAGAAAAAGAATGCATGTAGGAGTGTTGTATATGGTGCTTCTGTGCATATATATAGTATATATTTGGAAGAATGCTTTTGCACATATATTGGTATCATATGCACTTATAAATGCAAGATAACCTTAGAATTAAAGGTAGTGCTCAAAAAATGTTCAGGAATGAATTTTCATACCCCATTGAGGGATCGTTGGAAAAGTGACTTCAAGTGGCTAGTAACATGATTGAATATTCTTCCTATAATTATGCCTTTCAAGTTGAAAACATTTTTTTTTTTCATTTAATTTCACACATAAAGAATTTAACACATTAATTACCAAATATCACAAGGAGAGATCAACATCAATGCTTCACAAATTCTAAAACTATGTACTCAACATTGAGAAATTAATACATGAGAGTTGACACACCCATACATTGACATAGGTTCATTAACCTTGTATTTGATGGCAATTGACAATGGTTATCCAAGAGACATTGCGTCTTTACCCACCTGTGCCTTTTGTGGTTAGAGAGGCCCTGGAAGACATAACATTCCAAGACATTATGATCTCAAAAGGCATAAACATGCAGATTCCAATCGCAACATTGCAACAACACTATGATTTGTGGGGACTTGATGCACACAAATTCAATCCGAAAAGATTTGCTCATGGGATTGTTGGGGCTTGCAAGACTCCCCAGGCTTATATGCCATTTGGAGTAGGGTCTCGTGTTTGTGCTGGTCAACACTTTGCCATGATAGAACTGAAGGTGATTTTATCTCTCATTCTATCCAAGTTTTGCTTCTCACTATCCCCAACATACCAACATTCCCCTGCATTTAGGTTGGTTATTGTTCCTGAACATGGAGTTACTCTCTGTGTGAGGACAGCTTGACATTTCCTAGCTTTGAGAAAGGCTTTGGTGGTAATAAGAAGATAAAAAGATGAGAGAGATGTAGACTATATGTATTATCTTTATGTAAGGGCACATTTGATGCACACATCTCGTGTCATTACTTTGTAGCAATTGGAGAAGTTGTTATAGTTCCTTTGGTTACATTGTTTTTTACTGATCATAAATATTTGAAGCAATAATGAACAGTAATTGGGATGTTTGAATCTTAGAAATAGGAGTCATGGTCTAATCTTGTAATACTAAGCAATTTCTAGCAACTCTCTCTTCTAAAGCCACCCTCTCTACCGGGACAAAAGTTTTGTATGCACTCGGCACATGAGATTACTTCTCTTCTACCAAGTTTTGAGTAGATGATGACGTTTGTCCACAATGCAAGATAGAGCTAGAGACCCTAGAGCAAATCATTTTCAAATGCCCATTTGCTATTATTGGACCAGCTCTTATGTTAGAGGATTGGCAAACAGGGATGAAGCACATGCTATTTGTTGGTGGCAAAAGAAGCATCCATGTTACTTTAAAGGCTAGATTTTTACTGGACTCTTCTTGTTTTGTATGGGTTTCAGGTTTTTTCCCTTGGCAAGATGATTTTTTTGGCCCATAATGTGATTTCTTGGGCTGCGTTGTGTCCCACTCCCATCTTTGCTATATCCAAATGAGTCTTTTGCCCAAGTAGGCCCCTAAGCATTTTGGGATTTGGATGGTTCAATAGTTGGCATTATGCAATTACCATTTTAGTGTGAAAAGTAAAGGTTTAAGGTAACAAAATTTTAGTGTGAAAAGTAAAGGTTTAAGGTTAAAAAAAAAAGTAAAAATATAAAAATATAAAATTTAATAAATTTTTTGATTCAAAGTGAACTTTCAAGTTTAAATCTCAAAACTTAAAATTGGTATTACATAACTATTAACTATTGCACCAAATGACATTTGATAATCTCATTTTTTCCGAGAATAAAAATGAAAAAAAAAATTGTAGGGAGAGACCCTTTTTTGGCTTTTGAGTTCTGGCTACGAACCAATTCTATAGTTACGAAAGTGGTGTTGCTACCAACATATCAATAATTTGCTACACTATTTCTCATAGTATTATAAATTAATTGCTATTTTTTATACTATTTTTAATTTGTTAGAATTCAAAATTTATCTCAATGTAATTATCGATCTATTATTATTAAAAAAATAGAATTTATTTAGTTGAGAATATAAAAAAGTGAAAGGATAAAAAATGTTGAAAAGATACATAAAACTAAAAGCGAGAGAATAAAAAATATTTTAATTTTTCATGATACCTATTTGGTACATGAGATGTAAAATAATTATAATTTTTTTTTTTGTTTGCTTACAAAGAAAAAAAGTTGATTTAAAAAAAAATAAAAAACAAACAAACAAACAAGGCAGCCATAGTGAATGACTAAACGACACGTCGTTTTACGTACTCTAAAACCAAAACCCAGAATACCAGGACAGAAGCTCTTTCAGGAAAAAATGAGCAGCAGGAAGGGGCCCCCAAAGCACCAAAACAAATTCGCCTGGATACCCAACGCCTACTACAAACAGTCGATTTCTCTTTCCCTGGAAAACATTTTACTAAGGAAAACTAATTCATATTTATGGCAGGAAGTTGGCGGAAAGTTTAGGCCGTATTTCGAGATTTCGGGTGTGTGTCTATGTTGTAAAGAGCAGATCGAATGTAAGCGCCGTTACGGAAAGTACAAGTCCCCTGCCAAATGGTATTTCCTTTCCCTTTTTCTTTTTCTTCTTGTCTTCATAGTTCGTGTACAAGTCCCCTGCCAAATTTTGACAAAACGCACCTTTTGTCAGGCTTACCTTAATCTCTATCGTGGTTTATGTTTCTTTCACAGAAAAAATAGTAACATGTTTACAAGTTGTCAAATTTGTGTTGGAATATACAAACTAAATAGCCCATTTGTAGCTCTGATTTGTTGAATCAATGTACCTTTTTTTAGTATATGTTTTGCTAAATTACAAATTGCACTCTCTGATTTTGCCCAAGATTCAAGTGTCTTATAACTTTTGAGTTTTGATTTATTCATTTTAGTTCTAACTTCTAGTAAAAGATTACGGGTGCGTTTGTAAAAAAACTATGAGATGTGGTTGCAAAACAGAGTTGTGTGTTTTAAAAACACTCTTTTAATCTTCCAAAACACCTACCCAAATGAACACATTGAATAAAAGTATAAGTAATAAGACTGAAATGAATAAATTGTAAGTTATTGGACTGAATTGAATTTTGGGCAAAGTTTTTTTTTGCTACTGGGTTTTAGTTAATCTAGAATTTAGGCATTGGGTTGATGTGGATGTAGGTTGTGCTAAGGAGCAGAGTGTAAGCGCAAAATGCCGTTGCTGTGTGGGTCCTATAGTGGGAAGATTTTGTTTGATAAATTTATTGCTTTGATATGTATTTATATATTCATTATTTATTTTGCGGGTGTATGAAATTTTGTTTATATGGTGTTTATTCTTGTAGAGATTCTTCAGAAGTAGAGGCCAAGCAAAAGTTGCTTGACGAGGTGGTTATTTTATTTTATTTTTTCCCTCTCCACTATGTCAAATAATTTGTATGAATAGTGTAGATAAGGCTTGGTTTTGCGTGCTAAAAGTTAATGGATATGGTGATTTTGTTGTAGGCCATTAAGAATGTTTGAGAAAGAGATTGGAGGACTATGCTATGTTCAGTAAGCTCTCTAAAGCAATGCTTTTTAGCGATTTGATATTTTTTATAAGGCTTTGGCTCAAATGCACTTTTGATCCGTTCAGTTCTTTCATTCTTTCATACTTGTATAGTATATATAGGTAATGAAATAAACTTCATCTCAAAGTAAACAGTTAAAAATCAACATTCTTTATGATATGGATCTACTTTTTGTTATTCATGAAATCCTTTTATCATCAATGTTATACTGAGAAATAGGTAATCATGTTGTAGCTTCTAAATTTTGATCATACATAGTGACATATTCCAAGAGATTGTAATCGCTGCGATACTCAGCTTAAACAGGACAATGTCTCTTTCGTTATAAAATTTCTAGATTATTATTGGCAGTTGTGTTAATGATGTGTTGGTCTTTCTTGGACCCCTTCCATAAAAAGAAGTGGAAAAGAAACTTATTTTTTATAAGTGTTAGGAAAATTAACTTTAGAACTTTCAAACCCTTTTTGTTAACTGACTCTTAGTTGAGCTAATTAATGTAGGCATTCAGAAAATACTTAATCATGCAATATGTAGAGAGTAGGAAAATAATCAGCTTTCTAGACTACTGGGGAATTGGAGCCTCCATTGATCAGATTAGTTCATTTTATACTAATAGTGAGACTAAGATTACTGTACTCCTTTCTTGTCTGTTTTATTGGACATGAGATAAGATACAAGTTGTAATTTGCAATCCTTTTGCCTGGTTGGCCAAATTTGCTTATAGGTTCAGGATGACACATGACACATCATCTGTTTACTTTGAATGTTATTTTGTGTTATGAATTCCATAATGATATGGTTTTTGCATTTATATAATATATATCATCTCTCTTTGCATTTTATTCTATGTTTACATGTATCTCTAATTGTGTCACCTTTCCCAGTTTTTGTTCCATTTACATGTACTTCTTGTTCTTACCAAGTTGAGCTTGTTTTTATGTGCAAAGTTATGGATTAGATCCTGTCCCATGCTGTGGTACTTTACTTATTGCAAGGTTCAACTATGCCAATGAGTTCTATCTCAATTCATATTTTCTTTTTACATAAGAATGGGTAGATGATGTAGTTGTGGGTTCAAAACCTACTTGTTACTTCCAATGAGCTATAGCCAATAACTCAATTGGCACTTCCTCTTCAGATAATAATGGAATGAAGGGTAAGGTCATGGGTTTAAAACTCACTAGGTGCATGTGAAACTCTCCAATCACCAAAATAAAAAATAAATAAAGTACTCTATTGGCTATTTTTGTGATTTATGAAAAAAAAAAAGGAAAAAAAAGTAAAATAGAAACTATGCTAATAAGAGTGCTCTATACTTGTTCCCTTTACCCTCATACACGTGTTTTCTTTTTGTTTAATCCCCACCCCCCCTCTCAATTCCACCATATGAACAAAGATAAATCTAAAAGTTCAGAGAAACTGCAGCCATTGAAGAAAACGAGGCTGGGGATTTATTATCAATGTCTCACTTGAGATCATGTTGAGCTGTGTACAAATGATACTGGTGATGAGGGAGATAAGGATCTAGGTTTGAATTAAGGCGTGTGAACTCCCAATTCCCGACAACGACATGTACTAATGTATGTGGTTTGTTACTATCAAAACTCATAGAGAAATGAAATATTTTGTTACATTCAGGATATGGACACATATTTAAAGCGTAAAAAATTACGAAAATTTTGAAAAATTTCAAGAGTATAAAAGGGAAGTTAAAAATCAATTAGGAAAGAATATTAAGATACTAACGTAAGATCATGTAAGATAGTATGTATTAGAAGATTCTATCTGAATGTAGCATAAACCCCTTGAATTATGCCACCAATAATATAACGCCATATCAGCCTTTAACTAAAAAATTAAATACATTTTTCTACACACAATCCTACTTTAGAAATCAAAACAAATCAAAATCTCAAACCTCTTCTTTCTATTGTTCAAGTCTTCAAGAACAAAGAAGAAGTACACCTAGCACCCCACCACCCATGCTGCAATATGCCACCATAGGCCGCTGTATGCCACCACAAGCCGCAAAATTTCCTACCGTTGTTGTCGCCCTTTCTACTATCCCACTCTTCACAACAACAACATATACTATATATGGTTTAATTAGGGTTCGAGGGTATGGGCTTTTTGTGGGTTTGAAGGATTTTCAGTGGCAATGGGTTGGTGACTTGGTGGTTCATTGTGTGTGCTCAAAGATGGAGAAAAGGATGGTGATTTTAGAGTGTCATGATATCCAAGACTTATGGTATATTTAACATGATTTGTAAGATTTTTCAGTTGGGTCACTTTTGAATTGCTCTATTTTAGAGGAAATTTAGGTGGGTTTATTGTATTTTTGTTGTATTTTGGGGTTTTTATGAAATGAGTTTTGTAAATTTCATTATTGGTATATAAAATTGGTGTTCAAACTTCAAAGTTCCTTATTTTTATTTTTATTTTTGTTGGAGTTATTGAGGTTTCATTCCAACTTTTGAGATTGTTGTGGGCTGGAAATTGATTGGGTACTATTTACAAATTTAATTTAATATTGGTTCAGATTTGTTGTAGAGAAAGGGAGAGAAGATTGGTCGGTGGTGCTGGATCAGTGTTTCTTGTGAGGAAGAGATGAGATTTTATTTTGACTTGAATGATAGAAATTAGAAAGAAGGAGATGGGAAATTTTTTTTTTTTTTTTTTTTCTGTAAAATGGCGTTTGTTTGTAGCATTGCTTCCTTGTATGAGCAACGTAATTTTTCATTGCTAATACAAGGAAGCAATCTAAAATGGAACATACAAGAAGGAGGTTACACAAGATTGTAATAGATATGGATCCAGAAGTTTTTCACACAAATCACCATTCACTCCACCCTTAATAGTATCAAGATTCTCATTCAAAGGACTGTCCGTAATTGCATTCTTCTTCTTGGAAGTCTAGATTCATTCCATGAACATACAACAAGGGCAAGGTTCATTTGAACACGCTACTCAACCACTAAAAGAAACTTTACTGTTTTGTCTTAATCTAAGTAGTGATCATGCTTGTCTCTGCTTAAAGTCTCTCCCTTGTTTGGTCTTGTCTCATTTGAATCTTGTTCATTAGATTGGCTGGTGAGTTGTAGCAAAGGGTGTAATGTCCTGACATGAATCTTTAGACTCTTTGTGTGTTTTTCATAAAAATACCCAAATTGTCAAAAAATGAAAAAAGAATGAGCCACATATTGCTGAGTGGGAAAATAACAAATAATGTCTTCTATGTTACTTATCCATAGAATTTGGGTTTCCAAGGAAAAGAGATGAAAGGGAAAATTTCCAAAATTTTCAAACTCTGTCAGTTATCAACATATAACTCTATTGCATTTTCTTTACCCACAATAAACATGATGTTATAATTTACAGAGAGATCATTGCACATGCTAAAAATGCTAGTACAACTTTTCAATGAGTTTGTAAAGGGCTTTGACACAAAGTAAGATTATATGGCCAATCCCTGAATTTTGGATCCTAACCAACAGCTCCAATTAATCAATAAATTGTGGCAAATTGTCTTGAGCCCATGCTAAAAAATTCCTGCACTATTGACTGATATTAAAAATTTCCTACACTAACCAACAAATCTTTTGACTGATATTAAAATTCCTACACTATGGGTGTGACATATATACACGTGTGAATGGGTTCATTGTTTCAAAGAACACTAATTTAGGCCAATGTTTAGTCTATCTTTGTCCAAAATGTAAGATTTTACCATCCATAGTTTGTCTTTTATTCCATACTAATATATGCTTCACAAAACTTGAAATTCATTAGATCAACAACAATATATACCCAACAAATAAAAGGATTGGAAGAACTCAAATAAACTAGTGCAACTTTATGAAAATCTATCTAACTTCTCTCATTAGAAGATAGAGTAGATACATAAATCTAAATGACAAGGGTTAAAAGCCAATTTTCAAAATTACATGAAAAGTCAGTATCTCGAAATCCATTTTGGGGAAAAAAAATCAAGAGAAATAAACCTTGAGATCGAGAAATGTAGGATCCGACAATGACTCCAGTGGCTTGCGTGGCGGAGTGAACGATTGGGTGATGTTGCTGAAACGATTAAGAAATCTCAGCAGAATTCGCTTGAGTGAACAATTGAAAAATCTCGAAATCTATTTTGGGAAAATAGATTTTATTTATTTTTATAGGAAAGGATGAGATTTGGGTTTTAAGTTTGATCTAAGTTAAATTTCGACAAATTACCCCATAAAACCCATAAACTCTAAAATCAAATTTCAAGTAAAAAAAGCACATCTTATACCGATTAAAATGAAAATCACGACTTTAATCCAAAACTCTAATATCATTATTGGGCCTTCGCCATCTCTGCCATCACTAGTGTGATCGCCATCTTTGCCATCACCATTGTGAAGGCATAAGAAAGAAAGAAGAAGAATAAGAAGCAGCCAGAGTGAAGAAGAAAGAAAGAAAGAAAAGAAATAGAAAAAGAAGAAGAAGAAGAAGAAGTAGCTGAGCAAAGAGCCCAGTGCGAAGAAGAAAAGAAAGCAAGAAAAGATAAACGAGGAAAGAGAAAAAAATAAGAGAAGAAAGAAAGGGGAGAAGTATTCGCACGGAGGGAGAAAAAGTAAAGAAAAAGAAAGATAAAAAGAGTGGTGGAGCACATGTGTGGTCTAACCATGGGTCCCCTGTATTACCAAATATATGAAAATGCCTATAACTCAGTTCTCAATAATTTTAGGGGGTGTTTGGTATACCTATTTTGACACGTTTTTTCAGTTTTTAAACAACATTACACGTATTTTTTTTACATTTTTTTATTCGCATGTATTTTCACACATGTTTTTAAATAACAAAACACATGTTTTAAAAGACATGTTTTCAAACACATGTACCAAACACTCCCTTAGAAACTCTTAAAACTTGTTTTTAATTCTAATCACTTTAATCTGTTTGGATACTGCTTATGGTTGAAAAATGAAAACTGAAAATTGAAAATTGTAAATACTGTAACAAAATTATTTTTAAATGTGTGAATAATATCGTGAGACAGAATTTTAACTTAAAATTTACTAAATTTTGTACTTATGGGTCCCGTAAATAGTGCACAAGACTTACAGAAAAAAGGCTAAACGCAAAAAAGTGCAATCCAAACTCAACCTAACTCAGTTATGAGTTATAAAAACTCAATTCAAAAACTAAGCCTAACAACATACTTTACTTGGCCAAAATAGGGAATTGACCCTGTTTGTCAAACAATATAATTAGTAAGCACTGTTACAAAACTATATTTTTAACTAACATTTCGAGTTTAAAAGACTCGATTTAGGGCATATAAATCGAGTCTCAAAGACTCGATTTTAGTGTTTTGATCACGTCTGATTTGACATTTTTTTCCATGTGGCGTCCACCTGGAAATCGAGTATCTAAGACTCGATTATGAGCTGACCCAATTTAATTCCCAATTTTGGCCAAAAATGAAGATACAAAAGAGACCCTGTGGACATGACCCCTCCATCCAAGCCAACTGGCCATAATAGATTGAGCCTAGAATTATTGAGTCATGATCTTACCTACTCCAATAAATATGCCTGACTAAAGTAAACCTCAAACGCATAAAAAGAGAGAAGTTTTGAGCACTTCAACCCGTGACTCCGCAAACTTAGAAAAAATAAATTATGTACTTTGAAATTTTTTTTCCTACCTACTCCTTTAAATTTTGCAAGACAAACCAATAGCATTCACTCTAACTTTTTTCCCTATCCACTATAGCTTTGCTATCTGCTAGGATGGTACTGTTCAATATCAGAGATGCTTTCTGTTTAGTGTTCACCCACTAGTGACTGAATTGCCCAATTGCTCTGCCCAACTTGAGTGGAAATAAGATAGGAAAATAATTAATTGAACCTTCTTGAAAGGTTCCTTACACACATGTTCAAAATAATTAATTGTTCTGTCCAATTGTAAATGTTTTACAGACATAAATCGAGTCTTAAAGACTCAATTTCTAGGTGGACACCATGTGGAAAAAAACGCCAAATCAGATGTGATCAGAACACTAAAACCGAGTCTTTGAGACTCAATTTATAAGCCCTAAATTGAGTCTTTTAAACTCGAGATGTTAGTAAAAAATATGGTTTTGTAAAAATGCATACTAATTATATTGTTTGGCAAACAGAATTAATTCCTAATTTTGGCCTACTTTAGTTTTAAGTAGGGCCCATGATTTTTGAGTCTTGGTTATATAACTCAAAGCTCATAAAACCAAACACTCTCCAAGTTTTTTTTTTTTTTTAATAAATAGTTTCCTCGCTTCTTTTCAATAATTATGTACGGAGGGCATGATATTTTTTTTAGAGCATCCACAGCAATGGAGTTAAAAATTTAGCTTTCAATATAATAAAATAATATAAACATCACAATAAAATAATATATCCACTATAATAAAATAATATATTCATTACAATAAACAATAATCACAACCACCCACAACCGCTATCGCTGCCACTACTGTCGCCACCACCGCCGCCGCCACTACTGCCGCCACCACCGCCGCCGCCACTGACTCTTTCATCGTTGTTGCCACTGTCGCCGCCGCCACCACATGATAGCAAATAATCGTCTAGTGTTAACAAGTGATTTTTTTTTAACCTCAAATTATACTTATACATTTTTTTTTTACTAAAACAATTTTTTTTTGGCACTATTTCCTTTTTAACTTTCAACATAATAAAATAATATAAATAACATAATAAAATAATATATCTACTAATTTTTTTAAAAAATAAATTCACTGCAATAAACAACAACCACACTGTCACTGCCACAAAAGTTGTAAAATGTAATTGCCACCTACCAGTTGATAACACCAAAAAAAAAAAAAAAAAAAAAAATCCAGCTGGGTTCACATTCCACACAAAGACAATCTAGACCCTTCCTAAAAAGATTCCGTAGAATATTTCATCTATCATTTAAAATCCTAACCATCCATTATTCAATTAACCTCTCCACATTTTCAGTCCTTCTCTTCACTCAGTTAATTCAGCTGCATTCCCTTCTTTTGACGTGGGTTTTGTGCCGGCAAAGAGTTTTGAAAGGTGATCAAGAAGAAATAGAGAATTATGCTCCAGATGGAGATTAAGAAAAAATGTTTGATGGTAGTGAAGGACAGCAGCTCAGTTGAAAGTTTTTGTTTCTAGGTGAGAGTTTTTGTTTTCTTTTTTTGATTGAGAGAGAGGTGAGAGTTGAGAGTGTTTTTTTTTGAGAATCAAAGAGAAGTGAGAGGTGAGAGTTGAGAATGGAGAATGAATGAAATGGAGGAAAAAAAAAAAGAAAAAAGAAAGAAAGAAAGAAATATTATTTTAAGGAGAGGTAGGAATAAAAAAGATTATTTGATTTTAGCTCTCAGCAGCTACAGTACACACTATCAGTAAAATTATACCTTTAACTCCACTATTGCAATCCTCTTTTTTATGTGTAGTGGTGCTACAAATAGATTGCTAGTGCACTTAGAATCTTATCTATAGGAAGCTTAACTAGTGGTGTGTTTGACTAGTATCCCATCGTCTCTTTGATCTCTCCCGTTGGTATGGTTTGTTTGCTACTTGCCAACTCCGTTCGATCGAATACATGACATTGTCTGTCTTAGAATCTCAACTCTAACTTGCTTAGTATTAAGTATGTACCAATGGCTTCCTGCTCCACCACTCAACCGGAAAACGACATTTTCCTCAATTTTAGAGGTGAAGACACCCGTAATAATTTTACGGACCATCTATATCGTGCTTTGGAAGGTAAAAGGATTAAGACCTTTAAGGATGATACAAAACTTGAGCCAGGAAATCCCATTTCGCTGAAACTCTTGGATGCAATTAAGAAATCAAGAATAGCAGTAGTTATTTTGTCTAAAAATTATGCATCTTCCACATGGTGCCTGGAAGAACTTGTAAAGATCCTTGAATGCATGGAGGGAGGGTTAACAGTGTTGCCCATTTTCTACCATGTGGATCCTAGTCATGTGCGGAATCAGATGGAGACTTTTGCTGTGGCCTTTGCTGAACATGAAAACCGTTTCCAGAAGAAGAAGGTGCAGATATGGAGAAATGCTTTAAGTGACGTGGCCAAGCTCTCTGGAAAGACATTAACTAATGGGTATCACTTGTTGATCTTCTTATATTGAGCATTTTTTCCGCTTGTTCTTACTTTAAATGTAGTTGTTGAAAGGTTGACGTTTTCATAATCATAACAGCATAAAAGGATTACGGTATTGTGATATGGTGTGTGAGTTCTGACTTCTGAGTAAAGAAGCGTGTGGGTGGTTGTTGTTAGTTTTTTTTTTTTTTTTTTGGGGCCATGAGAATTGAGACACATAATGAGAACAATTAAGGTTTTTCAATGGAAAAAAGGTTTTGGGTGCTACAACTATGAAGAATTGTATCCAGAGTGACTCAAGATCTCAGTTGAGTAAACTTGAAAATGATTTTTAACTTGTTTTTATAGGAGTGAATTTATTTGGAGTATACCTATGGTTTTCCCCTTAATAGAGAAGAGTATTTTAGGTAAATGTTTGTGTTATTGTGAATGATTGATCTATTTTCTTATTTTGACTTGGTAATGTTGATTACAATATATTTTTGGCCAGGTAATGCTGGTTATAAATTATACTACACATCAAACACTCCAAAGTATACATTCAAAATACATAAGTGTATCCTCAGATGCAAAAGATCCAATATAAAGTCAACATCCTCTCTAAGATATGTAGCTCTAGAAGAAAAATTTAGGTCTAACATACCCAGGGCCTACAAACCCCAAGAGCCCAAACCCCAATAAAAGTAACAAATGCCTCAATTTTGTTTCCCTTTGGCTAAGCGCATGAAGTATTTTGGTACCAGTTAATAACGAAGTAACGTTTTTGAGAGTATTGCTATATATATGTGTGTGTTTATATTTATTTATTTATTTATTTTATATATTTATAAACATATACTTTGAAATTCACATATTTTATAAGCTCAAATAGCCTAAGTACATTAACCCACATATTACCATGAATAACATGTTTTATAATATTTTAAATTTTTTTTGACATCTTTTAATTATATTTTACTGCAATAATGGAAACATCAATACTAGCTTAAACATCTGAAAAATCATTGTTTCAGGCCAGTACATCCCTATATTTGATGTGGTATATTTTTAAGGAGTACCAGTACTATTTTAACTTAGGTATAGAGTAATTCATTGTAACTTAACTTGATTAATTCCTTCTCTTTCATCAATAAGAATCACTTTTATTTACTCTATAAGTTCTTAGAGAGAGAGAACAAAAGTTAACAGCTATCTCTTTTTCAAAAAGCCAAATCAGAATTTCAATTAAATATAAGTAGTTTTCTAAAAAATAAAAAATGAAAATCCATATTCAACAGTATAATCACTACTGCTTCAAGTTTACATCAAAAGGCATGCTTTCTTTTTTAGAAACTAATAGCCCTAGGATTTTACCAAGCAAATCAAGCTCAACTATCTAGTTTAGTTCAATTTTAGAGCTCTTTTTTTGAGATGAATACGCAGAACGTCAATGTTTGCATCCCTAATTGGTTTGTGTTGACACAAAGATTTTTGTTATGTCTTTCTTATAGGCCTGAGGGAAAGTTTATCCAAGAAATTGTTGACTGGATATTTACTATATTGAAAGATAAACGTTCAATTGTTTATGAAGACGGTTTTGTTGGAATAGACTCTCGTGTTGAGGAAATGATTTTATTTCTAGATATGAATTCGAATGATGTCCGCTTTATTGGGATATGTGGGAAGAGTGGAATGGGCAAGACAACTCTTGCACGTTTTGTTTTTGACAAGATTTATAATCAATTTGAAGCTTGCAGCTTTCTCGAAAATGTCAAAGAGGTTTCTATAGCACGCGGCTTAGAGACTTTACAAGAGCTACTCCTTTGTGATATAAGTAAAGGAGCATTAAGGGTAAGGGAAGTGAGTAAGGGAATCCAAGTGATCAGGAATATACTACGTGATAAAAAGGTGCTTATTGTTGTTGATGATGCAAGTGAAAAAAGACATTTAGAAGCATTAGCAGGGAAGAGTTGGCTTGGTCCAAGAAGTAGAATCATAGTAACTACTGAAGATGAATGTTTGTTGAAAAGCTATGAAATTCAGACTGTATTTAAGGCTGATGGACTAAATAATGATGAAGCTCAACGACTTTTTAGTCACAAAGCTCATTGTGAAACTGATTTTTTGGATTTGGGCAACGATTTTGTCACTTATGCTCAAGGCAGTCCTTTGGTTCTTAAAGTTTTGGGTTCCCATTTGTGTAAAAGAACAAAAGAGGAATGGGAAACTGCTTGGAATCAACTAAAAGAAATTCTCAATGAAGATATTCCGGAGAAACTTCGAATAGCATATAATGGATTGGAGGAGTTGGAGAAAAAATTATTTTTGCATATTGCGTGTTTCTTCAAAGGGGAGGACCAGAATCGAGTTGCTGCTATACTAGAATCAGTTTGCTACTGGGACGATAATATAAGGAAGCTCATTGACAAATCTCTAATTACCATTGTAGGGGGGAAATTGTGCATGCATCATTTAATACAACAAATGGGTTGGAAAATTGTTTGTGGGGAATCACCGAATCTTGGAAAACGCAGTAGGTTGTGGGATTGTACTGATGTCCTTTATGTATTAAAGAACAATATTGTAAGTGTATTATTATATAGATATAAATTTAGAGAAGTATATATTTCTATAATTCATGCAAGTTTTTGCTGTATCTTGCCTTACACTAATTTTATTATTGTTGGTTACTAGGGAACAGATCGAATTAAAGGCATGGTGCTAAATTTGCCTCCAAATGAAGAACAAGAAGAATTGAATACTGAACCATTCTCAAAGATGAATAAACTAAAATTGCTCAAAATTTGTAAGCTGCACCTTCCTTGTCTCAGTAATCTTTCCAATGAGTTACTTTTGTTGGAATGGCATGAATATCCTTTGAAATCATTGCCAAAGAGTTTCCAGCCTCCTGAACTTGTTGAGCTCATTATGCATCACAGCGGTATTAAGCAACTTCCAAGTGAATTTAGTGTATGGTTTTCACTTATGCAGTTTTATTGTTATTATTATTATTATTTTTTATTATTATGTTCTGATTGCTTAATTTTATATATTTATTGTTTTATCTCAGAGCTTACACAAGCTAAAGCTCATCGACCTTAGTGACTCTCAAAACTTATGCCAGACTCCTAACTTCAATGGATTGCCAAAAATTGAAAGGTTAATTTTTCAAGGTTGTACAGGATTGCATGCGTTGCACCCATTTGTTGGAAGTCTTGAACGACTTATTCTATTAAATCTAAAAGACTGTAAGTGTCTTGAGAACCTTCCGCATGAGATCAACTTGAAATCTCTTAAAATTTTAATTCTATCTGGCTGTTCAAAACTCAAGAAGTTTCCAAAGATTGGGAGAAACACGACAAGCATGTTGGAGCTTTATTTGGATAGGACTGCCATAAAAGAACTACCATCATCAATCAAGCATCTAACCAGCTTGATTTTATTGAATCTTCAAGATTGTGAAAACCTTTCAAGTTTTCCAAGTGTTATTTGTAGTTTGATCTCTCTTGAAATTCTCATTCTATCAGGATGTAAAGGTCAAGCACCAAAAGCAAGGTATTTGAGTGGGCTCATTCCCACTTTATCCTCAATCGGTACCACCCTCACTCTTCCCTACACCTATCTCACTGATCGACAACCTGAACCAGAGCCCATCAGTCTGGTGTTGCCTTTGTCATTCTCAGGATTAAGCTCTTTAGTATCTCTAGATCTAAGTGGCTGTAATCTGTTGGATGGAGCTCTCCCTGATGATCTTAGCTACTTGTCCTCACTAACATCTCTGAACTTGAGGAAAAATAATTTTTCATGCTTACCTTGTAGCATTTCTCAGCTTTTAAATCTCAAGCTTCTTTTCTTGGATGATTGTAGCAAGCTTCAATCATTGCCATATCTTCCATTAAGTACACAATTTGTTTCAGCACAAGGATGTACTTCGCTTGAAAATTATTCAAATCAAGTTATTGTTTGGACTTCGGGTGCAGCAAGATTCACTTTTATTAATTGCCATGGCTTGGCTGATGATGAAGGCAAAATTGTTGATGTTCCTTTGCTAAATATACACTTTCAATCATTGTGGCAAAGATACATAGAGGTCTCTCTCTCTCTCTCTTGCATGCATGCATTGAACATCTTTTTTACTTGTCTTTTAATATTTTGCAGGACCAAATTCTTCAAATTAAAGGCTTTTGCCTGGTTTTACCTCAAATTGAAATTCCAGAGTGGTTCAAGAAAAAGAAGTGCGGGCCATCTGTGCGAATCCCATTACCTCCTAATTTGTACAATAATAGAAGTTGGAAAGGGATCGCTCTTTGTGTCATTTTTGTAGTCCCTCCAAATTTGATAGATGTTTCTCCTGGTCAGGATTCAAAATACTTTCATGAATTTATTTGTCATTTCGACACAGATGGCGTTTCTTTAAATTGTCCCCTAGTCCTTAAGGTTCCTAAGGAAACATTTGTTGGTTCATTTGGACTTTGGCTATACGTATCACAGGCAAGGTTTACAGAACATTCTGACGAAGGGAGTTGCATTGGCTCTGTGATTAGACCTAGAAGGTCGGAAATTGAGATTAAAATGTGTGGTGCACGTATTCTATATGAGCAAGATATGATAGAATTTGCACAAAACTCAAGGTATGGAAATTTCAGGAGCTGTGATGACCTCGGTCGAGGTCATGAAAAATTCATAGAAGATCATATGAGCAGTTCCCAAAGCTATGATCTCAAGCTAAAACAAAAGCTCAATTCACTGCTTTCAACATTGTATCAGGTCTCTTCTTCTATCTGAAGAAACTCCATTTTACCTAAAATTTTATGGGTTTAGGCCCAATTACGTTATGTTAATTCCTCAATTTATCTACTTTTTTCTATATGTGAGACTTTTATTCACACGTGTTTATCCAACAAAATTTTCAACTTAGTGGTTGTGAAAAAAGTTGTTAAAATTTTTATCTCTAAACTTATTATTTTTGTATATGTTTTCCTCTCTCACCATTCTATTGAACATTTGAGCGCCATACATTTATGTATTTTACAGGTAGATTGGGCAAAAAACCATTTGTATGATTATATCTTTCATCAGATTGCACGTCCACCATGCTGGTTCACTCGTAAAAAACTTGGGTCCTCCATAGAAATGCCGTTACCTGCAGATGTACATGATAATTCAACATGGTTGGGATTCACTATATGTGCTTTGTATCATATTCTAATGCGAGCTGGTTTCAGTTACAAGCTGCATTCAACAATTTTTCTTCGCTATTCTAGTCTTTCAGCTAGTGATGAAGTTTCTTTTGCATCTTACACAACCTTTCCCCTCTCTACAGACGTTTTTGATGAGTCACCACAAGATTCAGGACGACTTGTGGTATTTTACATACCACGCCGAGGTTTTCAGTTGAAGCAATGTGATCACATTGGGGCTTCATTTGAAAGCAGTGACCCAGCTGTACAATTTGAAATGTGTGGAATTCGTCTTGTATATGAGCAAAATGTCCCAGAGTTTGTGCAAACCCTTGTTGAGTGCATGTTAGGGAGTCCAGATGCCAATCATCAATCTTTTTCTGTACGTCTTTCAGATCAACTTGGAATGATGCAATACTGCAACCATGAAAAAGAAAATTGTTGCCCTTTCTTACCCGAAAGGTTAAATTTAACTGGACAAGTATTTTGTTACCAAACTTCAATGCAATAGATAAATAATTTGCTAGTCAAATATAAAGATATGTTTTATGATACTTGCAGGAGGCTTGACCCTGACACCATGCGAATGCTTCTACCAAATAATGAAACTATAAAAGAGGAGTGTACTTCACGGGAGACATTTTCAAATCAAGTAATTGCTGCAGGCATTTTGAAAAATTCAAGTCGAGGCTCTATTAATTTAGGCATACCATTTGGGAATGGGCAATATGGAAGTAAGATGTCAGGCAACCTTGAATGTTGGTTTAAACCATATTTGCAGTTATCTCTCTCTTTCTCATTTGTATCTATATCTATAATATCTAAAATCTCTTAGTAGCATCTTGGGGCTATCCCAAGGGATTCCTCCTTGTAATAACCATACACCTAAGGAAATCGTTAGATACTTGAAGAGGTTTGAATGCCCTCGTTTCTAAAATTAAAAAAAAAAATCCAAAATTTAAAGTGTAACATATATTGTTGCTATCCTTCGGTTGAACCATATTAGCACCATGTCATTATTTTCTTTTCATAATTTTTTTAAAATATATAAATATTAATGTATGCAATAACGCATTATACATTTACAACTTATAAAAACTAATTGTAATTTACCAATATGATAGGATCATCATTTTTTACTACCATGACTTTACACATTCTTAAACCTAAATGTAACTTATAATAGAAATGCATGTAATAGAATTGTGCCACCACATCCACCTATTTTCAACCCCTTCTTTCTCTTTTAAAACTTTTATTCTCCCTATTCTCAAAAAAAAAAAAAATAAATAAATAAAACCTCTTCATCATCCTATTAGTCCACTTTACCAATACATTTCTTTGATCATTTCTTCCTAGTATTTTGACTATTCTTTCACCCTATCTTACTTTGTATAAATTCGGTATCATTCATTCCATATTTTTCCCACAAAAAACGGGAGTACTCTCTCTCTCTCTCTCTCTCTCTCTCTCTCTCTCTCTCTCTCTCTCTCTATATATATATATATATATAAACTTTCTTTAGGTGGATTTTTGTTCTTTCTTATAACTCTAATTTAGGTTGATGATTATTATTATTTTTTTTTGGAAGATTTGATAACGTCTCTATGGTTTCGTTGCAATGAAGGTGATCATTGTGTTTGGAGTACTCAACCTCTCAAGGATGTTCAAGTAGAGAGGTTTAGAAGACTAGGATTCATGCCCTCATGGTTTTTCTTGGTGTTTTAGTGGTCATCTTCCTTCTCACGAAATTAGGGTTGAAATAGGGTTTTATACAAGTAGGAAGGAGAGGGAATAGCAAGAAATAATATAAATTGACAATTATACCCCTGTTTTGTTCAATTTAAAAAAATAAATATAAATTGACATTATAAGGGAAACATTGATACTTGAATTTTTTTTTTTTAATAAAAGAGGAACCCTCCCCTATTCCTTTAAATTTCTCAAATTTGGCAATTTAAAATTGAGGGGTATCGTGGGGTATCTTGCCCTTCCATATCCCTTCAAACCCACTCTCTCTTTTTTCTTTTTTAGAGACCTAAACTCAAACAAGGTTAATTAAACACCTCCATCCTCTTTGCTCTAGTCTACTCTCCTTACCCCTTAGAAAAACGTAATGTAAATGCTTTTGAATAAGTATGACTAAACATAGTACATGGAATATTGGTTTAGTAATAGTAGATACAAAGATGAAGGGTTGTAAGACTTGATGATCAAAAGATACTAAAGAGTGAGAACTTTCGATATAATTGTATCAATAATTTATAAAGATTTAGAGATTGAAGAGGATGAATCATAGAATAAGACTAGGGTAGATGAAGTGGAGAAGTGCATTAAGAGTATTGTATGATTCTAAAATATCTATTAAGTTAAAAAGAAAATTTTATAAGACATCTACAAGACATGCTATATTCAATGATACTAGATTTTGGACTATTAAGGAAAAATACATTCATGAAATGAATGTAATCGAAATTAAAAATATTAAGATGGATAAATGGAAATATAAGAAAAGATAGGATTTCAAATGAGGAGATTTGCTTAAAGATAGGGGTGGCCCTAGTGAAAAATATATGAGGGAAAGTTACATAAAGTGGTTTGATTATGTGCATGGGAAGCAATAAATGCATTAATAAAAAAAACAAAAAAAACTTAAGTCAAATGAACCAAAAAAAAGGTAGAGAAATACCTAAAATAAAGAAGTTGTGAAAATAAATTATCAATTAAGGAGGTAATAGAGGTGTGAATTTGGATGGAATATGATATAAGAAAATAATACATCATTCAGCCAAATAAATTATTTGGCTTAACTAGTTTATCTTTCGCTTCTCATTTAGCCAATACACCAATCGGTTTTTGGTGTAGGTAGAGATTGACTCTCAGATCACTAATTCAACAATAAAGACTTTTCAAGAATGAGAGATTTTACCAATTTATTTAACTGGAACCCACATTTAGCCAAATAATTTATTTTTTGATAGATATGATAGTATTTTAAACCTATGACGTTTACTCTATGACGATTTCTCTTTATCATCTAGCTGAAATAACTATTGGTTTTGTTGTAGGCGGGGATTGAGCCCAATATCTTATTTAGTTATAAAAGATTTTATTAGTTGAGCTAAATGGAACTCATATTCAACCAAATATATATATATATATATATATAAATATATATTTAATAGATAAATAGCATTTCAAACCTATGGCATCCGTTTTATGATATAATGATTACTCTTTATTATTTGACCAAGACACCAATTGGTTTTTAGTGTAGGTGGAAATTGTACCATAAATTTCTTATTTGACAATAAAAGATTTTACCAATTGAGTTAACTTGAAAAACCTCACATTCAGCTAAATAATAAAACATTCAAATCAACACAAAAATAGTCTATAGTGTACTTAGAAACCACAAATTTTCTGAGACCTTAGAAATCAAGAATTTCGAACTTGGCAAAGGTGAAATCAATTTCAAAGAATTTTCACTTTGAATGAACACAACTTCTATAAAATAATCCTTAAATTCTATGTACTTTTTTTTTATTTTTTTTTATTTTAAGAATCGGTTTTAGAATTATTTCAACTTTTATGCATCGTGTTCACTTTATAATGATTGCTCTTATTATCAAGCTAAAACAAAAATTAATTTTTGAAGTAGGCGGGTTTTGACCTCTTAATCTTTTATTTAATGATAAGAAACTTCTCCAATTGAGCTAGAACCCACATATATACTTCTCTTCAACTACAACAAGTTCTTTTAGTTACTTCAACAATGACTATTATGAAGTCTACTAATTCCTTTAGTTAATTCTGAATGACGTTAATTATAACTATACTATCACTTGTGAAAAATAAATTTAGATATTTTTTTATAAGTTATTGAAATCTACCGATCACATTTATTATGATATCTTTTAAATTTCTTTTTAACGTTGACGTGGAAGTACACATGGAATGAAAATAGTATTTTATTTTAACTGTTAGCCATGTCAGCATTTTCCATCTATCACTTAATGGCCGGGACTATTTTGACACAATACTAAAAGGTTAGGGACCAAATTGACACAATTAAAAAGTTAGAGATCAAATTGAGATATGGCGTAAATGATAAGAACTAGCTTTGTAATTTATCCTAATATCTTTTTAGCATTTTTCTTTTTATAAATAATAAATTTCAGCTTTGGACATGGATTTCAAACTAGGATACAACATTCAACCTTTCTTACTATCACACAAAACTTAGTCAATCTTGATCTACATTTCCGATATGTTTTCTAGAACCACAACAGGAGAAGGAGTACTTTCAATCGCTGTTCTATTCAAAGTGAAATCCCAAAGTGGTTCACCAAAAAGATTAATGGTTCCTCAGTGAGAATTCCCCTACATTCAAATTTCTATAACAACCCAGACTGGATAGGATTTGCAATTTCTGCTGTTTTCTCATCTCACATGAATCCGACAACCACTCGTTCAAGATTTTCTCATATGGCCATTTGTCATTTGAAGACCAACTTGGGTTGCATGAATCCATTACTTTATTGTGGCATTAGGGAAGAGCATGTATTAACTTTGTTACATCAACGTATATTCCTTTGGGAATCAATCATATCACATCTGTTACTCTCACCTAAATTTAGTGAATGCACTTGGGTTGAATTCTCATTTGTAAGTGATAGTCCGGACATGTCGGCGCGGAAGTGTGCAGTCGATCTTGTATACCGAGATAATTTGGAAGACTTTACACTTACAATGGAACCATGTATAACCTCGTGCGATGATCCTTTCATTTCGAAAGAAAGATTGCCCTTTTATCATCGTGATAAATTCAGTGGCAGTGATGGCTTGTATGAGGACCAGATTAATGGAACTTCTGGCCAGTATTCTTATGGAGGTCAACACCCTCGGTATCAACTGTTTCAAACTGCTGCGTTGGTAAGATTTCTATACTGTTTGAGCAAATAACATTAACGTACAACGAAAACTTAATTTTATTCCGTTGAGATTGGGTTCTCACTTCAAATAGCATTATTTCAAATAGCATTATTTTATGATTCATATTAAATTTTTCATGATTACCAAAAATGGAAATGATTGTTGTAACATCTGTATATATTACAAAGTTTTTCACATAAATTTTATAAATTGAGGTATTAATTTTTAAATAAAAAATATTAAGATTATTATAAATTTTACTACAAATAATTTATAAACTAACGTGACACAATGTGCATGATCAATGTCACCTTAATAATTTAAATAATAAATGTTGAATTCTTTATTTATAATTGATGTCACATCAGTTTGTGAAAACTCTAGCATTAATCCTTTTTAAATATAACACAGCAAAATAATTTTTGAAAAAATATTTATTAAAATTATGGATATAACACCAATAACATTTATTATCACCATGGTTTTTTAAGGTTTTGTTATACATTAGTAATGCCTTTTTGGGATATTACAAATTTTACTATTTAAATTTTACAAATGGATGTGTTAACTTTTAAATACCATGCCAAAAAAATAATTAAAAAATTTATTAATACCTTTAACATTTATATGAACTATAGTTTTTGACAAGTTCATTTGTATGAACTAGTTTGTACAAAACATTTCCACCAAAGAAAGCATTATAAAATACTATTTTCAACACTAAAGAAATGTGATCAGCTCTCTCTCTAATTGCACGCTGTATTTCTCTCTTGTAGGACTTTTTTCCATCCACTCCGTATAATTGTTGTTTTCCTCCAAGTAAAATTCGAGACTGGTTCAGTCATCAGAATCATGGATGCTCAGCGACAATGGACCTACCCTCAAATTTGTACCACAATAATAATTGGATGGGGCTCGTTCTATATGCTTCTTTCTCAATTCATGGGGATCCAAACTTCATCCTCAGCAATTTGCATTTAGGAAAATCTCACTCTCTATATTGTCAATGCCAAATGAGTATGGCTAATGTCGATGATCAGACAATTGCTTTCTCCACCAGTAAAGAAGAAATCACGTGGTTACTTGAGCTAGGTGAATTCATTTGGATATCCTACGTACCAAGGGAGCCATTTAAGAATATGTTGCAACACTGCAGCTGCATTGAGGTATCTTTTGTGAGTGATTGGTCAGGTGTGATAGTGCAGAACTGTGCGTTACAACTTTTGTACCAGCACGATCAAGTACAGTTTGAGCAAGAACTGAAACACTGCTACAACTTGATTTCTGAGAATCGCGAGCTCATTCATAAACAACAAGAGGATCAAAAGAAAATAAATGAACAATACCATGTTGATGAAGGACTTCAAATTATTGACTTTGAAGTTAAATCATTTCCAAGACTAATTGATCAACCGGAGACTGATGAAACTGAGACTAAACTTGGCCAAGGTGACCTACTGGTAGGTCATCAACTATGAGTATTTTCTTTGCCTCAAACATAATATAACATCTCCCTCGTTTTCTCCCACTCTCACTCATTAGACACAATATATTTCACCTGATTGTTAAGGATGAAATTGATGCTCATGCATGCTTCTGATATATATATATATATATATTTTAAATTTAAATTTATTAAAATGACCAACATATCTATAAGATATTTCACCCAAAAAATATTGAACCGACTGATTTTTACCCCAAATTAATTATGTAGCGGGTTAATAGATTAATTATCAATTAATTCAGATATGTGATCACAACTGCAAGATTGTAAAAACAATAGCAAGCAGCCAATTATAAATCAATAAAGCAATAGACACTCGATTTGGTGACGAAATGGAAAACCGATGGAAAATACTTTCAAGAGTAACCTACCCCCACTAAGGAAATCTATTGCATGAAGAGAAGATACAAATTAAGTACAAAACCTCTTTCCCAAGATACTACCCAATAGTTTAAACTTATTGCTATTACCCACAATAGCTTCAAAGCCTCTGAACTGCTTGTATATGAACATTGAACACTCTTTCACGAACGACCAATATGAGAATATGACTAGTGCCTTTGACCAACTCCAAGGGCCTCAAAGATTTGATACTGTGGTGAATGTTATTTGGATGAAGGCTTTAAGGTTTCAAGCTCTTTGATCACTCGACAACATCTTATAATATATGTCAATATGCTCTCTATGCTCATAGGTTAGAAGGTGGAGGCTTTGACGCCTGTTAAATTACCGATTGTTCCAAAAGTTTAAGCTTTTGGGAGAATTGGTAGTTTAACATGGTATTAGAGCATAAGATCCTAAGTTCGATCATTGTCTCCTTCACTCTACCTTCCTTAGAGATATATTAGCCCATTAGCATAAGCCCAAGCCTAATTCTACTTTGTGTGCAAGCCAAGTCTCCTACTTGTACTAGAAGTCTATTAATCTAGGGTTTAGTCTACTATATATACACATGTTATGATTCATTGTAATACAGAATTTGTACTACCTTCTAATATATTATTGATGTAGCCCTTTAGGGTTTCCTTCGTAGACCTACGATGTGTTTGAGAGCAATCTTTGTCTTCCTCGGTATTTCTTCATTGCATTCATTTTCTTTGGCTTCCCATTACTGCCGTCAAAACTCTCCGGTATAGTCATGCCACTACTAGAAGTCGCATTAACACTGCAAGACTATTGCATTTCCCAAACCACCGTCACAGAGCCAAACTTTATTGAAGGGATCTTCTCAACCTTATCAAATCTCAAGGTTTCATCAAGCTTCCATCTTAAGTTTGAGAAGCGGTGTTAGAGATATATTAGCTCATTAGCATTAGCCCAAGCCTAATTCTACTTTGTGTGTAAGCTAAGTCTCCTACTTGTACTAGAAGTCTATTAATCTAGGATTTAGTCTACTATATATACACATGTTATGGTTCATTATAATACATGATTTATACTACACTCTAATATATTATTGATGTAGCCCTTTAGGGTTTCTTCCGTAGATGTAGGCCGTTCATCCATACTAGCATATTCAACATGATTTATCAATGCTAATATTTAATGCCATATTTTATACAGAGACTTTATAATACTTGCCGAGCCTCGTTGTCTCCCAATGGACCAGTCTCAGAGGAAGCTATTGAGAAAGTTCGTGCTATGTTAGACAAAATCAAGCCTTCTGACGTAGGTCTCGAACAGGAAGCCCAATTGGTACGCAATTGGTCAGGTCTTGCGAGTGAACGTAAGGGGGGCCATCAATCACAGCCTACAATCAAATACTTGCATTTACATGAGTGTGAAAGCTTCACTATAGGAATTTTCTGCATGCCACCTACCTCTATCATACCTCTTCATAATCATCCTGGAATGACTGTTTGGAGCAAGCTTGTTTATGGTACATTATATGTTAACTCATACGACTGGCTTGACATACCTGGGGCTGCTGATAGCTCACAAGCAAGACCGGCAAAACTGGTTAAAGATCTTGAGATGACAGCACCCTCTCCAACGACAATTCTTTATCCCACAACTGGAGGCAATATCCACCGTTTCAGAGCTGTAACTCCCTGTGCTATCATTGACATCCTGTCTCCACCTTTCTCTTCAGAACATGGACGACGCTGCACTTTTTTCCGAAAGTCTCCCAGGAGGGATCTACCTGGTGATTTTGAGTTGGATGGAGTTACGGTCTCTGAAGTGACTTGGTAAGAAGAATTTCAACCTCCTGACAACTTTGTGATTCGGAGAGGGCAGTACAAGGGTCCTGTTATTAGAACGTGATATTTCTTATTTGGTGTATCATGCAATTTCATTACCGATCTTGACTTTTATATTAAGAAACATTGAGGGAAATCCTGGTATATTAGTTGTCAATAGCCATGGCAGTAAGTCATGTTTTGGCTAAATGTTAGGCATTTGGTTTGTACATATTAATACACCAATGTAGTCTTCGTTTTACTGACCTCAATTTTAACTAGTGGATTAATAGTTTCTGGAAGATGAAAGAACTTGTGTCCTCTGACATTCTACATATATAGAATTTGTTTGGTCAATGACAATAAGCTGATGAATCCCTTTGTTGTCCTTAGCTGGGCTGCCATGAGCTTAATTTCTACCTAAAAAAAAATGTTAAACTACCAATTCTCCAAAAAGTTTAAGCTTTTGGGACAATCAGTAATTTCACATAGTATCAGAACAGGAGATCCTGAGTTCGATCCCTGGCTTTACTTTACCTCAAAATTAAAATATTAAATTCTCATTTGTTAGGCCCTCACTTATTAAGGGAAAGTTTAGGCTCACAAGTCAGAGGAAGTGTTAGACTTGTGATTAAGTAATTAAATTCATCATTTCCTAATAACTTAAGCTTTTGGAACAATCAGTAGTTTAACAATGCCCAATCTGGGTTTCTTTGAAAAAATTGCCTCATTAGCCATATGAACTATGAAGTTGTGATACAAAGGGCCTTATATAGGGATTCTAATTAGAGTTCGAAAAACATAAGCACTGCTTCATTAAAAGATGTCGATCACTGAATCCCCATCCATCGACTGGCAGCTGAAGGTTTGTTGAAAATCCCATTTCAATCGATCAAGAAATGATTCAAAGGATGTCAAAAAAACTTGGAGATTTCAGTCGATTGAGAGACGATCGAATGGTAGTCGAAATCTGTACAAAATGTCTTCTTTGAGTTGCTTCTTCACACTTCAATCTTGAACGTTGAATGACTCATTACAAACTTTTGATTTAAGCCTCTTTACTCTTGTTCTTTTGCTAATACTCGAGAAGTATCCTAAACTTCTTCGCTATAAAAGCTATGCCACTCTCTTCCTCATCCTCAGAATTGTCACTCCCTACTTCCTTAATAATCTTGAGGGCCATAAATTTACTTTTGGAGGTCTTGGGCAAGGTCAGGCAGGGTCCAACTAATTCATCTATTCTAAGTGCATCTAGATTATTGCTCTTCTCGATGGTAGTGATTTTGGCCTAAAAACTCTCAAGTAAGGATCTAAGTATTTTAATTATTGTTTTGTGATTTTAGGCTCATAATACTTCTCACATAGGTTGAGTTAGAGTTAACTATGTCGTTTAACTTGGCATAAAATTCGCCAAATCTCTCATCTTCCCTCATTATTAATTTTTTCAAATCTAGATGTAATATTGGAATTTTAGAGTTCTTTACTATCTAAGTCCCCTCATGTATGGTTTTTAAGATTGTCTGGGCTTCATTAGAAATTTCAAAAGTTGAGTTTCGCTTAAACTCCTCTTGACAGACAACCATAAATATTGCATTAAGGCCTTGACTATTCAAATTGGTCGTAGCCAATTGCTCTTTGTTCCATTTTCCAAATGTCTCGTCGGGTGTAGTCCAACCCGTCCTCTAAACAGACATACACCCATCTTCACTTAGGAATTTCAGGAACACTCTCATGCACACCTTTCAATAGGCATAATTGCTTTTGTAAAAATATGTCAGAATAGTTAAGGACTGGCCACGATCCATTTGACAACGTGAGTCAAGTATCACACTAAAATTTAATCTTTTAAGGGTGTACCTATGCTCTGATTCTAATTGTTAGGTAATTTTCAACCTTTTTTTTGAGGAAGAGGTAATTTTCAACCTAATTGTTTATTATGCAGTGAACTATGTCAATTTAGTTTGATTATGCCAATTTAACCAATTATGCTTAAACCAATTAAACCCAATTAATCATATAACATATGGTATCACCAATTGTAAAAATAACAATTACAATGTTGCAGCAATATGGCGACAAGTGGAAAACTATCCAAGGAAAAAACCACGTTGAGGAAAACCTTCCCTTTAGCTATAACAAGAGAAGTTATTACAATCTAGGCCAAAATGGCCAAATACAACATATGGCTGATATATTTAGCAAATTAGCATTGCTTGTGAACTATGTAGCAAAATACCACCTTTTTGGAACTCGATTTTGTGAAATTGAGTTTTACGTGGAACTTGAATTTACAGATATTGAGTTCCATGAGTAATTTGCCACATGGCACTTGCTGATGTGACTTTTCTCAATAAAAAATTTCACATAGAACTCGATATTCCAAAAATTGAGTTCTATATAATGTAGAACTCGATATTATATATCGAGTTCTTTGCAAATTTTTTTAAAAAGTAAAGTAGAACTTAATATTCATAAAATCGAGTTCTTTGCCAAAAAAAAAAAAAAAAAAGTGAAACTCGATATTTATAACTTTGAGTTCCAATTCAACTAAAGCCCAGAAAGAGAGCAATTTGTTCTCACATTCTCACTATCTCTCTCCTTCACTTACTCTCCTTCTCTTTCACACTCCTGTCCGTTGCTAATCTCCTTCACTCTCACCGTTGAAATCAAATTCATCTCTCTTTACCTCTCCTTTCACCGTAAACCCAAATCCCCCCCCCCCCCCCACTCTCACTCAATCCATAGCTCTCCTCCAACTAGGAAAATCCCAAATTTGATCCATTTGATCTCTTTTCACATCTATCTTCTCGTCTCTTTGTTTTGAGTAAATTGAAGTTGATTTGTCAAACTCATAAGGTACAATTCTTAACCTAATTACTGTATTTTCTATGCTAGTGGGTTTGATTGATTTTAAAACATTGATGCAAATATGAAGCTATAGCCTACTAAATAAAAGAAACCATTGACATTGTATCATTGTACTATGGTCGAAAAAATAAATTTTCATTTAATTTGGATGTAAATTGTTAAAATTTGGATGTATATGGTTGAAAAATAATTTTTCATGTAAACAATTTTTATTTTAATTTGGATGTATATAACTTGACTTTATCTTGCAGTAGTTTAGATGTATACTGTTTATAGTGAAGTTAGTTCAGATGAAGAGCTTTCCACCTTTCAAAAAGACTTAAGATGGCCATAAACTCTCCTTAACCCGTTTTCTTCGACCTAGTCACAATGACCCTCATCCCTCAATTGTGGCTTGAATGGAGAAAGAAATAAAATCCGAACCCATTTAATACCCAAAATCCACGAAGAACCCCTAAAAGCCAAACTCGGAACCCTAATCCATCCCAGCATATTGCACTAGATTCACAGGTCAATGATACCATCATTTCTTCTGTTCTTACGGCTAAGGTGGCGGGCCTTACCATGCCCCCACCCTCTCCATGAGGACCTTATGCTTGAACTGTTGGGGCATTTGCAACACCTTAACAGTTCGAGCCTTTGTTGACACCCCATTTTGCAACCCGCATTTAACCTCACATGGAGGGTAAAGGGGTACTTTTACCTTGAAAATATGCATCTTAATTCTGGTCACTAGATCTTTAATCTCATTTCACCAAAATGATCTTAATATTGTAACGATCAAATCAATTGGTCATAAGCCCTAATCGAATCATCAGATTGAAAGTTATCATCAAATCAAGTTTTAATGGCCGAGATGCACTATCACAAATTAAGTCCGATTATATGTGATTATGAACAATTGATTCCAATTGGTTATAATTATAATCAATTTGAGATTAATGTATCATAATTTGATTAGTTAGAACTACATTTTATGGTGAGGTTGCATACACCTAATTAATTAGATAGATAAATATTAATTATTAAATGAGTAATTTGTGCAATTATCTTTTAATTATGGTAAATTTAGAACTAATTAAGTCTGAAATGGGAGTGATTGGGGTCATTTAATGTTAATTGGGAGCTAATTTGGGACTTATTAATGTTAATTGTGTTGAAACCATTTTCTAACAAATGACCTCTACTCACCTTTTCATCGATATCTCTCAAAATATTTTGAATCTATGAATGAGGTTAATTTTTCCAGAAACTAGACATCTGGGGCTTCAATTTGAACATAATAAAGAGTCAATTCTGATCAGAATTGAGTCAGATATGATTTTTCGAAGTTGACTCTACAGGCTGTTACAGTAGCTCCTGGAAAACTGAATTTTGGCTTGCCCCTCACTCCCACCAATCTCTCCATTTAATGCACTAGAAATTCCCAAAGGCTAAAATGAGGTCTAGGTTCTTGATTCTTTGTCAACCCTCATTAAATGACCTTCCATTCATATTTTCTCAACTACTACTATATAAACCCTCCATCTCCTCCATTTCAAAGCACATAAAAACCCCCTCTCTTTTCCTCTCTTGAGTTCTAGGAAGTTGAGTAGTCTTATCATATCTTGATCTTCTTGAGACTCAAGGTATTGAGTGAGACTCACTTTTCCTCTCCTAACTCTTCTTTTCTTCCACCCTTAGGACCTCCCTCAAGAGTCTCCTTCTCTACCATATAGGTCTTGCATGAAGGTATAATCTCTTTCCCTAATTGTTTTTTGTGTTGCCATGATGAGAATTTAAGATTAAAGCATGATAATAATAATTTAAATCACTTTTCCTCTCCTAACTCTTCTTTTCTTCCACCCTTAGGACCTCCCTCAAGAGTCTCCTTCTCTACCATATAGGTCTTGCATGAAGGTATAATCTCTTTCTCTAATTGTTTTTTGTGTTGCCATGATGAGAATTTAAGATTAAAGCATGATAATAATAATTTAAATTCTTTTGAATATGTTTGAATGTTCTTAACTGTTCTTACATGTTCTTGATTGTTCATCAAATGTTCATGCATAACACTAGTTTCGATCTTAAATTCACAACAAAAACATGAAAAATATGTTTGTTTAATAATTCTTTTAAATTCTTGAATCTAGGATATCACCATCCACACACATTCACTATAATTTATTTTTCAATCCAAATGAAATGTTTAATAAATTGAATTAGGGTTTATCACATACACACACTTTAAATTCAACGCGCAAATTGATTGATAACATATTGGATGATGTGATATGAATGTTGGCCATCATAGTCTAGAAGACTGGTTTCACCTAGCAAGGTGGGTGCCTAATAACTTCCCACCTTTTAACATAGCCTCCGAACTTAAATCAAGGGTTGATAAACCAATATTTATCCTTATAATTTTCAATTTCTAGATTGTAACTAGGAAACAAAGTTATGTACTTTATCTTAGATTGTATCTAGGACCAAAGCCATGTAATTTTCCTATGATCAATGTAAATTCAATTGGAAATTAATAAAATGAGGAATTTTTCAATTTTAGTTTTCTTATTTATCCCGATAATTAAATAAGTGACGACTTCATTGTAAAACTCTTAATCTAAAGGGGAAAATATAACTAATCTAACCTCTATTTTGAGAGGCAATAACACGACTCCATCCATTCACGTGGGTTTGGCCCAACATCCTAAAAAGGGGATCGGGGGCGTGGTCTCTCACAACCTTAAAGGCTCAAATAAAAGGGGCTACACCTAATTTTATTTTTGGCTAAAATGCAAAACACACCCTCTAAGTTTCACAATTTTTCATTTCAGTCCTCTAAGTTTGCGTTTTGTTATTTCAGTCTTCTAAGTTTCAATTCTCCTCAATTCAGCCCTCCATTAACATTCCTTCCATTCTTGCCATTAGTTTTGACCCTAATTTAATATTTATTTCTTAATTTTAAAAAAAATGTTAAAAATCCATAAATTAAAATAGCAAACCAGAACGGCTTCCTAAAAAAAAAAGAAAAAAAAGAAAAAAAGCAAACCAGAAGAACACGAATAGAAACCCAGTCTAACCCATCGATAACTGACTAAGAGGGAGAAAGAGAGATCAAGAGGAAGAGCGAGAGACTGAGAGGGATATGAGAGACAGATCGAGGGACGGCTCCAGCCAATAGTCGGCAGCTCCAGGCCGGTATGACGGGGCAACTCGTTTCCTTTTGTACACCAATATGTTGATGCCGCCGCTTCTTCTTCTTCAGTTTATTTACTGTAAAATAGGACATTATATAATCAACCAAAAACCACATCAAAATCACAACAAATTACCCAGCAAACTAACTCATATCACACCCAAACCAAAACCAAAAATCTAACCATACCAAATACAACCAAACCAAACAGAAGTTTACAAGAAAGACAGAAGCATCTCAAACTTGACCCAACCCCACCGCTGCCAACATCACACCACCGCCAACAACCTAAGTAAGCCCTGATTACAGTGACCCACTACCTATACTGTCATACCGGCTTGGAGTCGCCGAGTATTGGCTGGAGTTCAGCCGCCGAAATACCTCATCTTCCTCTCCCTCTCAATCTCTCGATCTCTCTTTCTCCCTTTCAGTCTCTCTTTCTTCCTCTTGGTTTGCTCCGTTAATTTTAGTCTCCTGGTTTTTCATGGTTTGTTATTTTTTATTCCTAGTTTTTTTACTTAAATTTTTTTAAATTAAGAAATAAATAATAAAATAAATATTAAATTAGGGTCAAAACTAACGGCAAGAATGGATGGAAGGTTAATAGAAGGCTGAATTGAGGAGGATTGAAACTTAGAGGACTGAAATGACAAAATGCAAACTTAGAGGACTGAAATGAAAAGTTGTGAAACTTAAAGGGTGTGTTTTTCTTTTTAGCCTTTATTTTTCTTTGCAAAACAAAAGCCTTTCACAGGCAGATGAAAGAAGTCATGGAGTTAGCTGGTGGTCTGTCCATGACGTGGAAATCCAATGATAATGTTAAAGTTTTAGAGTACAATAAAAACCTCATCACCATCAAAATATTCGATTTGGTGTGCTATCAGGCTCTAGTGGGATTCTATGGTCCCCCTTATACCTCCAAGAAAGCCAAAGCTTGGATGAACCTCAAGACATTCCTAGAGTCTATGTAATGTCCATGGGTCTACATTGGTGCTTTCAACTATACTCGTTAGGAGGACATTCTTGGTGGAAGTATGGGATTCACCTCAACCACTAATCATCTCAAAGATCTCATGTTTGAGTTTAGAGCAATTGATTTGGGGTTTTCTAAAAATAAATTCACATGGGCCAAATACAAGTTCAAAAGTGCTGCTGTTAAGAGAAGACTAGATAGAGGCATAACAAACATAGCATGGAGACTAGCCTTTCCTAAAGCCTACATTTCACATCTCAGAGCCATCAGTTCAAACCACTTCCCATTCCTCTTGGATACCTATCCCAAGGACTTCTTTCGCCCACAGACCCTTCCGCTTCGAAGCAACATGGACCAAGGACCCAAGATGCTACTCTGTCATTGACAATGCGTAGAATGAAGATGTTAGAGGCTCATAATATTCCAAGTTGTGCAAAATGCAAGAGGGTACCTGTAAAGCTCTCCGAAAATGAAACAAAGAGGTGTTCGGGCTCTGCCAAGTAAGAATCAATACCCTCATCCAAAAATTTTAGAAGTCCAAAATGTCGAACCCTTTGTCTCCAATGGTAGTATTAAGGCTGCACTCCAAGCTAAACTGAAGGAATGACTCATATGCAACGAAGGGTTATGGCGACAAAAGTCTAGGGAGCTTTGGTTAAAGGCATGTGATAAAAGTACTAGTTTCTTCCACTTATCAACTATCATTTGAAGGCGCTAGGACAATATCGAAGTAGTCGGAGGCGATGATGGAAGCTGGGTATCTGACTCAAAACTTATTAGGTAGAACTTTCTAGAAAAATTCAAAGATCTCTTCACTATTGAAGATTTTAACTTCCCTACCCACCTAGAAGACTTGATCTCAACATTCATATCGGATAAGGACAATGAAGCTCTTTGTTGTATCCCCACTCTTGAGGAAATAAAATCTACTTTGTTCCTAATGCACGACCTCAAGATGCCTGGGCTAGACAGTTTCCCTATGGCATTCTATAAAAGCTATTGGCCGATTGTAAGGGAAGATGTGATAAAAGCTGTAACATCCTTCTTCATCGATGGATCTATAACAAAGGAGATAAATAGCTCTCTAATCATCCTCATACCAAAGGTACCTAACCCCTCATCTTTCAAAAACTATAGGCCCATCAATTTATGCAACATGATATATAAAATTATTTCCAATATCTTAGTGTCCAGAATAAGGCCTCTCCTTCATAGATTCATCTCCTAATGCCAATCAGCTTTCATACTAGGATGTTGGATAACAAAAAATCAAGAGATTATTCAGGAGCTGCTCCATAGTTTCAAAGTACGAAAAATTAAAGCAAGGCAAATGGCCATAAAGCTAGTCCTTAAAAAGGCATATGATAGAGTGAAATGGAATTTCCTTCAGGCAGCCCTTGGAAAGTTAGGTTTTAGCAATATTCTTGTTGGGTGAATTGTATCTTGTGTTTCCATTGTATCATTTGAGGTCCTTGTCAATGGTGGCAAATCTGACCAATTCAAGCCGAGTAGAGGCCCGAGATAAGGAAACCATCTGTCCTTCTATCTGTTTATTATCAGGCAAGAAGTCCTCTCCAAAATATTGGAGGAAGAGTTTACTCTCAAAAATATTGATGGAGTTAGAGCTAGCATTGGAGCTCCACCCATCACCCACGTGATGTATGTCGATGACATAGTTCTATTCTTCAAAGCCACAAGAAGCAATCCCACTACCATTATGAATTGCATCCAAAGGTACTGTAATTGGTTAGGACAAAGCCTCATCAAGTCAAAATCTGGAGTGTTATTCTCTAAGCAATCCCCCTCAGCACAATCACAGATCGGTCATGTAGGCATTACAGATGAAAAGCCTAAAGAAGGATGCCATCTACCTGGGATCTCCTCTCTTTTTGACTAAAGCCCGCTCCAAAGATTTCAAATATCTCATAGACAGAGTTGAGACCAAGCTAATGGGATGGAGAAGCAAATGTCTCTCATTGGCAGAAAGGTCCACTCTAATCAGCTCTGTTGCACAGGCCATTCCAAATTATGCTATGTCCTCATTCAGGTATCTCCACCAACGTCTGTGATAAGCTAGACACACTATCCTAAAGGTTTTGGTGGAAGCCAAATAATTCAGGGAGAAAATTCTTAGCTCTTACTGATTGGGACAATCTATGTTGGCCTAAGTGTAAAGGAGGTCTTGGTTTTCAAAAAGCCAAGGATATAAATAACACCCTCTTAGCCAAACTTTCTTGGATGGTTGCATCTAAGAGAGAGCCTTTGTATGGCTATTTTGAGAGCTAGATATAAAGTGAGAAGAGATTGACTTCGAAAAAACCCTCCAAGTATTGCTTTTCTAGTTTGAAAAGCCATTGAAGGAGTTAAAGAGATCATTGTCAAATGTGCCTACTACCTTATCAGAGATGGAGCTTCAATCAATGTTTGACTTGACCCGTGGGTCCAATAGATCCAAGACTTCATTCCAAAGCCGGCATAAGTTGTCTTTGCCAAAACTCCCCTGATGTCTTTATGTTTATAGATAACTCAACTCATCACTGGAAATAGAGCCGGATTCATCACATCTTCGAACAATCATCTGCACAAGCCATCTTATCACTCCCCCTAGCCACTAGACAAAGAGACAATAAACTTATTTGGGTGGCCGATTCGAAAGGGGAGTTCTTAGCTAAATCGGCCTATTGGATTTCTAACTAGCAAAATACTCTGAGTATTTTGAGTGAGGCTCTTTGGAAAAAGCTCTAGAAAATCAATGTGCCTGAGAGGATCAAAATCCAAATGTGGAGAATTGCCACCAATGTACTTCCCATGAAATAGGCTTTGGCCCAAAGGCTGGAAATGGATAATCAAAGTTGTGTGCTCTGCGAGAATGACCTTGAAACAGCTTGCCATGTTTTCTTCCTTTGCCATGTTGCTAGAGATATTTGGTTCTCCACATATTGGGAGATTAGAGTTCAAGAACACAATATCACAAATTGTTCAGACACTATTAAACTTGTCCTTGCCCCCCCTCCCTCCCAACCCTTCTTCCTAGGATATTGACGAGGAGTAAATCTCTTCGATCATGGATTTTGTCCTGGACAAAATATGGCACTGGAGAAACCATATTACCTTCCAAGAAGGTTGGGTGGACATTCTCTCAACTAGTAATTGTATTCTGCACAAAGCTTCATAGTTCTCCAAGCCGCTCTTCCCAGATTCCTCTATGGCCCTGCAGCCCTCGTAGCATCCTGGTCACCCCCCTGCCCAACCATCGGTAGCTTTAGCTGTCAGCGATACATCCATAGCTTTAGTTGCCATAGCTAGAGATCATCATGGCGTTCCAATTAAATTATGGGTGAAGAAGCACTGCACCTGCCAACTCATTCAAGCCGAAGCTGCTGCTGTTCTCTAGGTAGTCAATCTAGCTTCCTCGGAGAGGTGGACAAATGTCATCTTTGAAGGCAACTCTAAGGATTGCTTTGACTCCCTCTTTGTGGAAGGCATTCAGCCAAATTGGTCCATCAGTGATATTGTTAGTGATGTCTTTAATCTTAGAGAGAATTTCCCTGTGTTTCTTTTGTTTGGGTTAGAAGAGCTTGCAACTCTACAGCCCATGTAGCTACAAAGTTCACTCTAAACACCTCCGTTTCTTGTTGTTTCAATAAGGAGAGTTTGTCAGCGGTTTTATCCGATGCTTCTAAGATAAACTTCCCCTCTGTTCTTCTCTTTTTTGATTAATGACATTGAAGCTTATCAAAAAAAAAAAAAGAAGAAGAAGAAGAAGAAGTTAGTTCAGAATGTTGTAGTTTTAATTGGTAGCAGTGTATCTTATTGAAATGAGAATATTAATTACCATGGATGAAATCATTGTTGTTTCCATTTGAATAAAGTTACTACGACACTAGGAGAACCAGAAAATTATGCAAACAAATTACATTATATGGAACTTTTACTCCTGCTAGATTTTATTATATAATTGGAATTCAATAGATTCGACATCATAAATAATCAGTATTAAAAGTTTGAGAACCTAAAAATTTTACCTAAAAAATAAATAATAAAATCAAGTACCCAAAAAATTCCTTGTGTAAAGGTTTATTGGAAGTTAGCACAACTTCTTAAATTATAAAATTTTAGCTTACATAATCACCTTTTGTCTGTCAAGTTCTGAATGAACTGAGCGAGAGTGGCAAATTTGGGGCTTTTTTGAATTTCACGATGAGAGGATAGGTAGAGAGAGAGATGGATTTGATTTTCAAGTTGGAGAGAGTGAAAGAGAATTGGAGAGAGAGAGAGAGTGAGGCCAAATTATGTTTCTAGGTTTTAGACTTTTAGTTGCAATGGAACTCGATATCCTAATCATCGAGTTCCACTTTAATTTTTTTTTTTTTAAATTTCCAAAGAAGTCGATTTTACAGACACAAAATCGATTCCAAAAGGATGGTATTTTGCTACATAGTTCACGAACAATGTTAATTTGCTGAAAATTTCGGCAATTTGAGGTATTTGGCCATTTTGGCCTTACAATCTAAGTAAAACCCTTATTGAGACTCTACGACCTTTAGACAATTTACAACTGAAGCCTTATACGAGTCCAAATCTTCTGTCCTACTTTTCCTACTCCATTCTCTACTCCACCAATCAAAACTTGCCACGTATTCACCTAATTAATTAAATACTACTATTAATTAATAAATGTAGTATTAATAAGTCAATAATTATAGTATTTAATTAATTAAGTGAACACGTGGCAAATTTTTATTGGTGAAGTATAGAGTGGAGCAAAAAAAGTGAGACAGAAGATTTGGACTCGCCTTACACTGCTTCAAATTCTCTAGACTTTTCAGCTACATGAATGTTACGTGGATGGCACACCCACGATCATGACCAGAACCTCCGATCGGCTCTAATAAACTTCTAGAGATTTACTTCGGAACAATAACTCTGTGATCTTGTGTATTTCAATTCACTACTCGAACGCTTGAATCACCATGTTGAATTTCTCTCCATCTAAACACGGGAAGTAAATATTTGGCTTGTATAATACCTTTCTTTAGGGTACAAAAACAGCCTCTCAAGCCTCTTAAAAATCATGTAAAGGAGTCTCTTAAATACTAGCAGTAACTGGGGTACAAAATCCTGAGCACATGCTCGATCAAGTGGTTGTGAAACTTCTACCAAGCCTTGATCGAAAGGTAGTCTAACACAGAATGTTTTGTCTTTCATAAGTTGTGTCTTGCACAATTTGTCATGAATTTGATTCAATCTTCAAGGGCACTTTATAGACTTAATTTGATAGATTACAAACTCGTCGAATTTGCCAACACTAACAACATTAACCTTAACAATGATTATTACCATATTATTCAAATATGTGATCACAATAGCATGGTTATAAACCACAAATTGCAAGCACCAAATTATAAAGCAATAAAACAACAGACACCAAATTTGGTGATCAACTAGAAAATGATGGATAACAGTCAAAAGGATAAACCACTACGAGGAAAACCTACTCCAACTAAGGAAACACAGTATATGAAAAGAAGTTATAAATCTAGTGCAAAACCTTTGTTCTAGACAATACCCATTATCTGAACTTGTTGCTATGACCCATAACAACTTCAAAAACTCTGAATTTTTTGTATATGACCTCTTTCACGAATAACCCACAAACGAGAACCTTTGAACAACTCTAAGGAACCTCCTCAAAGATTTCATAACATAGTGAACTCCATTAGGATGAAGCCTCTATGTTTTCAAGATCTTTGATAACTTAACAAAACCATAGAATACATGTCAATATGCTCTCTGTTCTCACAGGTTGGAAGGTGAAGGATTTGATCTTCAAATATGTGTTGCTTTTAAAAATCTGCTTCTACATGCCTATGAAGTCTTGATATAAAGGGCCATAAATAGGCGTTCCAATTAGGGTTTGGAAAACACAAGCACCGACTTCATTAAAACATGTTACTTACTAAATCCCCAATTTTCAATCAACTGAGTAGCAGTTGAAATTTTGTCAGAAACCCTATTTCAATAGATCATAAAGTGATCAAAAGTCTGTCAAAACTTGGGGGTTTTGATCAATCGAGAGACGATTGTATGGTAGTCGAAATCTATACAAAGTGTCTTCTTTGAATTTCGTCACACTTCAATATTGAAAATTGAGTGACTCATTACTGACTCATGATTTATTACATTGTCATGGACTTTGCAAATCTAATTCCTAAGACATGTATTAAATAAAAATAATTTTTTTCATGAACTCAGTAAATAATCCAAATGTTTTTATGAAGAAAATTACTACTAAATATGTAATCAATTTGCAACGAGCATGTCAATAGATTGTATTATGTAAGTAATTTGTTCTTTCCCCTAGAATCATATTTTTCATTCCATCTTTAAAGTCACTCATGTAGATTACACATAAATAATTTTTTGCTTCTTTATTACATACCAATTAATTAGGGGTACAAAGTATATACATTAACATGATCATAAACAAAATTACACTAAACACTATACACAATTAAGTACAGCACAAGGCCCATGCAAATTTGGAAACACCTGTAAATTTCATCACCCTCAACCCTCTAATATGATGGTTTCATTGAATTTTTCACCTGCTTATCCAACCGCCCAGTCTCCAACTACGCCTGGTCAGCAGTCATATCCAGGAGGAATTACAGATTGGTCAAGAGCATCTTTTATTCCCAGTCCACGCTGGCAAGGACAGTCATATCCAGTTGGAATTGCGAATTGGTCAAGTGCATCTTTTATTCCCAGTCCACTCTGGCAAGGACCTTCGAGTTATGCACCTTGGCTTCTACATCGATCGAATGCATTAATCGATCTGCTTGGATCAGTCTTGCCTTCAGAGACCCAGCAGCAGACGGTTCGAAACAGTCAGATTTATGGAACCTCATGGCAAGGTGAATCAGCTAATGCAGGATCTCAAGGGAAATTCGATGCTTTGCAGAGGAAGAATGTACTTCCTGAGAGACCTGGCCAACCTGAATGCCAATTTTATACGGAAACTGGTGACTGTAAGAATGTACTTCCTGAGAGACTAATTCCTGCTTCAGACTATGTCTCGAATCCCACGGATCGTTTTCCTCAGAGACCTGACAGACCTGAATGCTTATATTACATGAGAACTGGTTACTGTAAGTTTGGTGCATCATGTCAGTTTCATCATCCTAGAGAGAGACCAATTCCTGCTTCAGACTGTGTCTCGAATCCCACGGATCTTCCTTCACAGAGAGAGAGTGTATATCCTGAGAGACCTGACGAAACTGAGTGCATATATTACATGAGAACTGGTTTCTGCGGGTATGGTGCAAAATGTCGGTTTCATCATCCTAGAGAGAGATTAATTCCTGCTTCAGAAACTGCCTCGAGTGAAAAGCATGATGACCCTGATGAGCCAAAACGACTTGTATCAAATCTATAGTTTAGGCTAAACTGCAGATAGTTTAAGCTTAGTGCAGTTTAGTTGTTAATTAGTGGAGTTAGTTACTGATTATGTACACGTCAGTCACTGATTGATCTTCACAATAATTTGTTAGAATTGATTAAAACTCTACGGAGTCAATTATGTATCCATATATGTACTGAGCTTGTAATCCCAATCACTGAATCAAGAATCATAATATTCAATTCACAAAAATAGCTCCATCTTTTACTCTGTTTTCTGCATATTGCTTTGGGTCTTCCTTTCTACATTTCTCTTCATTAACTCCCATGGGTCTTCCTTTACGTCTGGGAGAGGCTTTGTGCATCTTCTATTCTTGCTATGGTTTCTGCAAATTCGGTCCAAGTTGCAAGTTCGACCACCTCATCGATATCAGCAAATATGTCTCTTTATCATCATCAGGAACTGCTACATTAAGTTTGTCATCAGAAGAACTTGATGATGCAGGCAAAGGCCAGGCAACTTTCACTGTGGGAGAGTAGACAGATGCCTTCTGGTGATGATAACATTGACACGGTTACATGAAGACACAATTCTTTTACTTTTTATGGTCTTTTGGGGTTAAGAAAGAGTTATCTGTAAATTCATTTCTCATTGCTGGAGATGTACCAAGTTCATATCAAGTTAATTCTGTTCTGAAAATGCAAATCAGTTGACAGACTTGAATCTCCTGAATTTTATATTGCTGCATAGTATAAAAATTAAAAACTACAAATATTGTCACATATGGTGATTGGTGAATTCCAATGTGAACATTTCAGCCTGTCTTTCTGATTTTAATGTTTTATTTTTTTCCCAATACTTTGTGTAATTTTTATTTTATTTTAACGGAGTGGGATTTTATTTCAACCCTATCTTCCAAAAATCCTAATTCTCTGATTTTAAAGACCAAATTGTGATAAAATTTTCAGCTGCCTATCACTGAGTAATTTTTTAACCGAAATCATGCATTTAAAACGTTGGAAAGCTTATGAAGAGTAGATTTTTGGCATGTTAACATATTTTAGAAATGACTAACATAGTTAAAAAAAGAAAAAAAGAAAAAAAAAAGAGAGAGAGTAATGCTTCGTCTATAATATTTTCATAACAATTTCACAATAAAACTTAGGTGGAAATTTATTACTGATTTTTATTTGGGCTTACTACTAACGTTACTTTTTTTCCTATTTTACCACCTAAAATTTGTAGTAAAAATGTTGTACCTTTAACTTTACTCATCAAAAAGTTTTTGGGACACAGTAAACTAGGATTTGCAATTCCTCTCAATTTATACAACCAATCATCACCAAATTTTAGGGGCATATGTTTGGAATGATAATCTATAACCATATGTAATTTACACGGTCAAAAACAAATAGACGCATGAGCTTCCATGTGAGACCCATTAGTTGCTAGAAGTCCCTCCAATGGTACAGAGAAAAAATCTTCACGAAATTTGATTCCCAAACAGCAAGGAAACTTTTTAACATCCACTTATCACCCACACAACCTCAAGTGGCGGAGCCCGGGGGGGTGGGGCGCCAGAGGGGTCAATTCCCTTCCTCAAAATGAGTCTAAATTGAATTATAGGTACAAAACAATAAATTAAATTTTACATTTATATTATGTATAAAAATTAAATTAACATAAAATTTTTATTTATTTTTTTATTAATATCAATTAATATTTTTAAAATTTATTTTACTTTCAAAAATGAGGCCGAGCAAAAGTTGGTTGAAGAGGTGGTTATTTTATTTCCTCAGCACTATGTCAAATAATTTGTATGAATTGTGCAGATAAGGCTTAGTTTTGTTCAGCAAAAAAAAAAAAGAAGATAAGGCTTAGTTTTTTCGTGTTAAAAGCTAAAGGGGCATTAAGAATGCTCGAGAAAGAGATCGGAGGACTTTGCTACGTGATATGCTATTTGATATTTTTTATAAGGTTCAAATGCCACGTTATGTGTAAGGGCCTATGGCCCCCCAAATATTTTTAAAAACCTCTTCTAACGGTAACTAAAAGTATAGTCCGCTTCAATTTATTTAAGACCCGGCCCCCACAAGAGCAAAAACACACCCACACCCCCCCCCCCCCCCCCCCCCCCCCTCTACACATCAGTCAAATTTGGCTTTCAAATTCCCAACTTTTCACCTTAAAAAAAAGGTATTTTTGTAAATAAAAAGTTATGTAATGGCATTATAGAGTAGATAACATCCCAAGAAAGTTAATTTTTTTTGCCAAAGTCCACCCTCCCACTTGATATATGCCTCTCTACAGTTCTACTCTACGGCACTTCATAGTTCTACTTCATTTTTTATTTTTTAATAAAGGGAAATGTTAATCAATATTCTAATTCTAAGGACATTAGTTTAGGAACCATTTTTAAAAACATTTTATTGAAAAATGATGAAGTAATTAATTTTTCTGACAACTTTTTATATATTTTCCATGAAAATGATGTTAAAACTTTCCTAATTTGGTTTATTAACAATTGCCCTAAAGACAGTCGTTAACATGACCCTTTAATAAAAATTGTTACACACATCCTATTATACACACATTATTACACACTTATTTTTTAAATTGAAATCGTAGTTTGAATACACAATTTCAAAACTAAAATTGTGTTCTTCAACTTACTATATATTTTAATTCAAAAAATGTATGTAATAGTATATGTGTAACAAATTTTGTGTGACAAACACTACCTTTTTTTATATATATATTTTTTTCTATCTCAATTCTCAATTCTCTTGCCATTCCTTCTCTTTTGCAGTACATTCTATGTTACAAAATTCTTTTTTTTTTTCTTTTTCATCTTCTTTTTCAGTTTAATTTCAGTTTATTTATCTTATGATTTAAGAATTTATTTTTGACTATAGTTGTCTAATCTTGTTGAAATTAAATTCTATTTATTTTATGGTTTCTTATAGTGATTTTATTATATTTAATTTCTATGAATGTAATGGACTTATGATTTTTCATAAGAATTAGAGAAACACTGGATAAAAATAACCTTATGATACTCAATCGAGTGTTTAGCTTGTTAGTATTTTTAAGTGTTGATAAAAATTACACTGATAAAAATTTTGATAACAATGATCTTGTAGTATTACATATGAGTTATGACTTACTTTGGATTTAATAAATAAACTAAAGCATAAAGACATGTATGTATATACGTATGTCATGGTTTGAGTATTTCTTGAATTACAAATCAATATGATAGTTTTACCTTGGCCCCTACAAACAAAAATTCCTAACTACATCCCTGCAAATGCACTTTTGATCCATTCAGTTCTTTCATTCTTTCATACTTGTATAGTATATAGGTAATGAAATAAAATTCATCTCAAAGTAAACAGTTAAAAATCAATATACTTTATGATGTGGATCTACTTATTATTATTCACGAAATCCTTTTAACATCAATGTTATACTGAAAAATAGGTAGTCATGTTGTAGCTTCTAAATTTTGATCATACACAGTGACATTCATTTTCCAAGAGACTGTAATTGCCACAATACTTAGCTTAAACAAGACAATGCCTCTTTCTGTATAAAATTTCTAGATTATTATTGTTGGTGTGGGTGTATGTTCCAAACACTTTTATTCTTATTTACTTTCTAGCCGTTGGAAATTTATGAGTAAAATAGCCGTTGGGCAATTATGAGAAATATAGCCGTTGGGCAATAATTGATAATATAGTTGTTGGGCTTTTAAGAGTTATTAGTAACCAATAACTATAGACTATTATCTTCATAAGTAGCCTATATAATACTCATCATAACACATTTTCTAATAGATTCTTTTGACTACTCTATGTTTTAAATATACACAATTTTACTATCTTTCTCTCTCACATATTTTTTCTACAAGAATATTTGTTCTAAGAAAAGGCAATAGAGGGTTGTTCTTAAACCTTTTGTGAGTGGAAGTGCGTACATCACAAAAGTTGACGCTATAGTTTAATCTTGGGGGGTTGTTTGGCCAAGAGAACCAATTGCACCAAGTTTTACTTTAGGTGGCATGAATCAACCTTTAAGGACAACGCTTTCGCAGCGTGATTATATAGCATTGTGAGATTGTTCTAAATTCCTTTTTTTATTTTATGTTCTTGCTAATTATTTGGGATATTATTTTTGTATCAAAACTTGTTTATTCACTATTATTTTTCCAACAATTATTGGCAGTTGTGTTAATTATGTGTTGGTCTTACTTGGACCCCTTCCACAAAAAGAAGAGTGGAAAAGAAACATTTTTTTGATAAGTGTTAGGAAAATTAACTTTAGAATTTTCAAACCCTTTTTGTTTTTTGACAAAAAAAAAAAAAAAAAACAAAATAATCAGCTAATTAATTTAGGCATTCAGAAAATACTTAATCATGCAATATGTAGCAAGTAGGAAAATAATCAGCTTTCTAGACTTCTGGGAATTGCATCCTCCATTGATCACTTTAGTTCATCTTAGACTAATAATAGTGAGACTAAGATGACTGTGCTCCTTTCTTGTCTGTTTTAGACTTTTATTGGACATGAGATAAGATACAAGTTGTAACTTGCTATCCTTTTGCCTGGTAGGTCAAATTTTCTCCTAGGTGATGACACATCATTTGTTTACTTTGAATGTTATTTTGCATTATGAATTCCATAATGATATGGTTTTTGCATTTATATAATATATATAATTTTTCTATGCATTTTATTCTGTGTTTACATGTATCTCTAATTGTGTCACCTTTCCAATTTTTGTTCCATTTACATATACTTCTAGTTCTTAGTGCATCCACGTTGGTGGTGATAAATTTTATAACTTCTACTACTTTAAAAAAAAAAAGCCATTTTCTCCATTTTAACTGACCATTTCACAACTCTCTCCACGTTCTTATTTTCACAACAAAGTTAAACATGATTTATTAATTTATTATTTTTTCTTTCTCTTCTTCTCTGTCTCTTTTCCCTCTCTTCAAGCCACCAAACTCAATGCCCAAATCATTTACCACCACCATTGCAGCCACCACCATGGCACCACCAAATCACAACCACCATCATGGCAGCCTCAAGGTTAACCAAAAAACTAGCAACCAACAGGGAAAAAAAACACAACCAACAGAAAAAACCCAAAAGCAAAATTCATAGAGCTACAAGCCACACCAACCCATCCTAACCGACCCACAAACCATGAACCCCGCACTAACCCACGAACCCCACCACCAACACTGCCACACTGACCCATCCCAACCGCCACAAGCTGACCCACCAAATCCACAGCAACCCATGGCCTAATCAAGAGCCCACCACCACCGCAACTGTTGGGGAAAAATCCTAATCCCCTCAATGTCTATGTGTGAATTAAAATATATAACTACCAAGCAATAGCAATATTATGGAAACAAAAAATTTTTCAGCAAGCACCACATAAACACAACCATACAAGAATACCAAATCTTACGTGGAAATACTCCAATGTAGAGGGAAAAATCACAGGGCAGCTCCGAAAAATATCCATTATGAAATAAAGATTACAACTATCAAGTTTATGCTAAACTTGAGTCCACAATAAATTAGATATACAACAAATAAATCTTAAGGAGTAAATACAATCTCACCACAAAGCTAGTAGCAAAATCTTCCTCTGAGTACTCCAACTCTCCATGGTTGTCGCACTCAAAAACTCTATGAGAACTCTACCAATTTATCTTCCTTGTGTGTAACTTAAGCAAAGAAAAATGTCTCATTTTTTTTTTCACTCTCTCACACTCTCATTGTGTTTTTCTCTATCTCTTCATTCGGACTGCACCTCTCAAGCTGAAGCTATCTCTCTTTCTCTGTGTCTTGCTCCCTCTAGAACTTACCCCAAAATGGCCAAAAATGGCTCTCTGTTTGCTTAAGCTTCACACAATTTTCTTTCTTCCTTCAGCGTGTTAGACACACTTGAGTTAAGTCTCATTAAGAGGCATGGCTGACTTGAAGACTTTTGGAAGCAAGCTCATAAATGAGCTTTGACCATAATGTGAGATGGACCCACACAGTGCTTTGCACCAAACAATCTCCCCCTCTAGCCCACTACGGAGGAGATCTTCAACCTAAGTATTCAATTAGAATTCATGCTGGCCAACCCAGCACAAAGCTTTAGCTTTTCTCTAAACACAACCTTGGTCAACATGTCAGCTGGATTTTCATCTGTGTGAATCTTCTCTAATTCAAATGACTGTTGTTCAACAACTAGTCTAAACCAATGGTATCTCACCTCAATGTGCTTCGAGCGTGAATGATACATAGTATTCTTACTCAAGTCTATAGCACTCTGACTATCACAATTAACTACATAACCATCTTGCTTCAAACCCAATTCTTGGAGAAATCGTTTCAACCAAAGCATCTCTTTATCTGCTTCATTAGCTGCAATATACTCAGCCTCAGTTAAAGATAAGGCAACACACTTCTGCAATTTTGACTGCCCTGATACAGCTTCTCCTGCAAAAGTAAATAAATACCCAGATGTAGATTTCCTACCATTAAGGTCACCTGCCTAATCTGTATCTACATAACCCTCAAAAACTGGTTTAGAATCACCAAAAGTCAAGCACAATTTAGAGCTACCCCTCAAATACCTAAAAATCCACTTCACTACTTCCCAGTGATCTTTACCAAGATTAACCATGAACCTACTGACAACACCAACTGAGTGAGCAATATCTGGTCGTGTGCAAACCATGGCATACATCAAACTCCCAACTGTTAAGGAATAAATGGTTGATGCTATATCTTTTTCTCTTTCTTAGATGAAGAACAAGATTTCTTTCTTAGCTTGAAATGAGCACCAAGAGGTGCATTGACTGGCTTGGCATGCTTCATATTGAATCTTTAAAGAACCCGCTTAATATATTTCTCTTGTGATAACCATAACTTTTTAGCTTTCCTATCACGAAGAATTTGCATACCCAAAATTTGTTTTGCTGGACCCAAGTCCTTCATATCAAATGACTTGAACAAGTCTTTTGAATTTCCAATCATACCTGCATCTTGTCCTACTATCAACATATCATCTACATATAGCAAAAGAATTACAAATTTACCATTGGGAAATTTTCTGACATACACACAATGATCTGCATTTGTCCTTGTATACCCATGACCCACCATGAATGAGTCAAACTTTTTGTATTATTGTCTTGGAGCTTGCTTCAAGCCATAAAAACTCTTCTTTAACTTACAAATCATATGTTCTTTCCCTTTACTTTGAATCCCTCTAACTGATCCATGTAGATTTCTTCTTTCAAATCACCATGAAGAAAAGCAGTCTTCACATCAAGTTGCTTAAGCTCAAGATCCAAGCTAGCTACTGATCCTAGAACTACTCGACTGGAACTCATTTTGACTACTGGAGAAAATATCTCATCAAAGTCAATCCCTTGTTTCTGACTGAAACCCTTAACCACCAATCGAGCTTAATACTTCACTAACTTGTCACCATCTTTCTTTAGCTTGAACACCTATTTGTTTCTCAGTACCTTCTTGCCTTTAGGAAGTTCCACCAAGTCATAAGTCTTATTCTTATTCAAAGAATTCATCTCTTCATGCATAGCCTTCAGCCAGCTTTGCTTATCCTTATGAGACTGTACTTCCTGAAAACTTTCTAGCTCCCCCTCTTCAGTAATCATAGTATACTCAGAAGTGGGATATCTAGTTGATGGACGATGCTCTCTAGTAGACCTTCTCAGCTGAGGTTCTACCATCTCTAATGGAAGAGGCTGCTCCCCCTGCTCAACATCATCTGTATCTGTCACATTATCACCATCAACACCTGCTGGCTCATTAGCATCAAATTCAATTGGTTCATCACCATAATTCTCATCTTGTATCTCTTCCCTATTTGTGGTATTATCTAAGGAAGAAGAGGTAGGTGTAAGATCAGGAATACCTTCAACTGTAGCTTTAGGCTTCTCAGTTTTCTCAAAGTCTACCAAGTTTTCATTCTTATGAAAAACTATCTCTCGACTTCTAATCATCTTCTTTTCTTTTGGATCCCATAACTTGTAGCCAAAATCTGCATCTCCATATCCAACAAATATACAAGGAGTGGATTTGCTATCAAGTTTCGATCTTTGTTCCTTAGGCACGTGAACAAATGTCTTACACCCGAATACCTTCAAGTGAGAGTAAGAAACATCTTTCCTTGTCCATACTCTTTCGAGAATATCAAAATCCAAAGGAACAGATGGAGATCTACTAATTAGGTAGCATGCAGTCACAACAGCTTCACCCCGAAATGACTTAGGCAGATTAGCCATTCTCAACATACATTTGATCTTCCCAACAATAGTGCGATTCATCTTTTCTGCCACACCATGTTACTGTGGGGTACTAGGAACTATCTTCTCATGTCTAATGTCTTTCTCGGAGCAGTAACTCTTGAATTCATTAGATGTGTATTCACCTCCGTTATCACTACGAAGACACTTCAAAGGCTTCTCTTTCTCTTTTTCCACCATGGCATAGAATTTCTTGAAGTACTCAAATACATGGTCTTTTGTTTTCGAAGCATAAACCCATACCTTTCGTAAAGCATTATCCATAAATGTAACAAAATATTTATTGTCACCTAAAATCTCAACATCAATGGGACCACGTACATCATAATAAACAAGATCTAATACATTGAGTTTTCTAGTAGAGGGTATATTAAATGAAACTCTATGTTGTTTACCAAATAAACAAAAGTCACAAGGATTTAGTGGCGTACCTTTGGCAAAGGGAATGAGAGACATCTTTGCCAAAATTTGCAACTCTTTTTCACTCATGTGAGCCAGCCACCTATGCCACAAGTTAGGCGAAGAATCCTCCCGAGCTATACTAACAACATCATTGCATAACTTTACTTGTTTTTTGTAAAGTGTACAACAAATCTTCCCTCTAGCAAACACGAATGATCCTTTGCTAAGCCTCCATTTTCCACACGGAAATAATTTCCATAACCTTTTTTTTATCAAGAACATGAGTGGAAATCAAATTCAGGCGAATATCCAGAACATGTCTCACATCCTTCAAAATCAGGGTGTATCCAGTGTTAGCCCTAACACATATATCACCAATTCTTACAATGTTCGCATAACTATCATTGCCCCTTTACTCTCCCAAAGTTTCCCGCTTTGTATGAAGTGAATAACTCCTTTCTTGGAGAGACATGGCAGGAAGCAGCTGAATCAATCACCCATTCAACATAAAGATCTGAAACTGTACAACAATGATCTTGTCCTGTGGCTAGGACCTCATCTTCCAACACTATAACAACAGCAGTGTTTTCATCATCTGCCTTTTTCTAATTTTTATCCTTTTTCTGTTTGTTCTTCTAAGCCTCGCAATTTCTTTTCATGTGACCTTCTTTATCACAGTAAAAGCACTTGAATTTTCCTTTCAACTCTGACCGACTTTTGGATTTACCTCGCCCCTTAGAATTTCTACTCTTACTCGTCCCCTTGTTCTTTGTGACAAAAGCCTATGCAATATCCTTGCCCATATCATTTCTTCTAGTTTCTTCATTAAGCAAACTATTTTTAACCATGGCAAGTTGTAACACACCATTCGGAGTAGAATTACAAAGTGACACTACCAAAGTCTTCCAACTGTCAGGTAAGGAACTCAGAATAAATAAAGCTTGCAACTCATCATCTATTACTAGCTTCATTGTAACCATTTGATTAGCCAAATCTTGGAACTCACTAAGGTGCTCGGCAATGGACTCACCTTCCTTAAGCTTCAAATTCACAAGCTTTCTAGCAATAAAAGCTTTATTATGAGCTGTCTTTCTTTCATAAAGACTCCTTAATTTTTCCCAAAGAACCTCTGCATTTGTTTTCTGAGACACATGGTGAAAAACACTGATATCGATGTATTATCTAATACACCCGATAGTTTTTCTATTTAATTTCTCCCAGTCTCTATCTGACATATCACTAGGCTTGGCACTATCACCCTCAATAGGGTCATGCAAATCCTTGCAATAAAGGACATCCTCCATCATCGGCCTCCAAATCGAATAATTTGATGCCGAGAGTTTAACCATAGTATTCATAGTCATATTCTCCATTTAATCTAACACAAGACAGTCAAACCCAAGCAACCAAAAGCTCTAATACCACTTTTTGGGAAAAAATCCTAATCCCCTAAATGTCTGTGTGAATTAAAATATATAACTACCAAGTAATAGCAATATTATGGAAACAAAAAAAATTTCAGCAAGCACCACATAAACACAACCACACAAGAACACCAAATCTTACATGGAAAACCCTCCGGTGTAGACTTTCAACCTGCTAGTTTGCTGATTACCCTCTCTGCAATAAAATTATATTGGCTCTTTGGTGCTCCTTTGTGTTTAAGGGGAAAGCCCAAATACTTCCCTAAGTTGTTAGTGGCATGGATGCCCAGCTTCTCACAAATTATTTCTTTCAAATCAGGGGCAACATTTTGGGAGAAATAAATCTGAGACTTTTCTACACTTACCTTCTGCCCCGATTTAGCATAGAAACATTCCAGGACTTCCATGATAGCTTCACAGTTATCTTCACTTGCTTTGTCAAACAACATTATGTCATCAACAAAGAACAGGTGTGATATGCCAATATTATCCATGGAGGCTTTAATAGGAGTCCAATTTCCTTCCATACACTCCTTTTTAATGAGACTGCCTAAATATTCCATACATAGAATGAATAGGTATGGAGAGAGAGGGTCATCTTGGCAAATGTCCCTCGTTGGGCTAAAGGTTTCTATAGCACCTCCATTGAACAAAATGCACATACTTGTGGAAGAGATGCAACTCATTATGAACTTGACGAGCTGGTCAGGGAAGTGGAAGGCTTGCAACACTTTATGAATAAAATTCCACTCAAGTCTGTCATAGGTTTTTTCAAGATTTACTTTTTTGGCCATGTACCCTATTTTCCCTTTCTTATTATCAATAGAGTGGATAAGCTCCTGGGCAATAAAGATATTATCCAGTCCTCTTCTCCCTGGAATAAAGGCTGCTTGCACTGGAGAGATTAGGCTGCTAAGGAGAGGTCTAAGCCTAGCAATGATGACCTTTGTGACAATTCTATAAACTGAATTGTACAAACTAATGGGCCTGTAGTTGTTGATAGACTTAGGGTTTGGGCATTTAGGAATTAGTGCAATCAGAGTCTTGTTAAAATACTCTGGTACCATTCCTATGCTAAAAATGTTTCCCACTTCTTTGTATACCATCTCACTAACTTCATTCTAGAATAATTGGAAGAACCCAACATGTAATCAGTTTACCCCTAGAGCCTTAAAAGGCTTTAGAGCCCACAATCTGGCATTTATCTCTTCATATGTGACTGCATGGTTCAGTTTAATCTTATCATTTTTAGACACGAAGGCATTGGAAAGACTATATAGGCGTACATCCTTTCATGTACAAAAGAAAAAAAAATATTGTAACGGTATTGATTGGAAGTATTATGATATATTGGTGCGTATCGTATGAATCATAAAATCTTATGTATCATACGATACATAAATATGTGAGTTAAAATGAGTTTTTTTGTTAATATTTTTGCATTAATTTATTTCAATACATCAAGTTATTAGACTTGTTTTTAACACAAAATTACTGGGTTATTTAATTGAGCCCAATAAACTAACATGTCCTCGAATATTTTTTTTTCTCCTACAAAATTTGGATTACACATTTGACACTTCACTTTCATGTAAATTTCTTTTATATATTAGGAGTAAAGTATTAAAAGACAATATAATTATTGTTTTTACTTTGGCTATGATTGTTATAAGTCTAAGAAGCTATAATGCAAAAAAGAAATATAAAGAAAAAATTATTAAAATAGAATAACAATAAGAAATAGTAAATGTTGATGATGATGTAAAAAATGTCAATGAAGAAATAATCTCACAAGATGAACATGATAACATTGATTTGGATTGAGTTTATTAGGCAATATGATGAGTATTAGTAAAACATTATTATTTTAGCTCATATGTGTATTATCACTTTTGATTTCAATAAATTTGAATGTATATGCCAAGCCAAGTTCAAACTTTTAGACTTTTTGACAAGCTCGAGTTCAAACATCATTTATAGCCTTGGTTCTAATTTGAGCCAAGCTTAAACATTTTAGATTTTACATTCGTTGTCGAGCCAAATTAGAACACTCATTACTTGACCAAACTTGACTAGTTTACATCTCTATTCTTAAGGGTCCAAAAAGCAAAAAAAGAATTTGCTAAACGAACACTATAGTATTGTCCTCCTACAAGGTTGTTTTATTTTAAGGATAATGTTATACGTACAAACTATTTTATACAATTTTGCACAGTTGAAAAACAAATAAAATTTTGATTTCTATCATATTGTGATTGGAAGTTACGATTTTAGTTTTTTTTTTTTTTTTTGTGTGTGTGTAAAATTATATAAAATAATTTGTGCAATAAATGAGCAATACTAATTACTACAAACACTTTTACAACATTTTTACAAACATATTACAAATTTTCACTTAACATTTCCTTTTATATCACAAATACCCCTACCCCACAACAAGGCAAAAAATAGCCAAATATCACTATTTTTCGAAATTATTAGTATTTTACCATTGTTTGAGAAATATGTAGGTATGTACCATTTTTTGAAACTCGAGTTTCACAACAAGGCAAAAATAGCCAAATATCACTATTTTTCGAAATTATTAGTATTTTACCACTGTTTGAGAAATATATAGGTATGTACCATTTTTTGAAACTCGAGTTTCACAAACATGAACTTGATATGGAACTCGAGTTTACAAAAATTGTGGTGATTAAAAAAGTTTACTTGGAACTCGAGTTTAAGGAACTCGAGTTCCTTGTACTATAAAATTTATTGCCTGTGTTTCAAACTCTTTTGCTACCTGTTTCACTACCTTTTCACAATTGTTAACTTATCTGTCATCCCACGTGACCCTAACAAAGGAAAGAAAAAAGTGAAACCCACACCTGGATGCCAATGAGAAAACGAGAAGAATAAGAAACAAAATTGGAAGTCAACAATTGTGGCTGAAAGAAAAAAGTGAAACCCACACCTGGAAGCCAATGAGAAAACTGACGAATAAGAAACAAAATCGGAAGTCAACAATTGTGGTGGTGTGAGTGGTATGGGAATTGGTTTTACATGGTACTCGAGTGTCTAAACTCGAGTAACACACAACATACTCAAGTTCCACGTAATCGAGTTCCGTGTGACATTTTTTATGGTACTCGATACTCGATTTTCTTAAACTCGATTTTTTAAAACTCAAGTTTAAAAAATGTAATACATTGCTAAATATTTCTCAAACAGTGGTAAAATACTAATAATTTCAAAAAATGGTTATTTAGCTATTTTTGCCTTTTTGTGGCACTAGCATTTCTTTAAGATTAATGTTTAGTTATTCTTCACTAATTTTGAGGAAATATTATTGTAGCGCAATATTCTAGTTCCTTCAAAAATTTATAATATAACTCCAGGTGAATTATGAATTGGAAGAAAACCTAGCAAACAAGATTAAAATTTTGGGGTCCTTTAGCTCATATACTAATCTATCATATCTAAGGGATAAATTACATAATCATAAACACTCATTTAATTTGTACCGTCTTATTCTTTTTACTTTTTCAAGCCATTAGAAAATTCCCAATAATAAAAACCAAGAATCCATCAAAATAAACTAAAAAGCAATGTTAGGACCGCAAGCAATCACACCACTTTTGTTACAATTGATCACGTGGTGAGTTTTAAGTGGTGAAGAAAAATTGTGGGTCTATGTAAGTCCACACTCACACCTCCACCATTCACACTTTGCCACTCAAAACTTGAAATTGCTACGGCAAAATTTGTGTCAGTGATCCTAGCATTAAACTAAGGGTTTTACTAATGTATACCCTAGCATTAAACTATGGGTTTTACTAATGTATACCCTTAAAGAATTCATTAATACGTTTTGTGTTTCGTAAGGAAACTTTTGTTAAGATATTTAAATAACATTCCTCACTTAAAGAATGTATTTAGAGAATTCTTTAAAGCAGTTTTTAGAACTCAAGTAGCAATATTTGACGGCATTGTAGTAAATATTGTGAAAAGTGTGGGTCCCACTAAAACTGAATTGACATGACAACTTCTCTCTCTCTCTCTCTTGAATAAAATAAATTATGGTAAACTATGTATTTGGTACTTATCCTATACACCATATTCAATTTTATCTCTAACATTCAATTGTGTCAATTTGGTCTGTAACTTTTTAATACTGTGTTAATTTAGTCCATACTATTATCTTTTGGATGAAAATTGATGACATGTCTAATGACCAAAATAAACAAAAATTTATTTTAGTCGTTTGTCATGTTAGCAATTTTCATCTAAAATATTACGGCAGTGACTAAATTGACACAACACTAAAAAGTTGGAGATCAAATTAACACAATTGAAAGGTTATGAACCAAATTGAAATATGGTGTAAAAGATATGAATTAAATATGTAGCTTACTCAATAAATTATTTTACATGACAAGTTGACAAGTTTCTCTCTTTTCAATAAAATAAATTATTTTACACTATTTATGTGAGAGTAATACACACTTTTAATAAAAATAAATAAATACCCATGCCAAACACCAATTTGATGTTTTCAGTTTTAAAAGAATGTTAACAAAATATGCTACTAAACACATTTTTTTTGCATTATAAGTACTTCAAAGACATATTTTAGTACACTTTTTAAATCGCAGTTTTCATATTATTTTGAAAACCAAAACTATAATACTCTTACCAAACAGGTATCACCCTTAAACTAATACATGTTTGTACTTTTTTTGAACACCCTTTCCAAATAACAATAAATATAAAAAAATTAGTTAGTTGTCATGTTTCAAAACAATGCTGAAAACTAGCATTTCAAGTGTCTAAAACTTGAGTTCTAAGACAAAATTCAAGTTTTTAAGTCTCGATTTGTAAGAGAATGGCTCTGATGTGGAAAAAAATCCATGCGGAAATCGAGTTTTAAAGACTCGAGTTTCATAAATTGCAGGAAAACGCCGCTATAGGGCTCTAAAACGTCACTATAGGGCTTCCTGAACCTGGTATGGGGAGAGCACACTTACAAATTTTTTTTTGCAGGAAAACGCCGTTATAAGGTTTTAAAACGTCACTATAGGATTTAAAAACGCCACTATAGGAGGAAATTTTTTTTGCATGGAACTCGAGTCTTAAAGACTCGAGATTTATGTAGCATTTTCAATTCAAGTCATCCAGCCAAACACTCGCAAAGCGAGTCTTTGCTACTCGAGTTTTAATATGGATCTCGAGTTTCTAAAACTCGAGATGCTATTTTTCTTAAAACTTTGAAACGTTGCCTAACTTATTACGTAGAATCCCCTCATCAGTTTACTCTGTAAATTTCCTCAACTTTTTTTTTATAAAGATTTCCAACTTATGATGCCTATTCCCAATAATAATTTTTTAGTATAAAACCAAAATATCAACTAATTTTTTTTGTAAGCAAAAATTAAATCATAAATATTTTATTCAACTATAAATATTTCTACTGATTGAGCTGTTTAAAGCGTGTCCTTCTCTGTACATCTTGTAGTTTCTCGAATTACGCAGTAGTTGACTTGGAAACTGGGTATGCAAGACTTGTGAAGAGACTATAAGGAGGATAAATTGTCAGACGAAGGTGGGATACCCCATGTGAAACTGAACCCTGGTCTGTACATTGGGAAATGGGAATGAGGGCGGGGGGGAGGGGGGTGAATTCTCCACATTACACGCGCAGGCCGCATAAAATTTTTAAATATTTTATGTACATCTTGTAGTTTCTCGAATTACGCGGTAGTTGACTTGGAAACAAGCGTATTCGGTTTTGTTTTGTTCTCGATTTTTCAAAGCTACGGAAGTTTCCGAGAAGGTTGGTTTCCTTGCTTTTATTTATTTTTTAATTTTTTAGTAAACAGTTTCCTGCATCTTTCCGCTAATTACGGAGGGAATGATAGTGGGTGTGCAGTGGCTTCTACTAGCATTCCGTCGTCTCTTTGATTTCTTTTGTTTGTATAGTTTACTTGCTTCTTGCCAACTCCTTTTGAATACATGACATTCTGTCTTAGAATCTCAACCCTAACTCGCCGCTGTTTGAACACAGTTCCAGTTCCAGACCTGTGAAAAAGACAAAGAAGAAAAAAATTTTTTTTTTGAACGCACCGTTTCATTTTACATAAGATTGGACAATTAAATCAAACGCACAGTTTCAGGCTTGGCACGAAAATCAGTTAGAGCAGCGTAATTAACTCTGTCAGTGCAGTGTTAACTTAATGGTTTAGCTTAATCTTGTTGTGTATAAACCACTCTGTGGGCGCGGATGTAAAGCATGAAAAGAATTCTCTAGAATTGAAGAGAAGTTTCTCTCATTCTTCTCTCTCTCGTTCCTTAATTTTCTTGCTCTCTCTCATTTTCTCAGACTCTCTCTTTTTTGTAATTGTTCATATACACTTGCTTTCTCTGTGATCCATACAGAAGCTTAGTCCTCTGTTATTGAATCTTTCATCAGCCGCCTGATATATTTTATGTCTTAGAATCTTAACTCAAAAAAGCTTAGCTAGTAGGTTTGCAATGGCTTCCACTAGCATACAAGTTGCTCAATCGTCTCTTTGATTTCTCTTGTTCTAAAAGATGTAGTTTGCTTGCTTCTTGCAAATCCGTTTGTAGACATTACATTGTCTGTCATACATAGAATCTAAACTCAAACAATGGCATCCACCAGCATTCAAACTGTCCCATCCTCTTTTACCTCTACTTTTTCTAAACCCCAACCGGAATATGACGTTTTCCTCAGTTTTAGAGGAGAAGACACCCGTTATAGGTTTACCGACCATCTATATCATGCTTTGGTTAGTAAAGAGATTATCACCTTCAGGGATGATAAAGAACTTGAGATGGGAAAGCCCATTTCGCCGGAACTCTTGGAAGCAATAGGGAAATCGAGGATTGCGGTCATCATTTTCTCTGAAAATTATGCATCTTCCACATGGTGCTTGGAAGAACTTACAGAGATTGATGAATGCAGGGATAGAGGGATATTGACAGTGTTGCCCATTTTCTACCATGTGGAACCTACTGACGTGCGACATCAGAAGAACACTTTTGCAGAGGCCTTTGCAAAACATGAAAAACGTTTCGAGGAGAACCCAGAAAAGGTGCAGAAGTGGAGAGCTGCTTTAACAAATGTGGCCAATCTCTCCGGAGAGCCTTTAAAGGATGGGTAACGCTTTATTTTATTTTTATTTTTTTTGAGAAGGATGGGTAACGCTTTATTGATTTGCTTCTGATGAGAGATATATATATATATATATATATATAATTTGCTTGTTTTGACTGCATTACTTAATTTCTTTAAATGTAGATGTTAAAAGGTTAATATCTTTAATACCACAAAAGCATGAATTATATGTAGTTTTATAAACAGCACTACATACATACTATTGCAAAATTAAGAAAAAGGTTGTCACTAATTTAAGTTTCAAGATTTAGTTTAGGTTTTCATCAAGACTCTTGATTCAAGAGTCTTGTAACTAAACAGTAGAACTACATTTAAAAATTCCCCCACTAACTTTGTTGTAACTATTGAATTATTGAAAAAAATAAAATAAAATTTTAAAGTTGTCACTAAAAATATATGTGCAGAGTTTTGTAGTTTAACCAGTACCTCTTAATATTTGTAATGAAATGTGCATGTTCAAATCTCCTTATTCATTGAAACTATTGAATTATATATTTTAAAAAAATGTATATGTTTAGTTGGCAAACTAGGGAGGAATATATATATATATATATATATATATATATATAGAGAGAGAGAGAGAGAGAGAGAGAGAGAGTAGTTTTAGTGGATCAGAAAAAGGACATACAATGTGGTGTGTAGGAACAAAGAAACACACACACACACACACTATATGAATAGTGTAATATAAACCAATAATTGTCGTATATGTCCAATGACCAAAACTACTCATCAAAAAACATCAAACAACATTTTGAAGATTTAGAATTTTGGTCATTTGATGTTTTTTTCTTGAGGGGGGGTGGGGGTTATCATCTTGGTAGTTTTATTTATATTTCAATCACATTGGATATTTTGATCATTCTGGAGGTTTAATTTCAAGGTCAATTTGGCCATTTTAGGTTCAATTTTCGATAAATTTGGATTTTGTAAGGATTTTTTTACTTTTGGATATTTTAATCATTTTGGAGGTTCCAATGTTATTTTTGGTCATTTTATAGTTTAACAGGTGTTTTTGTTATTTTAAAAATTTTAGAGGTATTTATTTGGGATTTTTTCCCTAGCATTTTTGTCATTTCAAAATTTTTCAAAGGTACTTTGTAGGGTTTCAAGGTTACCATGAATTTTCCTTGCCTGCGTTGATCACGGTGTCTATATGGGTTAGAGAGGAAGTAACAACTGATATATCAAAATCAGATTTCCACAAGAGTACCAGACCGCCACCTTGATTAATCTTAGATACAACATGTTTTTGTCAAAATAGAAATTTGTCAAGAGTAACCTTAGCCTTGTTTCATCAAGCCATGTTTCGGCTATAAACACGACACAGGATCTTGTGCCCGAACCAAATCACCGGGCCCTCGAATTGTCTGTGGGTTCCCAAGCCCACGACAATTCCAAATTAAGAAACTCATTGCTTTGGCAGGACTGCTGAACAGCCCCTGCCAATTTGTCATTGTTAGCCTTATCCGAGAGAGAAACCAAATGGCGTTTGTGTGGTAACTCAGCTGGATCATTCACGGTGCTAGAGAGTTGTTTTGAAGTAACGAGCTTTTCCAAGCACGAATCTGCTCTTGGTCCCGATATTACTAATCTCTTCCAGGTGCTAGCTTGCGTTGGGGGATCGGCCAAAACCGAGATTGGTACTTCAATCAGAGTAGAACTTGTGATCACAGATGGTATGGGAGAGTAAGTAGCGTCACGTGCTGGGGATGAGCAACTTACAAAAATCATCCGTGGGAATTAAGAGACCTGATGATGGTGGAATTGATGCACTACCAGAGTCATACTTCCCTCCAAACTCGTGATTGTGCGAATCAAATTTTGATATTTCCTTATCAATCTCGTGTAGTGTTGCCGAGAATAGTTCTTTGCCATTATTCGGATCCTGAAAATAGGAGATTCCAAAGTATTCTGAATAGTTAACTACAATAGGAATAGTATTTTCATTTACCTCACCCGATAATTTCTCCCTTTCCATCCGTAATTTTGAAATTGAAATTGAAATGTAATCAGCATTAAAGTCATCCCCACATCTCTCGTATTCCATATCGGGTTGGTCAGTCCCCGTTGGAGTTGCCACAGTCACCTCCTCTGTCGGGATCACCACTAGTTCAACTGGAACTTGTTGCCTCTGCATGAATCGATCCTCATAATATCTGGGCACGCAAATGACATCTTTCCCAGCTAATGTATATGAGGCCGCCCTTAAACTGGAGCCAAATTGTTGACTATCAACTTTGAGGGTACCTTTACTACGAATCCAAAGTTCACAATTTTTCTCGTCATGAGTCAATCGCCCACACCAACAACAGAGGTTTGATAATCTCTCGTGCTTGAAGGAGACCCAAGATTTACCACCATCCACAAGAGTGATAACTCTTCCACAGCATAATGGTAAAGTTAAGTCGATAGTTACGCGAACCCTCATAAAATGGCCACCCTGTTGGGGGTCTCTCGTACGTCATCCATGGGAACCACGTGTCAACCCTGCACGCACATCCATGGGAACCCCGCACGTTCATATCCATGGGAACCTCGCACCATACCATTATTTAGCACCACGTGAGTCTCTGCCTCTCTGTGAGCTTTGAACAAGTTCTATTCACTCCCCCTTAACTAATGGGCTTTTCACTTCATCAATGCGTCATCCATGAGTCTCTCGTACGCCATCCATGGGAACTACGTGTCAACCCTGCACGCACATCCATGGGAACTCCGCACGTCCATATCCATGGGAATCTCGCATCACACCATTATTTATCACCATTAGCAATAGTCTAGGATCTTTATGTGTGGGCCGTTTAGGCTTTCTCTGTCCCCGCTGGGTAGGGACCATGGACACCTCACCACCTTCGCCGCACACCACCATGGGCTCTGATACCACTTGTTGGGGAGATAAACACATTGGGGAGTTTCCTTGAGTAATTAATAGAACATATAGAGACACACTTTAACCCAAAAGGCCTAAGCCCAATGGGTATGTGCTCAATTATGTTATATTAACCACTCATTCTTTTAATCTTTATTCAATGTGGGACTTCACTCACACGTGTAACCCAACACACCCTCCCCATCCACTGCCCCTATGGATTTATGGACCTCCCCAACTGTTTCGCATAAACATTCGGCCATTTCTTTTGTCATGTATCTAAGGGGTATGTCGTGAACCTGCACCCAAAACTTGACTTTGTTAGAGTATGTCGTGTGCCAGGGTATCATAATCATACCTCTGAGTCACTACGAGATGTTTATCGAAGCTCCACAGTTGATTAAGGATGACTTGATCCACATCAGGTAGGTTGGAAAAAACAAAAAGAACTTTGTGATCACCAAGACATCTAATCTTGAAACCATTTGTGGACCTCCATAACTGCTTGAAAGTTCTTACCACGGTGTCCATTATTAAGGTTGATGGTTTCTTTTTTAAGTATGTGTGTTGGTATTGTGTTTTTTTTTTTCCCATCAAAGTCTCCTCTCTTCCTTTTATAGCTTTGGTTGAATTTTGGTTTGGGTTAATACTTAGTTTTCTTTTTGGGAAATAAAAATTTGAGTTTATATCAAAACACAATCTATATGGCTATTAATTTGAACATGTCTACCAATTGTTTGAGTAATAAATTATTATGATAATCTCATTATTTATTAAAATATGAGAAATTTGAATAATAAATTTGAAACCTATAAAGTTTAGCTATATATTAGGCAAATATTACACATTACAACAAAAGTTAGAAGAATATGATTCACCTTAAAAAAATAATTGAATGATATATTTGGAGATATCAAAAAGATAAAAAATACATGTAGAAATCTTTTTAAAAAAATAAACAATAATTGAAGTGATTGTTACTTTTTATATCTTACACCCTATTACATAATATTTATATATTTTTACCTATTGCGTGGTTTTGCGGCTAGTGTTAATAAGTTGTGGCCCAATATGTGCTACTACCACATGTGTACTTTGGGCACCCATTCAAAGCCAGGTTTTAACATTTCTTGCCATCTCCTCCTTAGGATCTTGAAATTAAGATGATTTTTGTTCATTATCGAGTACGGATTGTATACTTTATAGCATGATATTTAAGATTTTCTCGTGGTTCTCCAAAATAAAATTTTTAATTAATTAATTAATTTAGTTTTACATGCCCTATGCTTTTGACAAGAAAATCAAGTTCGACTATGTAGTTTAGTTCAATTTTAAAGCTCTTTTATTTATTTATTTATTTTTTGTTATTGAACAAGTAAAACATCAATGCGCTACATCTCCATTTGGTTTGCTTTGACACAAGATTATGTCTTTCTTATAGATCATCGGAGGTAGAGTTTATCCGAAACATTGTTGAGTGGATTTCTGAATTTATCTATGGTACACGTTCAATTTTTCCTGAAGACGGTCTTGTTGGGATAGGCTCTCGGTTTGAGGAAATGAAATCATATCTAGGTATCAGGTCCAATGATGATGAGTCTAAGGATGAGTCCAATGATGTTCGCTTTATTGGAATATGTGGGATGAGTGGAATGGGCAAAACAACTTTAGCAAAAGTGGTTTTTGACAGGATCCGTCATAAATTTGATGCAAGCAGTTTTCTTGAAGATGTGAGAGAGGCTTCTAAATATAAAAGAGGCTTAGAGAAGTTACAAGATCAACTCCTTCATGATATGAAGTTGAAAAGTAATGGTGGTTCACGGAAGAATATCCAAGTGATTAGCAATGGACTACGTAAAAAAAGGGTTCTTATTGTTGTTGATGATGTGAGTAATAAAGAACAATTAGAAACTTTAGTAGGGAAGCCTGATTGGTTTGGTCTAAAAAGTAGAATCATTATAACTACTGAAGATAAACATTTGTTGGTGAGTTATAAAATTCAAGTAGGGTTCTCAGAACAGGAAGCTAAAATTGTATGTAATGTTAAAGGACTAAATAATGATGATGCTTTACAACTTTTTAGTCTGAATGCCTTCCCCAAACCTCATTGTGAAAATGATTTCTTGGATTTGTGCAAGGATTTTGTCAATTATGCTCAGGGCATTCCTTTGGTTCTTAAAGTTTTGGGTTCCCATTTGTGTACTAAAACAAAAAAGGAATGGGAAAGTACTTGGAATGAGCTAAAAGAAATTCCCAATGAAAAAATTACCAAAAAACTTCAAATAGCTTTTGATGGATTGAATACTTGTGAGAAAAAATTATTTTTGGACATTGCATGTTTCTTCAAAGGAGAGGACCGAAATCGTGTAGCTGATATACTAGAATCAGTTTGCTACTCCCACAATAATATAAGGAATCTCATCAACAAATCTTTGATAACTATTGTAGGGGGGAAATTGTGGATGCATAATTTGTTACAAGTAATGGGTTGGGAAATTGTTCGTGAGGAATCAAAGGAACCTGAAGGACCCATTAGGTTGTGGCTTCCTGAAGATGTCCTTCGTGTATTAGAGAACAATACTGTAAGTGGATTATTATATAGGCATAAATTTAGAGAAGTATATAATTTGTAAATTTTTGCTATTTCTTGCCTTGTAATAATTCTATTATTCTGGGTTACCAGGGAACAAACAGAATAGAAGGCATTGTGCTAAAATTGCCTCCAAATGAAGAAAAAGAATTGAATGCTGAATCATTCTCAAACATGAATAAACTAACATTACTCAAAATTAGTAAGGTGCGTCTTCCTTGTCTCAGTAAACTTTCTAATGAGTTACGTTTGTTGGAATGGCATGATTATCCTTTGAAATCATTGCCAAGGAGTTTTCAGCCGGGCAAACTTGTTGAGCTCATTATGCATCGTAGTCATATTCAGCAACTTCCAGAGGAATTTAGGGTAAGATTTCCACATTTGCAGTTTTTTTATTTTATTTATTTATTTATTTATTTTTATAGATTAAGTTCTTGATTGCTTAATTTTCTATATTTGCTTACTGTTTTATCACAGAACTTGGACAAATTAAAACTCATTGACTTGAGTAAATCTGAATGCTTAACTCAGACCCCTGATTTCACTGGATTCCCAAATATCGAAAGGCTGATTTTTCAAGGTTGTACGAGTTTGCATGAGTTGCACCCATCTGTTGGAGGTCTTAAGAAACTTATTCTATTAAATCTATCTGGCTGTTCAAAACTCAAGAAGTTTCCAGAGATTGGGACAGACATGACAAACTTGTTGGAGCTTCATTTGGATGGGACTTCCATAGAAGAACTACCATCATCCATCAAGCATCTAACTGGTCTGACTGTACTGAATCTTCAAGACTGCAAAAACCTTTTGAATTTTCCGAGTGCCATTTGCAGTCTGACATTCCTTAAAATTCTCACTCTATCAGGTTGTAAGGGTCAACAGCCAAAACAAGCATTGCCATTCACCTATCTCTTAAACCTTATTTGTGCTACACTTGATTTATGGACCTGTTGTTTCTCCATTGCCCCAAATCCTGAACCAGAGCCCATCAATCTGTTGTTTCCTAACTCGTTCTCAGGATTAAGCTCTTTGGAATCTCTAGATCTGAGTGACTGTAATTTGTTGGATGGAGCACTCCCTGATGATTTTAGCTGCTTGTCCTCACTACTGTCTCTGAATTTGAACAAAAATAATTTTACATGTTTGCCTAATGGCATTTCTCAACTTTCAAAGCTCAAACTTCTTTTCTTGGATCACTGTAGCGAGCTCAAATCACTGTCATTTCTTCCATTAAGTACACAATTTGTTTCAGCACAAGGATGTACGTCACTCAAAGGTTATTCAAATCAAGTCGTTGTTTGGACATCGGGTGAAGCAGGATTCACTTTTATTAATGGCCTTAGCTTGGGCGATGATGAAGGCAAAATCGCGGAGGTTTCTTTGCTGGATATACACTTCCAACCATTATGGCAAAGATACATGGAGGTCTCTCTCTCTTTCCCTCAAAGGGAGGTTTTATTAATATAAGTAAACTATTTACACACACAGTAGATGTAGAGCACTCTTTTTCAGGCACACATAGTCACATGCATTGAACAATTTTTTTTTTTTTTTTTGTCTTTTAATATTTTACAGGAACAAATTCATCAAAGTGAAGGATTTTGCAATGTTTTACCTCAAACAGAAATTCCACCGTGGTTCAGCCATCAGAGATCTGGGTCATCTGTATCAGTCCCATTACCTGCTGAATTGTTCAAAGATGAACGTTGGAAAGGAATTGCACTGTGTGTCATTTTTGAAGTCATCCACACAAATTCAAACGAAGCTTCTCCTAGTCAGGATTCAAAATGCTTTCATGAATTTATTTGTCGTTTGGACATGGATGGCGGTCTTAAAGATTGTCCCCTAGTCTATAACGTCCCGAAGGAAAAATTCCATGTTGGTTCATATGGACTTTGGCTATATATATCACATGCGAGGTTTAAAGACCATTTAGACGAACGTAGTTGCATTAGCCCTTTGATTACAACCAACAGCCAGAATATTGAGATTAAAATGTGTGGTGTACAGATTCTCTATGAGCAAGATATGGTAGAATTTGTACAAAACTTAAACGAGAAAGCTCTTGGAAACCCTAATGAACTCCGTGAACGTCATGAAAAATTCATACAAGATCATATGTGCAATTCCCCAGGACCTGATGATGAGGCAGAATCCAGTCAGTCCAATGGCCAAAGTGAATCAGACTCCAGGCTGAAAAGAAACCTCAAGTTACTGCTTTCAAGATTGTATCAGGTCTCTGTTGAACTAAAGAGGACAGCTCATACCGTAGAGAAAAAAATTTATTTCACAATATTGACAAGTTGATAGTACACTTTTACAAAGGCACAAGTAACACTTGCTTAGACTCACATGGCACTTTATTTTTGCCTCTGCACTTCTCCACTTATTTACCTTTTACAAGACACATCAACTCGTATAAATACACCTGCACACACCTCACTTCTAGAAACTTACACACACTAGCTCCTGACATTCTTTTCTTCACTTCGCACACTTCACCTCACTTCACTTTACACAAGTACTTTACACAATTGGGAACCAAAGCTTCTAGCTTCATTTCTGCCAGTAGAGTTCTAGTAGTTTCTGGGCATTAGCTTATTATTTTTAATTTGTAACCCATGACAACTTCTAGAGTATTCTTCTTTTTGTCTTTGTAGTTTCAGTTCTACAATCTTCTAGGCTCTAGCTTATTATTTCTTGTCCAAATCAACTTCTAGAACAATAGTCAAATTGTGGCTCTACAAAGTGCTGTCTATAGATTTCTAGAGAAAAAAAGAGAAGCGATGCTTGATGTTTAACATTCTCTTCCTGTACCTCACCAAACTCTATATTTTTGTATTTGAGTAATGCTTAGACAAAAAATATTCGTAATGTGGTTGGCATGTTAAGTTGTGGAATCAACATTATTTTCACATGAACTTACTATGGACATCATTTTTATTAGCACCTATATCACAGTATATATTCTGACTCAGTGGTTGTGAAAATTCCTGTGTCTTTGAACTTATTGTTTCTTTGTATATTTTTTGTCTCATTGAACGTTTGAACACCATATGTTTATATATTTTACAGGTAGATCATGCACGGAACCATTGGTTTGATTATATCTTTCCTCAGATTACAATTCCACGGAACTGGTTCACTTATCAAAATATTGGGCCCTACGTAAAATTGGAGCTGCCTGCTCATTTGCATGATGATTCAACATGGTTGGGGTTCACTGTATATGCTTTATATTCTATTGAGAAGCATCGAAATGGTTTCGGGCAGGATTCAAGAATTTTTCTTCGATTTTCTGGTATTTCAGAGGATCAAGTTCCTTTTGCGCCTTACACGGCCTTTCCCCTGGCTAGAGACGTTTTTGATGAGTCATCACAGCGACTTTTGGTATTTTACATACCGCGATTGCTTTTTCAGTTGAGTTGTTGTAGTCACATTGCCGCTTTATTTGAAAGCAATGGCCCTGGTGTGAAAGTTGACATGTGCGGAATCCGTCTTGTATATGAGCAAGATGTCAACGAGTTTGTGCAAACACTTGTGGAGTACATGATAGAGTGTCCGGAGGCCTATCATCAATCTATCAGCTTAAATCTTTTAGATCAAATTGGAAAGATGCAAGACTGCAATCATGGAAAAGATTATGGTTGCGCTTTCAATCCAGAAAGGTTAAAATTAACTGAACCAGTATTTTCTTTCCACACTTCAATGCAATATATATATAATTTGTAAGTCAAATTAAAGATATGTTCTTTTATACTTGCAGGAGGTCTAATTACCCCATGCCAATGCTTCTACCAAGTAATGAAATGATACAGGAGGAGCGTACTTCAGGGGAAACATTTTCAAATCAAGTAATTGCTGCAGGCACTTCAAAAGATTCAGGTCAACCCTATATTAATTTAGGCATACCATTGGTGAATGGACAATTTGGAAGTCACATGTCAAGCGCAAGCACTTCAAAGAATTCACCTCGAGGCTCTACTAATTTTGGCATACCATCTATGAATCGGCAAGGTGGAACTGGAAGTAAGACGTCAAGCACAGGCACTTCAAAAAATTCCAGTCGAGGTCACTCTATTAATTTAGGCATACCATTATTTGTGGATGGGCAATGTGGAAGTGACATATCAAGCAGCCTTGAATCTTGGTTTGGACCATATTTGCAGGTTCCCTCTCTAACGCGAAAAAAAGAAATAAAAAATAAAAAATGAGTGATGTTACAGTAGCAAATTATTTTACAATATTTATACAAAATGTTGATATGATCAACCTCTTATTGGTTTTTATCTAGGCTCATTATTAATATCACTTTTTCATTTACTAATTATCACTCACTACATTAGCAGTTTGTAAAAATTTTTATAAAAATAGTTTGTATTTTTAACATTAATCATAAAAAATTACACAACACTTTCCATATAATACCTACGATTATTCTTATTTCAAATAATAGTAGGTATATAAGTGTTGTGTAAATAATTACTAGTAAATTAGTAATTTTAAAGACAAAAAAATGTCCACAAATTTTTTTTTTTTTTCATAATTACTTATATAAAACAACTTGTGATTAGATTAATATTATTTCACAAACCTAAAAACTTAGGTATAGTACTTATGTGCTTTTCCTTAGGTTCTCTTCTTAAAATTCAAATATGTAGCTTTTTTTTTTTTTTTTTTTTTAATGGAATAGAAGTGTATTTTTAATTAAATACAGCTACATGACAGAATTTTAAGATGAGAACCTAAGAAACAATACATAAGTACTATGATTAGATTAATATTATTTCACAAATGTAAAAATTTAGGTACAGTACTTAGGTTCTTCTCTTAAAATTTAGTCATGTGGTTTTTATTTTTTATTTATTTTATAGAATGAAAGTATATTTTTAATTAAGTACAATCACATGACAAAATTTTAAGAGGAAAACTCAAGGAACAGCATATAAGTACTATACTTAAGTTTTGTCATTTCTCAAACATCATTTTATTATCACCAATCACAGGTGTCTTAAGGACATTAGCTTATAACATGTTTTTAGAAACTTTTGATTGGAAAAGAAAAAATACTATTGATTTTTAAATAGTTTTTTTATACTTCTCATAAAAATTATATTAAAACTTTTTAAAAATAATTCATTAATAAATGCCCTAATGGTACATGTTAAGTTAAAAAGTACTCTACAATTTTATACAATCATGCATGAAAACGGTGAATGAAATGTTTTGCATGCAGGACCGCTACAACCACCATAGTGCTTTCAATCATTGTTTTCCTCAAACAGAAATCCCAGAATGGTTCCGTAATCAGAGTACTAGATTCTCAGTGAGAATCTCACTACCTCCAGATTTGTATGACGATCCTGATTGGATGGGATTTGCATTTTGTGCTGCTTTCTCATTTCACAAGCATCCAACTCTTGTTCGCAATCATCTGGATACGGGAACTTCTCATCTCATCTGTTGTCAGTTGGAAACCAACTTGGGTGCTATGATTCCATTACTTCCCTATCTCATGAGGGAAGACGAAGTGTTAATTTCGTTGTGTCAACGTGCATTCATTTGGGTATCATTCATACCACGTGGGATCCTTTCAGCTCAATGGAGTCGATGCACTTGGGTTGAATTCCACTTTCTAAGTGATAGTCCGGATGTGTCACCGTTGAACTGTGGGGTCAATCTTTTATACCAGCATAATTTGCAAGCGTTTACACGTACAATGGTACAGTGCATAACCTCGTATATTGACTATTTATATGCCATCCATACCTCTTGTCTGGAGCAGGTTATCTCTATAAGATTGCCATATTCTCAAGATAAATTAAGTGGAAGTTACGGCTATGAGGCAGTCTATGAAAAGCGCTATTGTCGGGGGAAGGAAATTGGTGAATCTTCTCCTTACAAAACTGGCCCGTTGGTAAGATTACATTCATTCACACAATCTGATTTTATTTCATTGAGACTGGGTTCTTTCTATTTCAATTAAATTTATATGGGCTGCAGTCTGGCACACTGTATTTTGATATAAAAATAAAAATAGATCTCAAGAAAAAAAAAGAAAAAAAAGAAAAAAAGAAAGAAAGGATCAATGTAAGATCTCTACGTACGCTAATATAAATTTTCAGTCATAGGAGTAATGCTATATCTACAATATTTTAATAACAAATTTTAGGTGGTAAACTGTTATTGATTCTAACTAGTAAGTTGCCTGTACGATACACGGATAATATTGTAATATTTTATGTAAGATGGTTTTGGAGAATGTTGTACATATTATATTAATACAACATAATTGTCATAGAACTTTGTTAGTAATGAGTTCATCATAAGAAGTAACAATTATAAATTATACACATTTAATGCTATATCTACAATATTTTAATAACAAATTTTAGGTGGTAAACTGTTATTGGGTTCTAACTAGTAAGTTGCCTGTACGATACACGGATAATATTGTAATATTTTATGTAAGATGGTTTTGGAGAATGTTGTATATATTATATTAATACAGCATAATTGTCATAGAACTTTGTTAGTAATGAGTTCATCATAAGAAGTAATAATTATAAATTATACACATTTCATGCTGAACAAAATGATGACACAAAGCTGAAATTTTTCTATAAAAAAAATTAAAAAAAAAAAAAAAAACAAACAAACAAACTTGACCCAAATGCTAAAATCCTCGATTCATATTTTATCGAAATTCATAGAAAAGAAAGCACACACAACATATAGATCATTATACAATCACCATTAAACCAAAACTCAAAAAAAAAAAAAACCATTAAACCAAAACTCAATTTATTGTAGGAAAAAAGTCAATACGTATTTCTTTATTGAAAGGAGTTCAGCAAGGTGTATTTTGGGTGATTTCAACATTATTAGATACCAGGTAAAGCGTCTTGGTTGTAATTCGTTTAGTCCAGCCATGTTCAATTTTTCTAATTTTATCGAGAGGAATTTTTTGGTTGATCTTCCTTTGGTCGGGGGTGAGTACACGTGGTTTAGAGATTCAATGAACCCTGCTATGTCTCGCATTGATAGAGTTTTGGTTTCAGCTGATTGGGAGGAACACTTCTTGGATGTAATTCAAAGGCCTCTCCCTTGGGTGGTTTCTGATCATTGTCCTATTCTAGTGGAGGCTGGAGGCTTGGCGAGAGGGAAATGTCCCTTTAAATTTGAGAACATGTGGCTAAAGGTGGAGGGTTTTGTGGATCTAGTTAGGGGCTGGTGGAACAATTATCATTTTGTAGGATCCCCTAGTTATGTTCTCGCATGTAAATTCGAGGCTCTTAAACAAGACTTGAAGCTTTGGAATAAACATGTTTTTGGGGATGTGCATTTTAGGAAAAAATGTTTGTTGTCTGAGCTGTTGGATCTGGATATGAGAGAAGGTTTGCAAGTGCTGACTATGGCAGATAAAGCAAGAAAAATTGAAGTTAAGGCGGAGATTGAATCTTTAGCTGCTTTGGAGGAGATTTCTTGGAGGCAGAAATCAAGGGCTTTGTTCTTAAAGGAGGGGGATAATAACACTAGGTTTTTCCTCAGGCTTGCTAATTCTCATAGGCGAGCTAATACCATGAGGAGTGTGGAGGTTGAGGGCATTTTGTATGAAGCTGAATCTGATATTCAGGATTAGGTGGTGGGGTTTTATAAGAGTCTTTATCAAGAACCTGAGGATTGGAGGCCCACTGTTGATGGGTTAGAGTTTGCTAGTTTGGATGAGTCTGATAGGCTTTCTCTTAAAAGGGAGTTTGATAGGGAGGAGATCATTGCGGCTCTTCGGGAGGTTGAGGGTGATAAGGCTCCTAGTCCTGATGGATTTACCATAGCTTTCTTCCAAAAGTGTTGGGGTGTGATAGAAGAGGATATTATGGCTTTTTTTGCAGACTTTCATAGCCAATGCATCTTTGAGAAATCTCTGAATGCTACTTTTCTTTGTTTGATACCTAAGAAGATCAAAGCTGTCAATATTAAAGATTTTCGGCCCATTAGCCTTGTGGGTAGTTTGTACAAACTTCTATCAAAAGTGTTGGCTTATAGGCTTCGAAGTGTTTTGGACAAACTTATATCCAATTCTCAGAATGCCTTTGTAGGGGGAAGACAGATTCTTGACTCTGTTCTTATAGCAAATGAATGTTTGGATAGTAGATTAAAGAGTGGTGTTCCAGGTGTGATTATTAAGTTGGATATAGAGAAGGCTTATGATCATGTAAATTGGAATGCTTTGTTTTACCTAATGGAGAGGATGGGTTTTAGGGAGAAGTGGGGGAGGTGGATGAAAGCCTGTATCACTACAGTTCGTTTCTCAGTACTTATTAATGGGTCCCCGGTTGGCTTCTTTGGTAGCTCACGTGGTCTTCGTCAAGGAGATCCTTTATCTCCTCTTTTGTTCTTGTTGGTGATAGAGGTGTTAAGTAGGTTATTGAGGAAGACAGAAGAGGGTGATTTTCTTAGGGGATTCCAGGCAAGCCCTAATGCTAGAGGAGGTTTGCATATTTCTCATATTTTGTTTGCTGATGATACTATTCTTTTCTGTGATGCATCTAGGGAACAATTATTATATATAAGGATGGTGTTGATCTTTTTTGAAGTTATTACAGGCTTAAGAGTAAATGTTGGCAAGAGTGAAATTGTGCCAGTTGGTGAGGTTGGGAATTTGGGTGCTTTGGCTCGCATCCTATGTTGTAAGGTTGGGCGTTTGCCTATGTCTTATCTGGGAATGCCTCTTGGGGCTCATTTTAAGGATGCTTCAATCTGGAATCCTATTTTAGAGAGGGTGGAGAAAAAGCTCGCTGGTTGGAAGCGGTTGTATTTGTCAAAAGGAGGTAGGCTTACCTTATTGAAGAGTACTTTGTCGAGTCTCGCAACTTATTATCTATCACTGTTTACAATTCCACAACACATAGCTGACAGACTAGAGAGGATTCAGAGGAATTTCCTGTGGGGGAGTTCTGATGATGTTTTCAGATATTTGCTTGTTGCTTGGGAAAAGGTTGTTTGGCCGGTGGAGATGGGGGGTTTGGGGATTCGAAAGATTAGGATTTTTAACCAAGCTCTACTTGGGAAGTGGCTTTGGCGATTTGGGAAGGAAGCTATCCATTTATGGCGTCAGGTAATAGCCTCCAAATATGGAGAGGATAGTGGAGGTTGGTGTACTAGAGTTGTGAGAGGGACTCATGGTTGTGGGTTATGGAAGAATATTAGGAAAGGTGCAGACAATTTTTTCAGTCATGTGGTGTATGCAGCGGGACAGGGCAATCGTATTCGGTTTTGGCACGACTCTTGGAGTGGTCCTACTCATTTGAAGGAATTATACCCGGAATTGTTTGCATGTGCTGTGGTTCAGGAAGCTCTGATGTCTGACATGATTATTTCTGCACCAGATGGGGGAGGTAGGAGTTGGAACTTCCATTTTCGACGCTATTTTAATGAATGGGAGTTGAGGAGATTTTATTCTTTTTATGAGCATGTCTCTACCAGGATTCCTAGTGGGGAGGGTGAGAATATCTTGATTTGGCAACTGAATCGCAATGGTGTCTTTGATGTGCGATCCTTTTATATTGCTTTATTGAAAGCCCCTTCTGTTTCTTTCCCTTGGCAGAGCATTTGGTGTGTAAAGGTACCTAAAAGGGTATCTTTCTTTTTATGGACTATTGCTAGGGGTGGGATTCTCACAATAGACAACCTTGTTAAGAAGAAGAAACTGCCCCTTGTTAACTGGTGTTGTTTATGTAGGTGTGATGAGGAGACTGTGGATCACCTTTTGATCCATTGTCGGTTTGCATCTGCTATGTGGACTAAGGTCCTTAATTTGTTTGGGGTTCAGTGGGTGATGCCGGACACTATTGTTTCTCTTCTTTTTGCATGGAGGAATTGGTTGGGAACTTACTCTTCTCAGGTTTGGAATTTGGTACCAGCATGCCTTATGTGGTTAGTATGGAAGGAACGCAATGCCCGAACTTTTGAGGACGTTAAGAGTCCTATAGATATGTTGAAGACCTTGTTTGCTAGGACCTTGTTTGAGTGGTCTCGTATTTGGGGGCTTACGCATTGTAGTTCCTTGTCTGATTTCCTTATCTCTATTAGTCTTTCCTTATAATTTGACTGTATTTGTTTCAAGGGCTGTGAGTTTACAATCGTAAACACATTGTTCTTTTCATCAATAAAACTCTTATTATCTATCAAAGAAAAGAAATATCAAGAGACTTGCTAGAGAAATAAGCTTAGAGTCTAGAAAATGTTGATTGAATAGTCATGTTGTTTTTCCTTTTCAAATTCAATTGCCATTAACTAAATCCCCTCCACCCAAGATGATACCTGCTTGATACCTACAATCCAAAATTAAGATATACCATAGGTTTAGCTTCTGTTATTTTGAAAAGACCAGTCTACTCTAGCCATATGCTAAGATTAAACAAACTTGAGAAAGACATTGACAATGAGACTTTTACACTACAATAAACAATTATCGACCTATCAGTTCTAAATTCTAGCATCTTTTGGAAATCGATATACACAATAACACAACCTAAAAAAAAAAATTAAAAAAAAAAAGAAGCAAAACAAAGAATCTCACAACCTTAACCCTACCTATTGTAAGTGAAGAACTCAATTTTTGAAAGTAGCAAAAGATATCTTGAACTCATACATGTCAAGGCCACTTAATGTGCAATGGACAGCCATTGGCTACAACGAAAGATCACAAGAGCAACAGGTTTGTTTTATTGGCTTGGTGTTTTAAAAAATTGTGAGCATGGAAACAATATTTGAGAAGAGCAGTAGTTTAGGAAATTTAACTATTAAGGGGTATTTTTCTTGGAGGAAAAAGTGTTTTTCAGAGAGAAAGAAAGAGAATTGAGACATATAGTCAAAGTTGAGAGGGGAAGGCAAAGTGTGAGAGCGGGGTTGGGGAGTCAAAGGTTTAGGAAATCCTACATTAATCATTATAGCGGGAAATTGATAATTGATAACGTACATTGTGTGTAAACAAAAAGACAAAAACCAAAACGTCATTTTTGGAGGCAAGCTGTGATTAGTGCATCTACACAATCACAAAGGCAAAAAACTTTTTAAATAACTAGCATAAAAACTTGCCTTACCAAAAAAAAAAAAAAAAAGATTGATAGAGGAGGGAGACTGTTTATGAGATGTGAGTATGTAACTATATCACCATAAAATAATAATGGTTCCAATGGAATAAAATGAAATAATAATGATTATAGTAAATAAAAGATATGAATTTGTGTAATTGAGGCACCAGAAATGCTAAAAGACTATCAATCTCGATATCATTAGCTATTAGTCCTTTTAAAAAAAAATTTTGAAACAGCTGGTATACTAAAAGACATAAAGAATAGAGAGAGTCATGGTTTAAACTCAAGCAATTAATGGGAGAGTTGGATTATTGTAGAGAAACTTCATAGGAGATGCCACTTGGCAAAAACTTAGACCCTCATACAATGAGGTCTCTACTTATTTATATATATATATATATATATATATTAATATTAATTTGGGACTACTATTGATATTACTTTTTTAATCATTAATAATAACTCACCACATAAGATTTATTGTAAAAATGTTATAGAGATAACATTACTCTCGGTCACACTCTTAATATTCTACTTTGATATTCTACTAATTGCGGTCTATGAATAGAGATCTCCAATATATCCCACTTTTAGTGTTTCACTTGACATACTCTAATTAGTGCAATATAAAGTAGAATACTCAAAATGGGAGTGGATTTTTTATTTGCACCATGCCACATATCAGTTTCTCTTATTTGTGTGAGTGTAGAGTAGAATTGATGTCGTGAAAGTCACAAGAAAATAATCACATTGCTTTTTGAATGGGAAAAGAAAGTAAATGTGTTAGCTTCTGAATGAAAACCTCAAATCTACGAGGGATTCATTGAATCCACAAGATGATAGAGTTTTAGAATCCACCAGACAGAAATAGACAAAGTCTGTATTTTTTATAGATCTGAAAAACTGAACTACCCTGGAGGCTACAATATGTTTAAATAGTAAAACGAAACCTTAGGGCAGCTAGGAAAACGCCTAGAAACTCTAATTTGTGTTTATAACGTAATTAGGTGGCAAAATAGTATTTTACAAAAATAGAAAAATTTAGATAATTGTGGAAATTGAAAATATAGTTTCTAAGAGACATCTCAAAACAGACGGAACCTTGTTCTAACTTTTAAACTAAAAGTTATTATGGAAAAACAAATATTACTATAAATAGTAAAAATACTGTTCTTGGGGCTTTAACGAAGGAATTTGCCTAAATTTAGGCGATGTTCAAGGAAACTGTCTCGTGTTCGGATCAGAATATTGTTTCCCTTTAACTTGCCAAATTTCATGCAATTTCGACATCGTCGCTCCAATGGCCTCTACTGCACCCCCCTTGATCTTGTGTCGTGATTTCCAGCACCCTTGCTTCTCCAAGAAGGTCTGTGTTGTCTGTTCTACATCAAGAATGTGGAACATTGCAAGTTTATTTTTATTCTCACTTCACCTCTCTTTTTTGCTTCTTTCAACCATCGTTCCAGAGCTTCTACATACTCATATTGGTTATACATGTGTGAGTTTCAGTTAACTCAACTAATAAATTCTTTTGTTATTGAATAAGATATCTGAGATTCAAATTTCACTTAAACTAAAAACTAATTGGTATCTAAACTTACTAATAAAAAGTAATCAACATGGAGAGAACGCCGTAGATTTGAAAATTCTATCTTCTATATATATATATATATATATACACACACATACATACACCACAAAAACCACTTAAAAACCTACCCGTAAAATAATCAAACACTAATCTATATGAAGTAGTTTGTACAAAAAATGCTATCAAACAAAGTATTATAGGACAAAACTTATACTTCTTTAGGTTCAATTTTTAAATTTTTTTCAATTAAATTCAAACACATAACATTATTGATCAATGCTGAATAAACAATATTGTCTTTATTGAAGAGAATGAAATTCAATAAACTAATGTGTTAGAATTTAATTGAAATAGCTGAGTTCCAGTACTTAAAAAACCTATACTTAAGTTTTACTTATAAAGTATTATTTTAATGCTAAAGAAATGAAATCAGCTCCCTTTTTCTCTCTAATTGCACGTCATATTTCTCTTTTGCAGGACTTTCATCCGTCCACTTTGTATAATTTTGTTTTCCCTCCAAGTAAAATTCAAGAGTGGTTCAGTCATCAGAATCATGGAAACTCAGTGAAAATTGAACTACCCTCAAATTTGTACCATGATAATGATTTGATGGGACTCATTCTATATGCTTCTTTTTCATTCCACGGGAATCCAGATGTCATCTTGAACTATCTCGTTTCTGGAATTTCTCAATTCCTATACTGTCAATGCGAAACGATTATGGCTAATGTGGATGATCCAATAATTGCTTGCGGCGCTGATGTAGAAGCAGCCGCCTGGTTAATTAATCTAAGTGAATTCATTTGGATATCCTACATACCAGGTGAGCCATTTAAGGAAATGTTGCAACACAGCAGCGACATTAAAGCTACATTTGTAAGTGATTGGCCTGACGTGATGGTTCAGAAATGTGCATTACGTCTTTTGTACCAGCATGATCAAGTACAGTTCGAGCAAGAACTAAGACACTGCAACGACTTGATTTTAGAGCAGCAGGAGATTATTCGTAAACATACAGAGGATTATGAAAAGAAAAGAAATGAACAATGTGGTGTTGATGAAACAAAAATCTTTTCCGCTAGCGACTATAAAGTTCAATTAGTTCCAAGATTTATTGATCAATCAAAGACCAATGAAACTAAGACTAAACTTGGCAAAAGTGACTTGCTGGTAATTCATAAACTAATAGTATTTGCTTTGCTACAAACATACTATTCCATCACCCTTTTTTCTCTCACTTTCACTCATTAGACACAATTATTTATGTTCATTTACAGGATTTTGATCAATGCCGTGTCTATAATTCTTGTTTTCCTTTATGTGAAATTCTGGAGTGGTTTAGCCACCAGAGTGATGAGCCTCCAGTGACAATCCCTTTACCTCCGAATGTGTTCAATGACAATACTTGGATGGGACTTGTTCTATGTGCTTCTATTGCAGTTGAAGCAAACCCAACTGCCATCCTTGACATTCAGAATTCAGAAACTACTTACAACCTCATTTGTCATTTGGAAACCAATATTGAATGTGTGGAACCTCTCCATGTCCATCACATAACTGAAGAAGATCTCAAGTTGTTACAGCAAGGTGGATTTATTTGGCTGTCCTATATTCCACGTGGTTCATTTCAAGAATCGTTGAATCAATGCAGCCAGATTGAGGCTTCAGTCGCAATCGATTTCCCTGGCTTGGTGCAGAAGAGTGGCTTCCATCTTCTTTACAAGCATGATGAGGTAGAGTTTAAGGAAACAATAAGAAAATGCATGGCCCTGTTCTCTAATGAACATGAGGTAGTTCCAAAAGTTATTGATCAATCGGAGACTAATGAAACTAAGACTCAACTTGGCAAAAGCGATTTACTGGTAATTCATAAACTATTAGTATTTGCTTTGCTACATACATACTATTCCATCTCCCTTTCCTTTTCCTATTCTCACACATTAGACACAATATTTTCTGATAATTCACAGGACTTTGATCAATGCCGTGCCTATAAATCTTGTTTTCCTCTACGTGAAATTCCGGAGTGGTTTAGCCACCAAAGTATCGAGGCCCCGGTGACAATCCCTTTACCCCCAAATGTGTACAATGACAGTAATTGGATGGGACTTGCTCTATGTGCTTATGTTGCAATTGAAGCAAACTTGGATGCCTTCCTTGACATTCAGAATTCAGAAAGTTCATACAACCTTATTTGTCATTTGGAAACCAGTATTGAATGTGCAGAACCACTCCATGTCCATCACATAACTAAAGAAGATCTCAAGTTGTTGCAACAAGGTGGATTTATTTGGCTGTCCTATATTCCACGTGGTTCATTTCAAGACTCGTTGAATCAATGCAGCCGGATTGAGGCTTCAGTTGTAATTGATTTCCCTGGCTTGGTGCAGAAGTGTGGCTTCCATCTTCTTTACAAACATGATGAGGTAGAATTTAAGGAAACAATAAGACAATGTGTGACCTTGTTCTCTAATGAAGATGAGGTAAGTACCAAAATATCTAGTAGCTCCAAAGAGGACTCTCAATCTGAACCTGTTGAGCCAGCCAATTGTAAAGACAAGGGCAAGAGAGTTCTAGAGTACTAACATCTATCGTTCTGCTGCTTCTCTTTCATTGGGGGTTCTTCCTCTTTTCTTTTGGTAAGCCATTCTCCCCTCCAAATTTTCAATTTGAAGTCTATCCGGAAAAATCAGATGAGAAATACTCTTTACGTGATTAGATGAAGATATGATTTGAGTCTCAAAAGAGAGATATGCAGATATGATTTTAACAATTTTATTTTCTCTATTTACAACAGTCCTAAGTTTACCATGATAAATTCCAAGCGTCAGCACCACTATCTTAGTTCTCTTCCTTATTTTTTTTCTAGCAATTCTCTTCATTTATTTGGTAAATTTACAATAGTCCTAATTTTGCCTCATATATGGTTTTCCATCATTTAATTTTACAATGGATCAAATGTTCCAAATTTAAAGTTGCATATTCCCCTAAATGATATCTGATGTTGGGACATTAATGTCAATAAGATAATAAGAAATATACTAACTCTCTTTTAGTTTTTGCAATTAAGTACATGAACTCATTGCTTGATATGTCTCATTTGATTGGTTTAATGAATTTTAAAAATAATTTTGGCTTTTCTATCTTACTTGATAATGTCATTAAAGTACAAGACTCTTAGTATTACTTAAACCACTTTTGCATAATAACTTTTGTAATTTTTATATGCTAGTTTCTTGTATGGGACCAAAGAAGCCACTAGTAGTTACAGTGAAAGGAGAACAAAACTAAATTGATTAATATCCATAAAACTGTAACACAAGATATTCATAGGCAAATTTGTCACGCCCCAAACCCAAAAGGGTCCAAAGCATGAGAAATACATCCCAAGGGTACCTGTAGATTTTTTTCCTTTTTGGACAACCAACTATAAGAGATCTTTATTTTCCTTTCATTTCTACATGATAAGAATATATAACCATAAATCTCCACATTACAAGTCAGAGCTCTATAACACATTTACGAACAATAACTAAAAATCATGTGCTTCCACATAATACATGAATATATTACAAACTCTGATTAAATTACACAAAGTGACAATCTTATCAAGAATAATGACCTTAACATCGAGTCTAGGCCTACCACACCAAAGGCTAACAACTTCAAGCGACCAACATCCAATACAATTAATTAAGGCATCATTGAACTTAGCAAGATTAAGTCACCAACCATTTATAGCAAAAGTCTCCAAATTTAACATAGCATTCCAATCATCACCAATGATGTAAGCTCCATAGCCAAGGTATAGCTAATAAGTCTGAAAAACTGTTAAAGGGTGGGATGAGCTAAAGCCCAGTAAGTAGCATATTTAATGGGGGGTGGGGGAAATGCAAGTTTCATCCTCAATAATAATAATATGACAAGAATGATTTAATAATAAAACACAAAGTTTCTCAAAGTAAATACCTTGAAACTATACATTATAATCTGTGAGCATTAACAATATAATTTCCAAAGCCATAATATCTAGCATAAGATAAATTATCACAAATCTACCATACTACCACCTAGATCGGTCAGGGGATCCACCCATTCACAACTGGCATGATATTGTCCTCTCTGGTATGCAGACTCTTGGCTCTATGGACAGCAGCCTCACCCATACCCTCAAGGTTTTTCTCTCCCCCCATGGGCAGCAGAGAGAGCGCGTCAAATAGGACCTCTCTTGCATGTGGTCTCTTGGCCCCATGGGCAGCAGCCTCACCCATACATAATCAAGGAACCCCTCCCCCCCCCATGGACAGCAGGGAAGAACGCGTCATCCAAAGTGAAAGGGCACTGACTTGGATTTGATTCTATTGTCACAAAGGCTACAGAAACCAAATCGGGTGATCACCGGGAAAATCACTTATGGCATGGTGTTAAAACCCCATAAACTCACAGGTTACATTACTTTCAAACACATAGTTTATATCCAGGTAGTTTCAGAAAACCTTAAATAATCTAACTTCTGCAAAGTTTGTAAGGTTTTCAACTTCATTCTTGTCAAAAAGAATTTCTATCAATTTTCCAAGTCCTAAGACAAAATAAGCATCTTAAATATTCCAATACACCATAAAATCCAAGATTTTCTTATTAAGATTAAATAAAAGATGCTCATTTATCCATATCAACAACTCATGCATTTCCCCAAATGCAATACCAAAAATGATGCATTTTTCATATATAATAGGGTCACAACACAATACTTTTAAAAAACCATATATCTATATATAATTTTCCAAAATGTGTTTGACCCAAAAACAACATTTATAAAACATGGTTATTTTCCAAAATCCCATTAAAAAGCTACTTACCTCGCAACCGCAAAAGCCTAATTTTCCAAGCTCCAAAGAGATTAGCTAGAACCTAAACAATGTCAAGTATACTTATCACAATAAATATAGAGCTTGAAATTGCATCTAGGCACAATTTAGGAATTGCCAAATAATCACTTAATTAGGCAAGCCTAGTATTCAACCTCACATGCAATGTATTCCACTTCCAAATCTTCTCAAAACAATTTAATTTGCAAGGCATAGACTCCCATTTATACTCATAAATCATTCGAGGTGTCATATCTAACATCAAAACCTCCACACTTTATAAGTACTTCTCATAAGATTCATATAACATCATCAAGTGACCCATGACACCAAAATCATAATTTTCTCCAAGACAAGTACAATTTAAATCTTTTACTAACTCCAAATAATTAATAAAAATTATATTCACCATCTATCACATGTTATAATTCAAAACCTCTAAATTTTCACCCTAACAAGCCTTAGATAGCCATCATTGTAAAAATCATGAACTCACTCATCAAATACATCCACCAAGACCAAAACCCATACATATAAACACATGAATATCATTCCAAAACTCTTAAATCACATGAATATCACTATTAAAACTTGGGTAAAATAACCTCAAACAAGAACATTAATACCCATCAAAAGAGATTAGAACTTTTACCTCAAATAACTTATGTGAAGGTGTGATGTTCTTGAGGGTTTTCCAGTGATTTGCAGGAAAAAATGGTGGAGGGGATGATGAGGAGTGTACCGGTGGGAGAGTGAGGGAGAGGAGTGTGTGTATGTGTGTTGTGTTGAGTGAAAATGAAAAAGAAAAGAGAAACAAGAATGAGACAACCGGCCAAAGAGAGAAAAGAGAGAATTGTGAGATATGTGGTGGGAATGGGTGGGGTAGGTGGGGTAGTTGGGAGGCACGTGGGAACCATTAAAAATCTGAGCTTTCTTTTTTTTTCTTTTTTTTGACTTGTTGGGACGTTACAAAATTAATCCTAGACTAACCCTATTCTAACTATAGTAAAATTAGGTTGCTTGTTGAGCATAAAAGTCAAATTACTTTTTCTACAAGTGTACTTTTACAATAGACTTGAGTCCTAGTAGTGCATCCCTACTCAAACTCTAGAAGGGAAATCTAAGGCAAGCTTGAGTTTGCATAGATGTGTGTAAAATAAACTAATCGCAAGTGACTTGGAGAAGATTCTGACATGCTAGCCATTGGAAGAGATGGGTTGAAGTTGAAGATGTCCATGAAAGAGGTAATAATGAATACATTTACAGTTGATCTGAATATGCTTTGCTCTCTCGTAGAAGACATCATTATGAGCAATCTAGATAGTACACATTATCCCAAGAAATTGGAGAGGCAAAAGAAATATGGGCTCCTATATCCCTGAGAAGTAGTGCAACCAAATGAGCTCTACAGTGGGGTCAACAAGAGCATAATATCTAATCTTATAGCAACGGTGTGGCTCTTATTTCAACAAGAAACAAAAGCATTACCTAGTAATAAGCAATATCCAATGGTAGAGCAACAACTAGTGGGCTCTTGCACCTTGTAGAGAGAAGCATACAAAGCTGCTTGCCATCTAGGGAGTCAAGAGGCATATTACCAAATTTGGCAATCAATTAGATCTGCACAAGAGATGAGATCATAGGCATATATTTTAATTTTTTTGAGAGACAGTAATCTTCATTAGAAGAAAGTAGATGAGAGTACCCAAATCCTTCATTTTTCATAGTTCTAGTGGAGAAGCTATTTGAGTTTCTCACCTCCTGCAAGATCAACTGTAGTAAAACTATGTTATCAACATATAATAGCAAGATTCCATTAAAAAACAAACATATAAAGCAAGACACTAACACCCTTATCCGTGAGATGAATAAAAAGCGAAGAGTCATTGGGATCAGAGGAGAAGCTTACTTATGAGACTAAAATACTGAATATGATAAATGAGGGGTTCGTTTGAGGCCATGTAGGCTTTAGGAAGGAGAAATTAGGTGTTTGGTGGGTGCACATAGCAATGAGGAGGCCGCATGAAGACTTCTTTCATAAGGTTGCCATTGATGAACTCATTTTTAACATCCTTCTAAAAAAGAGAGCAATGATGGGTTGCTTCCACAGCAAGAAGGGAGCAGATATAGGTATGTTGATCAACAGAAGAAAATGTCCCTTTATAATCATGACATACTCTTGGTCAAATCTTTGGCCATAAGACGTGTTTTATACCTGTCAATTATACCATCAGCCTGAGTTTTGATCTTATAAACCTATTTATAGTTGATCGTACACTTGGTCAGTGGAATGAGGGAACACAACGAAAGTGATCCAGGAGGTCCCCCATGGAATTTGGGCCAAAATCCACTTCGGGCGCAAAAGTGGATTTGGATATAATGAAAATGCTGAGGAAAAAAACCTTGTTTGGATTCATGGGTAGAAAAGGATTGCATATTGGTGTAGATAGTAATGAAGATGTGTTGGTATTTTAGTTTTAGAATTAAGACTTAATGGATTCCTCAAGACGGTAGTTCTCATTCTCGTATCGTACTATCAAGTGTTGTCCAAGTTAGAAAGGGGTTAGGATTCCACCAATCCTATGAACCCTAAGTAGAAAGGCATTAAGTTCCTGTATAGTTCTTGTCACATAGTAGGTGTCATTGCCTGAATTTAGTTTCGGCTTTGCGTGCAGTTACTGATTCTAAACCAAGTTTTATATATCTTCATATTGATTTGTAGATGATATTCTTTTAATGTTATGTCGTATATTTCGATAGTTATTTGGTTGACAAATTATTTGACATCCACCTCTTTGCATTGATGTGTACATGTTTTGTCATATAATACTGAACTGAATTTTGGGCGCAATGAATTAGATGTCCTAGACACTTTGAGTAGGAAAATTTCCAGTTTGAAAACATTGGTTGATTCACTGTTTACATTCTGTTATGGATTTTGAATAATTTATATATTGTTTACAGTCCAACAACATCTCAGCCTTGGTGTTTGATATGAATAATGTTTTTGGGATGTATGAAATCTTTATGTATCTGTTGAATTAGAGCTTCAATGAATTAGATTATCGGTGTTGAAATGGGTCACAAGTCTAGTTTTGCCTATAATATTCTTCAATATGCAGATGTATATACCAATAAGCAGGATAGCTTATTTATTAATTATTATGGACTAATGTCACATTTGAAATGATCATATCGCATGATGTGAAGGTATGCTGTGAGCATTGACATAGTCCTAGTGTCTTGAACCAAGATATCAAGGGTTAATCTTTAACTGATGATAATGAAGTTCTCAAGATTGGAGACTTTGGTCAGGCCATCTTTTATGAGCCTGATTAAAAGTAATCGTTGACTATTTATGCTGTAACTCTGCGGTATGGAGTACATTTTAGTGGTTGGGTTGCTTGATGTTTTATATTTCATGATTGTTGAAAAGTAGTTCGATGGAACTGCAATGAACTGATTAAACAGTAAAATGCATTCTTTGTATCAATATGTAATCATGAGGATCAAGTATACAGAGGTATGTGCCTATAGAGCAGGTCCTGTTCAACCCTAATCGATATGTAATCATGGCGAATTTCCCATTGTTTATAGGAATTGAAATAGTGAATTATTTTTTTGTTCTATGTTTAAGAGCTTTATAACAGATGATTTTTTTTCTTTTTTCTTTTTGTCTTCAGGTTGATGAAATATTGTTGAGGAAGACTGAAAATTTTGATGAATTGATTGCGGTTGCGGCAGAGGCGAGGTATGTTGAAGATGCTAAAGAGAAAATTTGAAGGATTTGTTTCATAAGGCCTTGTTTGGTGTTGAAGGGGTTTGTTCCAGGGGGTCTTGTTTTAATTTTATTTTTGTCATCAGAGTACTAGTGAATGCACTTAATCAATCAGTTAACTTTATTTTTATGAGAATTGTAGGATTCCTAAGAGATTGTGGTCCTGATGAGTTTGGGAACCAGGACTATTTAAAATCTGATTTGCTTATCTCTATTTTTAGCTTGTATTTTGGTAAACATATCTGGTTTGATGCTTTTGTTTGGAATATGCATCAAAGTTGAAAGATTATTGTTCAGTTGATCTTTTCTTTGTGAACTGTTTGAAATAAGCAATTTTTTAAAAAAGGCTGACAGACTGCTACATCTACAGGATTGGAAGCAAATGTCCTATAGCAACGAAAATTGAAAATACCACGTGTTAGTGTGTGCTCCTGCACGTATATTGGTTTAGTACACAATTATAAATATAGGATTTTCTTAGAATTTCAGCTTTTTCTAGCAAAAATCATGAAGAATTCTCATACCTATAGAGGGTATCATCTAACATCTTCTTTGAAAAGTGACTTCTAGTGGCCAGCACAAGATTGAATATACTTTGTGAAATGCTTCATTTAAGGATCCATTATTATCTTCATTTAATTTCACAAATAAAGAACTTAACACATCAATTACATGATATTGCTGATAATGGTAAACCAAAGGTGCCTCTGGTCTACCATACAAGTTTTTGTCTTTGGATCTTCTCTACTCTAGAATTCTCTACATTGTAACTGAAACAGTGACAAGAATAGGGACTAATTTTGTATGTCACTTGTTAGGCAATAACATAAAAAGAATTAGAGAGGTAGTGTGATGGTATGAACTGGAAGGCAGTAGGCAGCAGCCTTGTGCTTCTTTTGTCTTCATATGTAAGTCATTTTGCATTCTGTATTTCACTGAGTCCTCGATTCTCTCATCTTCTTTGTGAGTGTTTACCTTATAGCTTTTATAGTATCCTATCATGGCTTTGCAAAACCAACAGATATTACAGGGACTAGTTAACATCAATAATTTACAAATTTTGAATCTATGAACTCAACATTGAAGAAATTTCTTACATGATGGACATATATTTGATGGAAATTGACTATGGTCATCCCAAAGATATTGCATCTTAACTGTAAGAAAATCAAGTACATACCTCTATAGGATCATGTATTTGCTTGTTCCACATTGTAAATGATGCCTCCATAGCTTGAAAGGTTATTGATCTTGGTGGTGCTTGCTACTAGAGCAAGTTACACAATTACCCATAGCCTAAGAACCATAGTACAGAATCCAAAAACTAGAGAAAATGGAGGAGAGGAAAAGATGTTCTAATTTTATTGAGTTGCACAAATGAGGGAGGTTGCACCCTTTTGTAACTCACTCAAATGTAACTTATATTACATGGGAGTTAATCCCATTAAATGTGGCCAGCCAAAGGTCATGCCCACTAATGGGTGACCTGACTGTCCAAATTCTAAAATTTACCCACCTATATTTTTTGTGACTAGAGAGGTTTTGAAAGATCTAAAATTCATAGACATTAACATCTCGAAAAGGTATATAAACATGCAATTGCAAAGTACCATCCCTATATTGCAATGCTTATGTGATCTGTGGGGGCCTGATGCGCACAGATTCAAGTCAGAAAGATTTGCTCATGGGATTGTTGGAGCTTGCAAGACTCCATGGGCTTATATTCCATTCGGAGTAAGTTCTTGCGTGTGTGCTGGTCAATACTTTGCCATGACAGAACCGAAGGTGGTTCTATCTCTCATGCTATTCAAGTTTCGCTTCTCACTCTCCCCTTCATCCCCTGCATTTAAGTTAATTGTTGTACCCTGAACATGTAGTTACTGTTCTGAGGACAACTTGACATTTTTCAGCTTTGAGAAATGTGAAGGCCTCCTTGGATGCACACATCGCACATGTCATTACTATGTAGCAATTAGAGAACTTGAAAAAAGAATTAAAGGGATTGGGATGCATGAATTGCAGAAATTGAAGTCCAGCCTTTTTCTCTCTCGGAATCAGGATGAGAATGTCATCATCATCTAATCCTAAAACACTATGCAACTCCCAGCATACACCTGAAGATTTAAACTTCGGACGGAACTATGCAACAAGTAAATAGTAATTGGGTTTTTTTTTTTTTTTCATTGATATTATACGGCAGATTTATAATCTTGTTATAGATTTTGTGTTTTCATATATGATAATGGTATGTCTCTACACGGGGATTTGTTAGTATGGCAGGTGTCTTAGCAAGAGAAAACAGTTCATTCATACATACTCACCTGTGAGTAAAATCACAATCATTTACTGCAAGAAGCATTAGGCCACAAATTGAATAAAAAAAAGTGATCTGGATTATTGAAAGCTCTCTGTAAAGTTGTAATTTACAACTGTGTATTTGTTGGCTTTTATTCCGTGCCAAATTTGATTGTAATTTTATTCAATCCTTTGTACCCTGTATTTATTGTGGGATTGGTTGTAAGGGTTGTGTGATAGAGAGAGTGGGTGAAGACTCAAGCATTTGAAGGCTGAAGAATTCTCGCGGGTATGTCGCGACCTAGCTTCCCGCGAAGTGAGCCATGTGAGAAGCACGTGCTGAAAGCTGAAGAGTCATGCCAGGCTGTTGTTTTCGCGAGTGTCTCGCTGGTAAGGCCTTCCCGCGAGACAGTCGCGAAAATCTCTGCCTGGAGGATTTTTAAGAATGACTCTCTTACCCTTCACCCATACTATATAAACCCTCATTACCCACAAATGTTATGTGTGGCTATTCAGAGAGAAAAACCCTAGATAGGTTTTCTACAACTCACCCACCCATCTTTTTGAGAGAGAGCTACTCCTCCTTAGTGAGAAATCATTGTAGCCTCTTCTCCATCCCTCTCCCATTATCATACCTTGAGAGGAGATTTGTACCCAAACACAACCCACACACATTTAGAGTGTAGAGAGTGTTTTGGAGCTATTGGGAAGCATTGGAAGAAGCCAAGGATGGCAAATGCAACATGGAGCTTGTTGCGGGATCCGGAGAGCTAGACAAGACACGGTTCCGAGAAGCCTTGTTGGAGTAGGAGCTTGGAGGGCTTAGGTGCATCGGGTAGATTAGACTTGGAGGGTCTCTTGCTAACCCATGTATCCCAACTGATTGTCTAGTGGATCGATTTCCGCTTGGAGGGCGGCGGAGAGGTTTTTCGCCGAGGTCTTCGGTTTCCTCTTCGAAAACACGTCTTGGTGTTTTCTGTGTTTGCATCTTTCTTCCCTACTCTTGTTCATTTCATTTTTACTGCTGAGTTGCATTAAATTATGGATTAGAGTAGTTGTTTATTTATACGCTTGTGTTTACACTATTCCGCACTTATCATTAAGTTAGTGTAAAATCAACCAAGCCGTAATTTTAATTTGGGGGTCTAAACCGCTCGTGTGTTTTCAACACGATTTTCGAGCTTTCACTCTCCTTAGGCAAGAAGCTTATACTTTCTCATGACAGTGTTAAAACTTTTTAATCTGGATACTGACCTCATTATTTGTTCAACTGAAACCAATAAAGGTTTTGATTCAGGATGGAAATGGTGGAACTAATGTAGTCAACTTCTGCTATTGATATACAACTTAGAATTTAGTGGGGATTTTTGGGAATCCACCAAGAACGAACCTTGAATCATCAATGAGAAGATAGAATCTACAATTTTATTAATTGTGCAAAACAAAAATGAGGACCAAGAGACCTTACAACTTTACTTATAAAGCTCAAAGCTAAGATAAACTAAGAAATAAACAAGAAAATTACAAGTCTATCAACACAAAAGGAAAAAATGTGTAGAAAAAAAAAAAAAAAAAAAAAAAAAAAGGCCAATCCCACCTAACTGAATAAAAAATACATCAAATACCTCTTACTTAACTCTATATGGTGAGAGGGGTCACCAATATGGCTGTATTTTCATACTATAAGTATTGAATTATATTTCCCATTTTACAAAACTGTTTTATATGTGGTTTGGGAAGACTAATCAAACTCATATTCAAATACTACTAAAATCAGGAATAAATTGAGCTATCAGGTTACTTGTCTTGCATTATGTAAAGATTTAAACAACGTGCAACAGAACTATTTTCTATTTTCTTTTTGGTGCAAGTTAAATGAACACTTTTAAAGAAATTAGTCAGGCACAATAATTAACATAAAATAGAAAATTTCAGTTACAGCATACAAGAATACAACACCAAAATTGTAGAAAACCCTTCAATGTGCCTGGAAAAACCACAGATTCAAGTCCAATATCTTCTACTAATTCAAAATATCAATGGAGTTACAATATAAGTCTAGTTAAAACTACAAGCAAACAAACATCAAGAATATAATACTTGACTCACATATAATAATCACTTCTTCACCTAATAGGTGAATTTCTGCGATATTAACAAAGAGTAAGTTTAGATCTCACCAGAATGGGTGATACAAACTACTAATCTAGGGTGGCTTTTGACAAACCAATCAAAATGAAACTCTTGATGCTATGAATAAGATGCCAAAATTACATCAACATTAGGCTTAGAACCATCCAATTAATCTTGACTTAAAGCATTTCTTTATCAGCACACCCACTCTTTTGAAAAAGAGAGAACTCTATCATATAGTGCCATGTCATTTACATGTTAAATGACAGGATACCATATGCATAATTAAAAATGAAAAAGACAAAATCTGATCCATGTAATGAATAATTTCCATTTTCAAGTACTAGCCATCCTAATTCCTGTTAGAATCATGTGGCTTTAATTGCTGCATAAAAAGCTCAAAATTGCTCTAAGTAATGTTATACAAATAATTATTTTCATTACATTCACAACGGCTGAGTTGGCAAGTTCTTACTCATTTTATTTGGGCTTACCACTGATATCATTTTTTTACCTATCAATAAAAAATTATCACATCAGTATTTATGAAATTCTTTATCATTTTTTTTACTCTTGTATTGCTCCCACCTCTTTTAAATATATATATATATATATATATATATATTAATTGGTTTAAATATAAAGGCTAAGCCCATTACTCACATATGAGGACAACACAACAAGATCATCAGTGTTCATTGTGTGTTCGGATTGGCTATTTGTTGAAGTGCTGAAGTACTTAAATATATGCTAAAAGTACCAGTTAAAAAGGAAAAGGCAGGGCTCCAAAACCTCATCAGCAGATTGACATAATCATGTGATTAAATATCTTTAATGATGACATGAGTTGTCATATATACAGAGAAAGAGAAGAGTACCATGTATACTTGAAACATTAGCCACAAGAAGAAGGGCTAATTAAACCATTGAAGGAAATGGGAGAAGAGCTAATCCTCGCGACAAAGATCATTCTGTCAGTGTTTTTGGGTGGTTTAGTAGTACTACTTTTGCATCTCTATGACTCCTTGCTAGTGAAGCCAAAAAAGCTAAGATCAATGCTCCAAAAGCAAGGGATCAACGGGCCTCCCTTTTCATTTCTTTTAGGCAATATCCCTGACATGAAGAGAATCAAGCTCAAGGTACAAGCTGCTACAACAACAACAACTACTCCAAAAGAAAACCACAACAACGTTGTTCCTATAGCTCATGATTGGCCTTCAACAAATTTCCCTTATTTAGAGCAGTGGCGAAAAGAATACGGTACTCTTTTTTTTTTTTTTTTCTTTTTCTTTTTCTTTTTTTCCAGTTTTTAAGAATAACATAATCATAATTATGGAAGGAAGAAAAAAAAAATTTTTGAAAAAGAAGATACTCTTTTAACTTGTGAGCTGCATATTTTTTTAGAGTGGAATTGATACATAACTGTTTTTTCTTTTTCATGAACATGAAAATTCATTAGACGAAGAGAGACCTACAAGCAAGATAGAAATCTTCAGCCGAAAACAAAATAACTAACCTCCAAAAACTACTTAGAACACAATTTTGTTTTTTTTTTTTTTTTTTTTAATTTTTACTTTTGACCAAGCTGCAACTCTTCTTCTAACATCAAACATTATGGAATTGATAGGTCATAGTTTGTGTTATTTGCTTGATTTTATTTTATTTTTTGTTTACAAATTGATTTTTGTATTTTTCTCATTACATTTCTAATTTACCGTTCATAAATTTTATGGTTGTGTTAAAGATATTTTAGCCCAAAAGGCTCAAGTACATTGTCGGTACATATTAGTATAAGGTTAGCTTAGAATTAGCCCCTATATACTCTACTTAGGGTCCATTGTAAGAAACAATCTTGAATGGAAAGACTTAAAAAAAAATGATGTATTGAATCATGTCATTTGTTATTAGCTATTTTTAATTAATAATCATGACTGTTTTATTATCTTTCTTGTTGGTTTCTGTTTGGCCATTAGAATTGATTAAGAAATTTAAAGGGTGATTTGTTTAATGAAAACAAATTTAACCTCCAAACGGTTTTGTTTCTGTTTTTTTCCCTAGATGTTATATATAAAAGAGACAAGAAAAGCCAGCAACTAATACTATAATTTTGAGAAGTTAAAACATAAACATCTACATTGGACATAACTAGTAATAAACTGTACAATAATTTATTGCTTTATTATGTACTGTGCTGTTGGGAAATTTAGACCCCGGTTGATAGAATTAACAAGTTTTAAATCCAAGTTGTTAATTAGATTTATTATGAATACAACTTGTTAAAACAAACAAACATCAATATCATGTCAATAATGAATGCAGCGGAAAAATAAATAAGACAAGATATGATGACCCAGGAAAACCAATGAAACCAACCAGTTTCACAGTAAAAAACCTGGGGGGAAACCTTCCCAAAAAGCAATTCACTATAGTAAAGAGAAGTTTCAGATCTAGTACAAAACCTTTGTCCCTAGACTCTACAATCCCTGTAGATAAACTCACAGCAGAAACCTTCTACCGCTTCAGAACCTCTGAACTCTTCAATATATGAATGCCACCCTTTGATGCACGAATCCCAAGTACGTGACTAACCAATTGCGCGGATCCCAGTACGCGACTTCAATCACCAACTAGAAGAAGATGTTAGCTGCAAAGTTCTTCACTTCATCAAGAATGAAGATCAAGAAGCACTTGGTTACAAAACCCTAAGGCGCAAAAACGCAGTAACTTCTTTTTCAGAGAGAATAATCTTTTTCATATGTTCTCCTTGTATTCTCTTATTCTCTTATGATACGGCTTCCAAAATAAGCCTTATATAGATCTAGGGTTGTGAGAAAAAAAACCCTACACAAATACAAAAGCCTGGCCCAAAAATCAAAAAGCTGAAAATTCTGATTTCCCGTAACCTCGATCGATCGAGAGGTGTTGAGGAGGTGTCGAGGTTTAATGAATCTCAACAGATACAGCTATCGAGAAGGTGTCGAGAAGGTGTCGAGGGGACAGAAACTTTCTCGATCGATCGACCAGCTATCGAGAAGCTATCGAGATTGCGATAAGAATCAGCTGAAGATCTCGACAGATAGCTAGATGTCGAGGTAGGTGTCGAGCAGGTGTCGAGCTTAAAAATTCTGCACTTCAACTTGCTTTTTCTTGGACAGACTTGATGACTTCAACACTTGATCTTGAAACATTGTTTCTTGAAGTTTTAAAAACACCTAGAACTACCCAATTACAAGTAGAGTGCGTTTTGTCAAAGGATTAGCCAATTTACATAAAAATATGTCCTTAACAATCTCCCCCTTTGGCAATCCGTGACAAAACCACAACAAACAAATGAACATATGAGAAAAGTCATAAATCACTCAACTCATACTCACTTGTTGAATACAATAAAATCTATCCTAACACAAACTCTTGAAAAACTTTGCAAGAAGAGAGTTTATGGCAAGTAGACTTTGACAACCTGTATTTCTGAAACACTTATAAACAAAACTCATCAAGGCATCTTGTGTGAAACAGAATTAACTAGATTGCATAAAAATATAAAGAACATGTGTATAAAGAGAGAAAAGAAACAACACATGAAAAGATAGGTGAAAGAAAAACATACATCAACATATAAAGAAGATAAGGTCAATGTATGTAAACATAGTCACAAGACCCAAGGTACAAGAAGAAAGAAGTAAACACTCCCCCTAACAAGATGAAACACAACTCCCCCTTACAGAGGCATGTATTTCTCCCCCTAACTTGTAAAATCTTAAAGAAAGAAACCACAAAGTCTCCACAATTTCTCCCCCTTTTTGTCATGATTGACAAAGGGTATAGGAAGCTAGAAAGCTTCACCCGAGAGACATAAAGATGATCAAGGATGATCATGGGGACACAAGAAATCCATAAAAATGCATGAATGTAATGAAACAAGATGTTATGGATGACAAGATAATAGAAAGATGCAAAACATGTGAAAAACACATGGATCCCAAAACACACACACACACACTAAACAAGTCTAACCAATTTTATATTTCAAAAACAAGTCAAGACAGTTTAGTGAGCATACAAAAGCACATGTAAAACTTTGTGATGGCCAAATCACATTGTACCTGCACATGTATCAAAAGTAGCAAAGAATATTGCGTGTTGTGTGTGAAAAACATCGCAAGATTGCATATGTGTATACATGTTATGACGATCTGAGATATGAGAAAATAACTTTAACTCACACACAATCATAACTGTTTGATGGGGACTATCACCTTTGAGGTACATCCTATAACTCCCACATCTCCTAGAATACACGCTTGCAACCATTTTAAAGCATTTTAATCTTTTTGCTTTTTATTTCTTTGCATATATTCTTTTTAAAACATATCATACATGGGCTTATGAAAAAGAAAAGAAATACCCATTGATATTTGACATTTCAATTTTGCTATGCCAAAGCATACAGATGTCATTAATGATTGGCGGGCAACAGTGGTGAGATGGTTATTTATGCCTTTCTCTTAGGATTTTCTAGTCCTACCCGTCAAAAAGAGTGATATGAGTGTTAAGTTTAAAGGAATAACCTAATCTTACTCATCACAAACACAAGCCACAAAGCTCACTTGCTTAGTTGTGCATAGGGATGCTCATCTAAGCTACAAGAGATACAAAGTTTAGAAAATTTTGTTTCATTGGCCATCCAAGGTACACAAGTACCAAAGTACACAAAACACACATTGTTTTTGTATTTTTCTGATTTTTTTTTTTAATTTTGAAAACCAACAAAATAAAGACTAAACAATCAAACAAAAACAGACAAACAATATGAAAGCAGAAAGAATGATGCATATGCATGAAGGCATGATAGAAAAATGCAGATGCATGAAAGCATGATTTCAAAAACAGATAAGAAATCAAGCAAAGAAAGTCCTACTTTAGATAGAAAGAATTAAAGCAGAGGACAAACAGAAAAGACAATTAAGTCTTAGGCTCCTTTCTCACCCACACAGCACGAGTCTTTGGCCGTGAAGATGAAAAGGCACGTGTCCTAGTATGTCTACTAAAGAACATAGAAGAATTAGAATTCTCCTGAAATTGAGTTAAAAAGTTCAAAACTTTTAATAACTCTCCAAACAAAGGTGTAGGTCCTTGAGAAGAAACCTGTGACCGTTTGGACAATTGCTTATGAGGATGTAACTTAAAGCAATTAGGACGAATATGTCCAGAAACACCACAATGGTGACAAACATGAGGTTTAACAAAGGATTTAGATTTCATACCTTTATTACCTTTCTCAGATTGGGGCACAAAGACAGTCCTTGATCCAGAAGCTGTGGATGAGGAGGGGCTGGAGGAAACAGCATATCCTAAGCCAGTCTTATCAGAGGCTTCCTGAAGGGTCATCTTCTTAGGTACTTCATCATCAGAAGAATCCTCACTGCCACTAGCACTCTCCACAATCACCTTATCGGTTGTGGCAGCAAAGGCCATAACTTGACGACATTCATCCACAAACTCATCGGAAGAGTCATCATCAGTATCACTCCAGGTAGCAACCAACCCTTTCTCTTTTGGCTTCTTGGTCTTTTCCTTCATGAAGTAGTTTGGACACTCTATCCTCATATGACCAAAACCTTTGCACTCATGGCATTGAATAAGGGGTTTTTCATTCTTGCCCTTCCTAGAGGATTTAGGTTTCCTAGGAGGTTTGCCCTTATCCTTTTTCCTAAACTGAAGAAGCTTGATAATCTCATCAGTTATGAAGGTTAGATCCTCATCCTCATCTTCACTTTGATCTTTATCTTCAGAGTCTTCAGTCTCTTCCTCTATACCCTTAAGAGCCAAGTTTTTGCTCTTTCCACCTTTTCCCATTGAGCCTAATCCCATCTCATAGGTTCGAAGGTTCCCTACAAGCTCAGTCAAAGAAATTTAATCAATGTCCTTGACTTCTTCAATGGCAGTGATCTTGGCATGGAATTTTTCAGGTAAGGACCTAAGGATTTTTCTAACAATTTTGGATTCTGCAATACATTCTCCAAGGTTGAAAGCAGAATTCACAATATCCTTGAGTTTGGCATAGAACTCATCAAAGGTCTCGTCCTCCTCCATCCTTATTTCTTCAAAACTACTTGTGAGTTGTTGAAGTTTCACAGTCTTTACTGCCTTGGTACCTTCATAGGTGGTCTGAAGAATAGTCCATGCTTCCTTGGCAACTTCAGTGGATGAAATTTTCTTGAATTCTTCATTGGTCACCCCACAAAACAAAGCATTCAAGGCCCTACTATTGAAATTTGCAGCTATAATTGTTGCATCATCCCAATCCACAGGTGCTTCCTTTGGCTTAATCCAGCCAACTTCAACAGCTTGCCATACCTGTTCACCTAGAGCCTGTAAGAACACTTTCATACGAACTTTCCAGTACGCATAATTAGTTCCATCAAATAAAGGAGGAATAAATAAAGATTGTCCTCTATCCATGACAACAGGGGTCAATGGATCACACTCAGGAAATTAATCCAATCAGAGTGTACCCGCTCTGATACCACTTGTTGGGAAATTTAGACCCCGGTTGATAGAATTAACAAGTTTTAAATCCAAGTTGTTAATTAGATTTATTATGAATACAACTTGTTAAAACAAACAAACATCAATAATGAATGCAGCGGAAAAATAAATAAGACAAGATATGATGACCCAGGAAAACCAATGAAACCAACCAGTTTCACAGTAAAAAACCTGGGGGAAAACCTTCCCAAAAAGCAATTCACTATAGTAAAGAGAAGTTTCAGATCTAGTACAAAACCTTTGTCCCTAGACTCTACAATCCCTGTAGATGAACTCACAGCAGAAACCTTCTACCGCTTCAGAACTTCTGAACTCTTCAATATATGAATGCCACCCTTTGATGCACGAATCCCAAGTACGTGACTAACCAATTGCGCGGATCCCAGTACGCGACTTCAATCACCAACTAGAAGAAGATGTTGGCTGCAAAGTTCTTCACTTCATCAAGAATGAAGATCAAGAAGCACTTGATTACAAAACCCTAAGGCGCAAAAACGCAGTAGCTTCTTTTTCAGAGAGAATAATCTTTTTCATATGTTCTCCTTGTATTCTCTTATTCTCTTATGATACGGCTTCCAAAATAAGCCTTATATAGGTCTAGGGTTGTGAGAAAAGAAACCCTACACAAATACAAAAGCCTGGCCCAAAAATCAAAAAGCTGAAAATTCTGATTTCCCGTAACCTCGATCGATCGAGAGGTGTCGAGGAGGTGTCGAGGTTTAATGAATCTCAACAGATACAGCTATCGAGAAGGTGTCGAGAAGGTGTCGAGGGGACAGAAACTTTCTCGATCGATCGACCAGCTATCGAGAAGCTATCAAGATTGCGATAAGAATCAGCTGAAGATCTCGACAGATAGCTAGGTGTCGAGGTAGGTGTCGAGCAGGTGTCGAGCTTAAAAATTCTGCACTTCAACTTGCTTTTTCTTGGACAGACTTGATGACTTCAACACTTGATCTTGAAACATTGTTTCTTGAAGTATTAAAAACACCTAGAACTACCCAATTACAAGTAGAGTGCGTTTTGTCAAAGGATTAGCCAATTTACATAAAAATATGTCCTTAACACTGTGCTAATAATACAACAAAGTTACGAAACCTATCCATGTAATGTAAGAATTGTGCTTATTGAGATTCTCTTGTTTCTTCTTAAAAAAAAAAAAACTCTGGATTGATGTGGTCTTCCATTATTGTATTCACACTATATGGTATCTTTTTTCCATTTCTATATATATATATATATATATATTTTTTTTTCTACTTGATCAGCTCAGCTGCTCTTTAATTATCCTCTTTTATTTCTATTTGGTAAAGTGGGAGCTTATTTTTACTGTGGTCAACAGTTAACTTCCTAGTGAGTGACTTCATTTCCGGATTACAAAAACAAGGAAAAGTCATTTATCAATGGTCTCTTGATCTAGTGATGCCTCCGATTTTTCCTATAAAAGAGTGGGTTAAGTTATATCCACTAGCATCTGATTTGAACTTTTTTTTTTTTTTTTTAAGTATTAAAAAATGATAAGTTATATATATTTTAAACTTTATACCTTAAAAATATAATAAATTAAACCATATAATTTAAAAAATAACAAATTATCCCACAGCCTTGTAACTCTCCTATTGTGTCTATGGCATTCATGATTCAAAGTTCCTCTTTCCTGTTGTGATTATTGAATTATAATTAAAAAAAAATTACACCCTAAGGTTTAAAAGAAAAAAAAAACTAAAAATCTAAATATTTTAATACAGGTTTATGATTTAATTTGTTACATTTTGAAACTTGAAATTTTAATTTATTACTTTTAAAAATACAAGATTTATTAACCCCTCAAAATTTATGGTTTAAAATGTAATTTTTTTTTTCTTTAGAAAAACATCAGAGACACTTCGAATTTGACTCATATTAGGTTAGGCATTTGGGCTTTTAGTGCTTTAAGAAACAGTCCAGATAACATTATGGGCTTTCGTGTGGTTAGAAGAAAATCAACATAAAAATATAAAGAAATTGTAATTGGGCTTTTCTTATAATCAATCCCTTAAATGACATACTCTTCCTCACAAATAGTTGAATCCTTTGCTGGTCAATTAATCTTAATCCACAGTCCTAGTCCACTTCCTCAATAGATTTTTGTTTACTTCTTTTGTTCAAAAATTTCAACCAAGCTCAGCAAGTTATCTTAGATGAAATGGTGGCAGGACCAATGTTCTTATTTTCATTTGGAAGCATACAGCTATTGTGCTTAACTGATACAGAGATAGTGAAGGAAATTAGCCTCTGCACTTCTCTGAGCCTAGGAAAGCCTCCTTATCTAGTTAAGGACAGAGGGGCCCCTGGTGGGCCAGGGCATTGGATCATCAAGTGGCCCAATTTGGGCTCATCCGAGGAAGATGATTGCTCCTGAATTCTACATTGATAAGGTTAAGGTAAATTCCCCAATGGATACGTTTACTAATACAAATATGTTTTTTTTTTTTTTTTTTTTTTTTTTTTCCCACATATTTACCTACAATATATAAATATCTCTTCACTACTATGCTTTGATTTTTGGGAAAGACTTCTGTCTAGTGTATTGGACAAGATATGAGACTAACATGTAATTATTTTCAAACACATTGAATTCGTGTCCTGCATCGTAGAGTATCTAACCCTTCTAAGACATCTTTGGATTGTTGCAATATGAGAATTTGGTCATATTGGATCTAAATGAAAATCATGAAATTGAATATATTCCTTTTTAAATTGACATAGACAATAGTGAAACCGGTAAAATATGAATCACAATTTACAAGTAATTAAAATGTATAGACATCAATCTAAGAAACATACATGATATGTTGCCATCTGCAAACTTCCAGTTAGACTTTAGGTTAAGAAAATTTGATATTAAGATTTGGAGAACTTTTTATTTACAGAGAGTGTTTGCCTTTTACTCAAGAAGAATAACCTTTTTTTTTAATTGCAATTCTTAAAGAGCATGCAAAATCTAATGGTCGAATGCACAACCTCAATGCTAAGATCTTGGGAGAGTAGAATTGAAAATGAGAGGGGAATTGCAGTCATTGAAATCGACAAGGATTTGAGGAGCTTGTCTGTGGATATAATCTCAAGGGCCTGCTTTGGAAGCAATTGTACTCAAGGGGAAGAAATATTCCTGAAGCTTAGAACTCTTGAAAAAATCATGTCGAAGCGACCTCTTGGAATCCCTGGGCTTAGGTACAATGACATGAAATTTTTCACAGAAATCATAATCTTTTATGTGCTATATGAGTTCTAAAATATATTATACACATTGTGAAAATGTTTTTTGTTATGAGTTATGATCACTTCTCATTGTTTATTATCTTATATTGTTTCTTCAATATATTTGGGGTATAAATTATTTGTGAGCTTTCTCTAACTTGGATCCTATCAATATAAATTTGATGTTGCACAAAATTAGATTTTTGCCAAGCAAAACCAACAGACAGATATGGCAATTAGAGAAAGAGATCGACTCCATGATTGTTAAGGTAGTAAAACAAAGGATGGAGACAAGTTATGAGAAGGATCTTCTACAAATGTTACTAGAAGGAGCCAAAAACTCTGGTGAATACAATAGTCTATGCTCAGACTCAGATATCTCCTGTGACAAGTTCGTTGTGGATAATTGCAAGAATATATACATTGCTGGCCACGAGACTGTTGCCTTGACAGCTTCATGGTGCTTGATGTTGTTAGCTGCATGTCCTGAGTGGCAAGATCGAGCTCGTGCTGAGGTGCTTGAAATATGTAAAGATGGCATTCCAGATGCTGATATGCTTCGAAGTATGAAAACAGTATGTATCATACAATTTACATCTCTAAATTTATATGCTAATAAGTTTTGTTCTCCAAGGGATTAGTCTAGTGGTCATGATTCATGAGATCTTGTATTCAAGTCTTCTAACCAACATTTTAGGTCCAACCCTACAGAACTCATCCTTGTAATTACTCGGTGTGTGTAGGAGGTGAGGACCATACAAACCCAAAGGTTTTGTTGTCAAGTTGTCTTCTAATATTGTAAAAATTGCGTCCATTGAACATCCCTTTTTGAATAATTACATTTTGAATATTTCATATGCCCAAAAAGGGTGTGAGTTAAGGCTGCAAAAAGTTAACTTTTACTAAGCTATTTCTGTATCCTCCAAATTTGAAAATTTCTAGTTACGGTCAAGTTCTATAATTTTAGATAACTTGTTTTGTATCAATTTTCGCATTGTTACTGTTTAATTCACTTTTAACACAGAAAATTGCATGAAATACTAGACACATTTGTCACTGACAAACATGCATACAATAGATTAAACACTTACAAGAGTTCAAACCAAAAAAATAGTTTCCTGAAAGTTCATCCCAAACATGTAAAATGAAGGAAGTCTATTCTAATCTTTATAATTATTTGCAGTTGGCTATGGTAATTCGAGAGACACTTCACCTTTACCCAGCATTACCAGTTTTCACAAGAGCAGCCTTACAAGATATTAAGTTCAAAGACATACTGATTCCGAAAGGTATGAACATTTGGGTTCCTGTTGCAATGTGGCAGCAACACCCTGATACATGGGGGCCTGATGCCCATGAGTTCAATCCAGAATGATTCTCCCAGGGAGTTACTGGGGCTTGCAAGATTCCAAAAGCTTTTATACCATTTGGACTCGGTGCTTGTATCTGTGTTGGCCAACACTTTGCCATGACACAACTGAAGCTGATTTTATCTCTTACTCTATCCAAGTTCTGCCTATCGCTCTCACCAACATACCAACACTCCCCTGCTTATGGAGTGCTTCTTGAACCCCAACATGGAATTCCTCTCCATGTGAGGAGAGTGTGAATGACTTGAATCAGTTTGATGTTCGAAATACTTTTGGGGGGTAAAGAATAAGGAGAGACACTGCCTTTGTTACTCTGTTATGATATCTTCACAATGGGAATTTAGCATGAAAAAATTGCAAAAACATTATAATGATATCATTCTAAGTCATTCGCAAGTTTCCACATTATTAAGTATTAATTGCAATGTGTCATTCTTCCCTAGCTAAGAAACAATGGAACATATTTCTTCCACTCATGATCATCCAGGAAAATATTGAAAGAAGCACAATTCCATCACTAAAATGGCATCTATAAGAACAAAATAGTTTCAGTGTTACAATGCAGGAAGCCACATGTTTAATCTGCATAGTACGAAAATAGGTTACCCTAGCTTTTTGAATGAAATTGGAAAATAGTTTCCTCAAAAGTAAGGATATTCAAAGATCAGCCTTTGCACTTCTTTGACCCTTGGAAAACCTTCTTATCCATCCAAAGATCGTGGGCCGCTTTTGGGCCAAGGCATTCTGTCATCAAATGGCTCAATTTGGGCCCATCAAAGGAAGATTATTGCTCCTGAATTTTACATTGATAAGGTTAAGGTATACCTCAAAGTTTTACATAAATTTCAAAAATAGTTCTTGGACAATAGATCTTAATATTATGCATTAAACTTAAGTGGCGAAATGTTCAACATGACAATTGAAGAAAGACTTTAACAAGGGCATATAATAATGATCACTATTAATTACCAAAATTTCCTATGAAGACTAGAATAATGCCTAAACAAATTAAAACCTTTATTATATGCAATGTAATCCTTTACAAAGACAATCTGAAACCATTCTTTTAATACTTTTTCTTTTGTTTTTAACTAACTAACCTGAAACCATTTTTGTCTTTTTTTTTGGGATAGTCCAGTTTTGACAATATTGATATGCCATTTTACACGAACAAAACTCAACAACAATCCCAAAGCACAATATGTCCTGATTGTTTGAGTGAAGATTGCGTTATACTGTTGTTACTTCAATGCTTCATCATATTAAGCTTTAGATTAATTAGTCACTACTGTACCATTATTTAATAAATCTCTATAGACTAAGGCTTGGTTTTGTTGTTGTAAACTTTTATAGTTATGTGTTTCTTTCTGAAGGGCATGGTAAACCTAATGGTGGACTCAACAACCTCAATGCCAAGAAGTTGGGAGAGTAGAATTGAAAATGAGGGAGGGATTGCAGACATTAAAATCAATGAAGATTTGAGAAGCCTATCGCCAGATATAATATCAAGAGCCTGTTTTGGAAGCAACTATTCCCAAGGGGAAGAAATATTCTTAAAACTCAATACTCTTCAAGGAATCATGTCCAAGGGAAATGTTGGAGTTCCTGGTTTTAGGTATGGTAACATTTTGAATCCATTGATCTTTAATAACAAAGACTAGAAAACTATTACATTTACAATTTTGGTTTGTTGTTTGTGAACATCTTTAATTGACTTGTGTTCTTATAGCCTAATGATACTTCTCTTTCTTATAAAAGAGTAGGATTTAGATTTAACACTGGCCTTCTATTGGTTGAAGATTTATGAGATAAGAGAACTAGGGGTATCTCTATTCTTTTATAAATGGGGAAAAAAAAGAACATTGCTAGGGATGATTATTCCTAAATATTTCAAAATTGATGATATGTATATTTTATAGATTCTTGCCGAGCAAAAACAATAGAGCTATGTGGAAACTTGAAGAAGAGATCAACTCAATGATATTAAAGGTAGTAAAGCAGCGCACTGAAGCATCATACGAGAAGGATCTTTTACAAATGGTTCTTGAGGGTGCCAAAAGTTATTATGGCCCATCAACAGATAGTTCTTGTGACAAGTTCATTGTGGATAATTGCAAAAACATATACTTTGCTGGCCATGAGACCACTGCCATCACAGCCACATGGAGCTTGATGTTACTGGCTGCACATCCTGAATGGCAAGCTCGTGCTCGTGCTGAGGTGCTTGAAATATGTGGGGATAGTCCACCAGATGCCAACATGCTCCGAAACATGAAAACAGTATGTATTTTTCTTTAAAATTTATAATTTTAGTTTCTGTATAATAGTACTATTAGTTTAGCTATTTCTCTATTAGATTTTATCAAATTTTTATCCAAGAAACACTCCCACTATATATGGACGCATGTTAATTCAGAATATCCCAGCAAACAAGAGAGAAAAAGAATGCATGTAGCAAGCAATGTTATCTATGGTGCTTTTGTGCATATAGTATGTATTTGGAAGAATGTTTCTGCACATATGTTGGTGTCATATGCACTTATATTTGCAAAGTTTCCTTAGAATTGAAGGTGGTCCCTGGAAAAAAGTTCAAGAATGAATTTTCATACCCCATTGAGGTATTATCGGAAAAATGACTTCTAGTGGCCAGTGACACGATTGAATATTCTTCCTCTAATTATGCCTTTTGAGGTTCAAAACAATAATTTTTTTCCATTTAATTTCACACATAAAGAACTTAACACATCAGTTACCAAATATTACAAGGAGAGATTAACATCACCACTACACAAATTCTGAAATCATGTACTCAACATTGAGATATTAATACATGAGAGTAGACACACCCATACATGGACATAGTTTCACTAACCTTGTATTTGATGGCAGTTGACAATGGTGCTCCAAGAGACATTGCGTCTTTACCCACCTGCAGCTTTTGTGATCAGAGCGGCCTTGGAAGACATTACATTCAAAGACATTATGATCTCGAAAGGTATGAACATTCAGATTCCAGTCCCAATATTACAACAGCAGTGTGATTTGTGGGGACCTGATGCACACAAATTCAATCCGGAAAGATTTTCTCATGGGATTGTTAGGGCTTGCAAGACTCCACAGGCTTATATGCCATTTGGAGTAGGGCCTCATGTCTGTGCTGGCCAGCACTTTGCCATGACAGAACTGAAGGTTATTTTAACTCTTATTCTATCCAAGTTTTACTTCTCACTATCGCCGGGATACCAACACTCCCCTGCATTTAGGTTGGTTATTGTACCTGAACATGGAGTTACTCTCCGTGTGAGGACAGCTTGACATTTCCTAGCTTTGACAAAGGCTTTGGTGGATAGAAGAAAATAAAAAAATGAGAGAGGTTGTGGACTCTTTGTACCATCTTTATGTATTACAAAAAGAAAGTAAGGGCAGGGCATCTTTGGAGAACTTGTAATAGTTCCTTCGGTTTTTACATTGTTTCTTTCTGATTATAAAGATTTGAAGCAATGATGAAGAGCAGTTGGGATGCTAGAAATGCAGAAATAGAAGTCATGGTCTAATCCTGTAATACTAAGCAATTGCTGACGTACATATGAAGATGAAAATTCAAAATCTTGAATCTTATGAACTGCTCTACAACCAGGATAGGCTGGATTTCAAGGATTAGAAATTTTGATTCTGTTTCATAGGCACCCCCACACTCTTTAGAAAATACTAAAAAAAGCATTGAAATTTGAAACACCGAAAGAATTAGTTTTGATATTTCGATAGATAGTTATAATAAAGGGAGGGGGTTTTAAAACATTGATTCTCCTAGTAAGAGAATGGACTATGCCATTGAGTTATGTGACTTTTGATGCTCCAAACAAATAGAAATTAAAATTCACTGTCTAAAATTGTTCAACAACTTGATAATACTGGATTTCCTCATTGTTATGTAGAAACCGGGTCAAATTCTCCACTTACATACATTCAGAAAAAAGAATTCAATTTGTCAATACTATGTTAAGGTATAACTGTGTTTGAAGATCTGAGTGTAGTAGGTATCGGAGAAGTGGTTCGCAATTCTCATGGAGAAATAAAGGCAGCCTTATCCGAGATTGTTCCCATGCCATCTTCAGTGGTAGTTCTTGAAACTCTCGCAGCAAGAAGAGCAGTCCACTTTGTTCAGGAGCTGGATTTGCACAGTTCGACCTTCAAGGGTGGTTCAGAAATTTCCATCACTGCTATATACGAAACGGTTATTTATCTTAACCATCTTGTGGTTATCTTGTTAAAGACATTATGTTTTCAGCTAGTTCTCTCCGGAACTATTCTTTCTCTCATCAATTTTAGCAAGGCAATGCGTTGTTCTTCCTAATATTTATCTAGGTTGCACGGACACGCCATTTTTGGCGTCGTGTCGGTGTCGTGTTGGTGTCGGACACCGGAACGGGTACGACTCGCCGGATTCCGGTGTCCGGCGAGTGTCCTCTTTTTTTTTTTTTTTCGTTTCTCCGACACGCGCCGACACGGCTCCGACGCGGCTCCAAGGTGTCCGACACGCCAGCAGTGAAGAAAAAAAGAAAAGAAAATCATAGATTGAAGAGAAAAATTCCGGCCGAAATCAAAGATTCGGCCGGCACGCATTTTGGGCTTCTTTCCCTCTTAAAAAATAAAAAGAAAAATCACTGCCACTGGATCTTCTGTAGAGGAGATGAAAAAGAAAGGAAAAAAAACAAAGAAAAAAAAGGAATGAGATGAAGGCATGAAGCAGAGCCGGTGTGACCGTGTGAGAGAGAAAATACAAAAGAAGAAGAAGAGAAGAAAAGAGACTGAAGCTACCTCTGAAGCATGAAGAGACGTTGTAAGTGAGAGCTTGGGAAATGAGAAGAAAGAACAAAGAGTGGTCAGTGGGCAGGTGAGATGAGAAGTAAATAGTCTAGTCATGTGAGTGGGTTGGAAAATGGGAAAAGTTAGTGGAAGAAATTTCTTCTAATTGCCCAACTTGTTTCATTTATTTACAAAAAGACCATTACTAATTATATTTTAATAATAATTAAAATAATCTACTTACTTTATTTTATAGGAAAAATTATCTGCATATTTTATTTGAGTTTTTTTTTTTTAATATAAAAAAGTGTGTATATATATATATATATATACACAAGGTAATATGTATAAAATGTTTACCAAAATATATATATATATATATACACACACACACAAGGTAATATATATAAAATGTTTACCAAAAATATATATATATATATATATATATATATATATATATAAAATATGCCTAAATATAAAATATAATTAATTATTTAACCGCCGTGTCTTCGCCGTGTCCCCGCCGTGTCGTGTCCTTATTTTTCAAAAATTGCCGTATCCCTGTGTCCGTGTCCGTGTCGTGTCCGTGTCCGTGTCCGTGTCCGTGTCCGTGCAACATAGATATTTATAAGGTTTTTGTATATAATTATTTAGCTATCCAATAATACGCCTACCATGGTTGCTTCTGAAAAAAGGTTAAAGGTATAACCTTATAAGCCTGTTTAAGAGTTTGTTTGGGATCCGTTTATTTTGCTGAAAGTACTGTAGATAAAGGTAAAAGTTAGATGAAATAGTACAATGGAACTCATGAATAGTACCAAAAAGTGTAGTGGGACTCATGAATAGTAGCAAAAATAAGCTGAATAGTAAAATAAGTTGGCAAAATTAATCATGCCAAATAGACACTAAGCGTGCGTTTGCCAACAGTGTTTTTGCGTTTTGCGTTTTTTTTCCTGGGTCCCACGACACTGTTCACGGACCAGCCAACTTGTGAATAACGCAGCAATAAGTTTGCTATAGTATTTTGCGTTATAAAAATTATTTTGCTACAGTACTTTCAGCAATAAGTTTTCATTTTTTTTAGCAAAATAAGCAGTATCTAAACAGACCGTAAGTCTAGAAATTCGGTCCATTTATTGGATTTAATTCAACTAATCACTCTTTTTTTTTTTTTTTTTTAAATTATATGAAACAAGAAGCATAGCATCCACAATTGACTACTATTTTAAGTATATATTTTCCTCAAAATCCAGCGCCAGAATTACCCCAAAATAAATATTAAGAAACCAAGATACCAAAATTTTTGAAGAAGTCATGGCTAAAATTAAGGGTGCTAATTCGGGTTAGCGTGTCGGGTTTATGTCAACTAAATGCCTAAGAACTCGACCCATTTAATAATTGTGTCATGATTCTTTAACCCTAACCCAACTTGTTAATAAAGTGAGTTGACACGACCCGACCCACTTGACACGCTTAATAATAGAGTTGTATTGGGTTGACATGAATGTAACATAACCCATTTCAACTTGCTTAATATTAAATATAACATCCATATTGAAATAAATTCTTTACATCTCGAAAGCAATGCATACACTTTAAGTCTTCAGCCCACATTCAAAATAACATAGTTCAACAAAAATATAACATCCATCTAGAAAACAAGTTATTTACACTCCAAAAGAAGTGCATACACTTCAACTCAAATTCAATATAACATAATCCAACAAAAATATAACATCCATGGAACCAAATGCTAAGTATTAATATTGAACGAGATGGTGCAATAGTAGGTTGATCATGACTAGGGTTTATAAAGTTTTAATTTACAATTATATCACCTGTAAGTTTTTGTAATTACTCACTTTTCTTTTTAAGTTTAAAATATAGATTGGATATAAAAGGTATTTAACAATTTAAAATAAAATGAATATTTATTTGTTATACAAGTTAAATGAGTTGTGTTAAATGAGTCATTTTTGGGTTGACACAAATAAATTGACATGTCAAACGTATCTATTGCAAGTCATGTGGGTTGACCCGCTTATGACACGTTTCTTATTGTGTCACTTTTAGGTCGACCCGTTTATAATTCAAACCGGTTAAGGCCCAACCCTAACCCGCAAAAACCATGTCATATTCGCGAGTTGGGTTAAACATTGACACCCCTAGGTAAAACTCACGAAACTTTTAATGAAGCTGCAATTTCTCACATGCCTACAACTTTGTCAAGTCTTAAGGCCATGGTTCAAGCCCAGAGTTTTCATGGGAAAGCTTGGGAACCTATGATTTGGAAGGCCAAAACTTGTATTCAAACAACTCCAATAGTCCTCAAAATTGCAAATGGAGCTTGACATTGATTTGGGTTCTTGAAAAGAGGCCTAGACACCAAATCACTCATTTTGGTCTTTAGTAACAATGGGCCTTCCTCCTCTCTCATGTAAAAAGTAAAATTGGAATTTAATGCTTCATTCGAGACTAAAACACATGGACTTCTGAGTGTTAAAACCCATTGCCTAAGTTGGAGAAAACCACTCCCACACTTGGTTTTTCCCTTTCTTTTCCTTTATTTTTTTTTTGCTCAAACTTGGTCATTTGACCTTTATAAAGGTATCAAAAGGAACAAAAGAACTATAATAAAAATACCAAAATCATGCTTATACATGTTTGAAGTGCTTTCTGGGGTAGTAAAAACAGTTTTAGCTCAAAATATTAGCTTGTTTGTTTATTTATCCATTGTTTTCCAACTCTCTCTCTCTCATACAGGTTTATTTATAAATAAAATAAACTATAAAAATAAGTTCATCTAATCATTCATACTCTTAGTAACACTAAGATTAATTTTTTGATTTCCTTCATATCTTTGCAAATTAATAACAATTGTGTTTGATTTCTTTCTATACCTTTTAATTGGGGGTCATGGAAAAAGAAAAAGAAGAGTAGTGCAATTGATTATAAGGATGCGATCACTAGTATGAACTTCCTTCTCCTTTACTATCTTCCTTCTAAAAAAAAAAAACCCTTCTCCTTTATCTATGAGAAATTGTATCGGCTATCTCTTTGAATGCCATCATATTTACCATTTTTGTTATGCACTAATCACAATATATATTACTTGTGAAAATAGTTGTGTTCCTAAACCTATTGTTATCCAAACCTCAATTGGGAAAAAAAAAAAAAAGGATAAGAGCATTCACAGTAGTGGAACCAAATTTTTAGTTTTTTAGCACTACAAAAAGTTATTTTATCTATTTTACCTTCTCACATCCAACAATAGTGGTTTTATTTTAGCTTTTAACACAATAAAATAATATAAACACTGCAATAAAATAATATTTCATTCAACTCCCAAAATACAACCACAACCAAAAGTAGTGTGAACACATGGTGGACATTGGGAGAGACACGGAGAGGTAGTGAGGAGAGAGAAAAAAGCAGTGTGAACGCAAAATAATTTTTTTTTTACCTTTCAACTACAGTGCACAGCCAAAAGTAAATGTGCACTGTAGCTGTGGAGCCAAAAAATATAGAAAAATGCTACATCCATAACATTTTTACAATATTTTCACAACAAATTATAGGTGGTTAGTTGTTATTGGTTTAAATTTGAATATAACACTAAGATTACTTTTTTGCCCCAACAATAACAACCAGTAACAAATTGTCACTTAAGATTTGTTGTGAAAATGTTGTGGACATATCATTTCTCAAAAATATAACTTTGGCTTCACTATTGCAGAGTACATTTTGATATTTAGTGAAATTTTTAGCATTTAGCACACTAAACATAAAAAAACCTCCTACATCAAATATTCTAAATCACTAAATGTTAAAAAATTTAGCATTGATAAATAGTACAATTATGATAATAGAAACAAAATTGTAAAACTTTTGAATGTTTTTAAATTTTACTTCTCTCTTTCTCATCATTTGCTTCTCTCTCTCTAGTCTCCGTTTGGGAAGCGCATTTTGCGCTTCTCAGCGGTGCGTTTTTTTTTAGTAGGTCCCGTGTACTGTTCATGAGACCCGCAAGTACTTTTTTTCAGCAAAAACAACTTTAAAACTGGGTCTCACAGCACTATTCACACATTTAAAAATTATTTTGCTATAGTGTTTTCAATTTTCAACAATAACCGATATCCAAACAGACCCTTAGACTCTCGTCCTCTCTCATTCTCACTCTCTATCTCTTCTCTCTTCCATTCTCTAGAGTATGTTGACGATCTCACCACCTTGTCCACTGTTGATCTCGCTAGACTTCTCTCTCTCTCTTACGGTGGTTTGTGGTGGTTTTTTTTGGGGTTGTTGTGCGGATTTTTTTTTTTTTTTTTTTTTGTGGGTTGATTTTGATGGGTTGCAATGAGTTGTTGGTGGTGGTCTGATCTTTGTGGTTTTGGTGGTCTAGTGGAATGAGTTTTGGTTGGATTTGGATGTGGGTTAAGGTGATTCGGTGGGTTCCAATTGGTTTTGGGTGGGTTGTGGTGGCTGACTTGCTACTACCAGTGGGAAGGGTGATGATTTTTTTTTTTTTTTTTTTTTTTTTAGTTAGGAATTTTTTGAAAAGTTATTTTAATAAGTGATATGCTAAAGTAAGAGATGTAATGCAGGTTTATTGTAAAGTAAAATGTTAAAATAAATAAAGTAATCTTTTGTCTGGTAAAAATAGATTTTTTTTTTGGCAACTGATGCTCTAAAGAGTAAAAGACAAAATAGTTTGTGCACTTATTTTTTTATTTACTTTGATGGGAAAGACAAAAGCTTTTTTTTTTTTTTGGTGAAGAAAAAAATGGGGGAACTTATGGTTATATTACACCCCAGGCAGGGAGCCAACCAGCAATGGGAGTCAGACTGTGTGGGAGTCATCTCACATTTGTGAGTACACCTCGCCACTAAGTATACCCACCAACGAAAGCCTGCTGGTAGCGAGAATCGAACCTGAGCGTATTAGGCAGAGCGAACGAACCATACTCAGCTGAGCCAAGCCCTCGTTGGCAAAAGCTTTATTAATGTGTCATGGTGCATGTGGTATAACCGTAATAAAACAAGGCTCGGGTCCACCAGACAAACCAGCCAGCAAGTCATTCACAAGGCACGATCACTACTTGAAGAATTTCGGCTAGCTCATCTTCCACGGCCTCACTTCACAGACCATGCTGACACTCAATGAGTCCCGCCCTTACATCCCTTGTACAAAGTAAACTCTGATGCTGCAGTATTTTCGAACCTCAAAGCTATAGGGATTGGCGTTATTATCCGTGATCACGAGGGGTCTGTCATAACTAAAACGGGATCATATAGCCTGCAATGTCTCAAGGTAATACGTCTCAGTTAGTCCAATTACACTTGTCAAATCAGATAGAAATCCAACACAATATAGGTTTTTTGGAAAATGCTAAATATAAAAAAAGAAAAAAGAAAAAGACAAAAAATGTGGCCAGCAAAACAGACGATTGACAATTAATACCTGAAAGAAAACACAAAGAATCTAAAGAGTCCTAGTTTTGATCGAAGTCTAGGGAGAAGAGAAGCAGAAGAAGCAGAAAAATGGAAGCAAACCCAATTCTAATGGCGAAGATCACTGTATCAGTGGTTATAGGAGGGTTTATAGTGTTGTTAATACAACTCTATAACCTTTTGGTTTTGAAACCAAAACTTCTCAGAGAAAAAATTCAAAGGCAAGGTATAAGGGGACCTTCTCCTTCTTTCTTCTTTGGGAACATCCCCGAAATGAAGAGAATTCAACTCCAAGTTCATTCGACACCAAAATCTACTGCTACAAATGAGTATGATCACCCTGATGCTGTTGCTCATGACTGGCCTTCCACTCTCTTCCCACATTTAGAGCAGTGGAGAAATGAATATGGTACTTCACTTTTCATTTCCTCTCTCTCTCTCTCTCTCTCTCTCTCTCTCTCTCTCTCTCTCTCTCTCTCTCTCTCTCTCTCTCTACCAAAGTAAATATAGATTAGGGAGTTGAAAATGAAAATAAGTAGACAATAGCAGTAGTCAAAGAGGGTGTAGCTCAGATTTTAGACAACTTTTGATGTCATAATATTCCAATTGTAATTAGAGTTATAAACTTTTGTAGTCCATACTTATGACAATGACCTTGTATTTGTATTAGATGGTTCCTTTTGTTTTTGCTTCTTTATTATATTTCTCTAATACAAGCATTGTTCAGAAAATAAATTAATAATAGAAGTTGGTACTTCTCTGTTTGCTTTTATTCAGAAAATAAATTAATAATAAAAGTTGGTACTTTTCTGTTTCAAATGTTTTTTTTTCCCACTTTTCCAATAGGTGAACTTGGACATAGATTGGGATTTGGGAATGGGAATTATAGTAGATTTCATTTGAATGATGAATGCACATTTTTACTTGTAACAAGTTGGAGAAACAATGGCATGTTTTGTCATAGCAAATACTTTCCTCTGTTTTGTAATCTTTAGCAATTATTCCAAGACATGCCTAGAATATTAACAATGGACCTCTTGAAGTTCATATGATCAAAATATGCATATCAACACTAAATCAAAATCAAAATCTTAAATTTATCTTTTTCAAATTTGCTCACCTAGTATGCATTGGTGGCAGGACCAATATTCTTATATTCATCAGGAAACATACAGCTATTGTGCATAACAAATCCCGAGATGGTGAAGGAAATCAGCCTATGCACTTCTTTGAGCCTTGGAAAACCTTCTTATCTATCCAAAGATCGTGGGCCACTTCTGGGCCAAGGCATTCTGTCGTCAAATGGCGCAATTTGGGCCCATCAAAGGAAGATTATTGCTCCGGAATTGTACATTGATAAGGTTAAGGTAAATCTCACTTATTATAGGCAATGTAATCCTCTACAAAGACATAATCTGAAACCATTCTTTTATTACTTTTTATTTTTTGTTTTTGTTTTTAACTAACTAACCTGAAACCAGTTTTGTCATTTTTTTATTGGGGATAGTCAAGTTTTGACAACATTGATATGCCATTTTACATGTACAAAACTCAGAAACAATCCCAAAGCACAATATTGTCTCAGTTTCCTGACTGTTTGGGTGAAGATTGCGTTATACTGTTGTTACTTCAATGCCTCATCATATTAAGCTTTAGATTAATTAGTCACGACTATACCATTATTTAATGAATCTCTATAGACTAAGGCTAGGTTGTTGTTGTTGTAAACTTTTATACTGCTACAAATAATATATGCATTTCTTTCTGAAGGGCATGGTCAACCTAATGGTGTACTCAACAACCTCAATGCTAAGAAGTTGGGAGAGTAGAATTGAAAATGAGGGAGGGATTGCAGACATTAAAATCAGTGATGATTTGAGAAGCCTATCGGCAGATATAATATCAAGAGCCTGTTTTGGAAGCAACTATTCCCATGGAGAAGAAATATTCTTAAAACTTAAAACTCTTCAAGGAATCATGTCCAAGGGAAATGTTGGAGTTCCTGGTTTTAGGTATGGTAACATTTTGAATCCATTGATCTTAATAACAAAGACTAGAAAATTATAACATTGACAAATTTTGGTTTATTGTTTGTGAACGTCTTTAATTGACTAGTGCTCTTATAGCCTAATGATACTTCCCTTTCTTATAAAAGAGTAGGATTTAGATTTAACACTGGCCTAAAGATTTAGATTCAACCCTGGCCTTCTATGGGTTGAGGTTTTATGAGATAAGAGAACTAGGGGTATCTCTACTCTTTTATAAATGGGGGTGGATGGAAAGTGAACATTGCTAGGGATGATTATTCCTAAATTTTTCAAAATTGATGTTATGTATAATTTATAGATTCTTACCGAGCAAAAACAATAGAGCTATGTGGAAACTTGAAGAAGAGATCAACTCAATGATATTAAAGGTGGTAAAACAGCGCATTGAAGCATCATATGAGAAGGATCTTTTACAAATGATTCTTGAGGGTGCCAAAAGTAATAATGACTATTATGGCCCATGTGACAAGTTCATTGTGGATAATTGCAAAAACATATACTTTGCTGGCCATGAGACCATTGCCATTACAGCCTCATGGAGCTTGATGTTACTGGCTGCACATCCTGAATGGCAAGCTCGTGCTCGTGCTGAGGTGCTCGAAATACTTGAGGATAGTCTACCGGATGCCAACATGCTCCGAAACATGAAAACGGTATGTATTTTTTTAAAAAATTTATAATTCTAGTTACTGTATGATAGTACTATTAGTTTTAGCTATTTCTATATTTGATTTTATCAAATTATCTTTCAAGAAAACACTCCCACTACATATGGATGCATGTTAATTCAGAATATCCCAGCAAACAAGAGAGAAAAAGAATGCATGTAGGAGTGTATTATATGGTGCTTTTGTGCATATAGTATATATTTGGAAGAATGCTTCTGCACATATATTGTTGTCATATGCACTTATAAGTGTAAGATTGCCTTAGAATTGAAGGTGGTGCCAGGAAAAACGTTCAAGAATAAATTTTCATACCGCATTGAGGTATCATCAGAAAAGTGACTTCTAATGGCTAGTAACATGATTAAATATTCTTCCCATAATTATGCCTTTGAGGTTCAATTTTTTTTTTTTTTTTTCCATTTAATTTCACACATAAAGAACTTGATGCATCAGTTACCAAATATTACAAGGAGAGATTGACACCAATGCCTCACAAATTCTGAAACCGTGTACTCAACATTGAGAAATTAATACATGAGAGTTGACACACCCATTCATTGACTAGGTTCACTAACCTTGTATTTGATGGCAGTTGACAATGGTGATCCAAGAGACATTGCGTCTTTACCCACCTGCAGCTTTTGTGAACAGAGAGGCCCTGAAAGACATAACATTCAAAGACTTGATGATCCCAAAAGGCATAAACATTAAGATTCCAATCCCAATATTACAACAGCACTATGATTTGTGGGGACCTGATGCACACAAATTCAATCCGGAAAGATTTGCTCATGGAATTGTTGGGGCTTGTAAGAGTCCCCAGGCTTATATGCCATTTGGAGTAGGGTCTCGTGTCTGTGCTGGCCAACACTTTGCCATGATAGAATTGAAGGTGATTTTATCTCTCATTCTATCCAAGTTTTGCTTCTCACTATCGCCGGCATACCAACACTCCCCTGCATATAAGTTGGCTATTGCACCTGAACATGGAGTTACTCTACGTGTGGGGACAGCTTGACGTTTCCTAGCTTTGACAAAGGCTTTGATGGATAAAAGAAAAAAAAAATATGAGAGAGGTTGTGGACTATTTTTACCATCTTTATGTACTAAAAAAAGAAAGCAAGGGCACCTTCGATGCACACATCACATGCATCATTACTATTTAAAGAACTTGTAATTAGTTCCTTCGGTTTTTACATTGTTTCTTACTGATTATAAATATTTGAAGCAATGATCAAGAGCAGTGGGGATGCTAGAATTTGCAGAAATAGGAGTCATGGTCTAATCCTGTAATGCTAAGCAATTTCTAACGTACATATGAAGATGAAAATTCAAAATCTTGAATCTTATGAACTGTTCAACAACCAGGATATGCTGGATTTAAAAGAATAAAAATTTTGATTCATAGGCACCCCACACTTCTGCCCCCACCCACGTCCTCCAAAAAAAAAAAAAAAAAATTGAAAGCCATAAATGAACATTGCCATTGAAGTAAATGACGCCAGTTCCTTCATTGGACTCAGGTACTTCCAGAGTATAGTGAAATGATACTTCCTCTTCTCACATTCATGGTAAATCCACAATGAATTTAATGATTGAATCCTATCATGAATGTGAGAGAAATGAGCACTATTTATCGTATTCCAAGAGTATTTAAGAATTACTCTGTTTACAATGACTCCTAAAGATTAAAATCAAGGCTGGAGTACTTCAAAAACCAAAAGAACTAATTTTGAAAATTCGATAATTATAGTTTTAAACCTTGATTCTCCTAAACAGAGAATGGATTAAGTCATTGAGTTACATGACTTTCGATACTGCAAACAAATAGAATTTAAAATTTAGTCTAAAATTGTTCAACAACATGATTATACTGGATTTCCACATTGCTATATAGAAACCGGGCGAAATCCTCCACTTACATTCAGAAAAAAGAATTCGGTCTTACAACACTAGGTTAAGGTTAACCGTATGAGCCCGTCTAAGTCTAGAAATTCGGTCCATTTATAATTCTAGTCAATACCAGAACAACGCTCAAACAAAATTTGTTTCCAAAATTAACAAATATATAGAAAAGGGGTTAATCTCCATTTGGTTGTTGAGAAAACTAAGGAAAAAATAAAATAAAATTTTGAACAACTTCATTGGTTACTTTATAATTTATAATTTTTTTTTAATAAATTTTGAAAAAAAGGGGAACTTGAATAGCTCAAAAACAATTGCATGGACAGTTGGACACTGACAAAGTAAAGGGTCTTGGTTCCCCAGTCCACTCTCACATGTTAAAAGATACTCTAAAACATTGCTAGGTGTTTTTTTTTTTTTTTAAGGAAAAAAAGAAGAAGAATGGTTCTTTGTAAATTGTGATCGTTGAAGTTTATAAGGAAGATTTTGAGTTAATGATATAGGACGGAATCTACAATTTAATTATTGTAATTTATTAATTTTGGTATTTAATTTGTAATTTTTGTTATTTTAACTTTAGGTTTATTATTTCCTTGTTTTTAGGTGCTTTTAATGCTTTTTAAGTCAAATTAGTTAGGTATCAATTAGGAGTTATTTTAGAATATATTTTCTTGTCTGTCAAGTTTTATGGAGCCCTTAAATAGGCCCCTAAGTCTGTACACGTTTTTGAAACAATTATTCAATCAATAAAATTCAGACTTTTGTCTTTTTATTCTCTGGTGGATTCCGAACCCTTTCTCCTTGTGGATTCAAGGAACCCTCGTGGATTCGAAATTATTTTTTAGAAGCAAACGTGTTTTGTTTCTTGTTTTCTAGAAGTAGATGCGTTCTACTTCTTGACGCTTCTACATCCTGCATCAGTTGTTATCAGAGCATTGACATACCCTGGTTTGATGGCTAACCGGCGAGACGGTGACCACCACAACAATGATGACGGCAACGATGTCGACAACATAGTCCTCACTAGAGCTAAGTTCCTTGATTTTCGTGATGAAAATCAACAATTTGGTGAAAAGAGTCAGCAAAATTATAGGCAAAATCAAGCAAATGATTGCTACTCTTCTTGCTAGAAAATCATCTCACAACAACAATGATCAGTATATTCAACAATGCACTCCTAATTACAAGAAAATTCCATTCTTTGATGGAGATATGTGTAAGTTGGGTTTTATTGACTAGCTTCTTGATTTGGAAGAGTATTTTAATTTTTGGAAGATTTGTGATGAAGAAAAAGTGCGGCTTGCATCTAAAAAATTGGATGATGAAGCAAAGGAATGGTGGGAAGACATTCAAATTGATAGAAAGCGACGAGGTAAGCATCCAATCCGCTCTTGGCAAAGAATGAAAAGGGTATTAATTGATTTATGGTTTCCTAATGACTATTATGATATACTAGATTATACAAGTGTTGATTATAAATCTGTATATTCATATGAAAGCAATATGTTTAAAACATGAAAGGTTAACCACAAAACAAAAATTATCACAGCCAAGTCCATGTGTCACGTAAAGAAAAGGGTTTGAGGGTTGAGAAGAAGCAGCCTATTTCTAAAGAAAATTTTGAAGTGGTTAAAAAAGATCAAGACTTGCAACAAGTTATTGAATTGAAGATTGAAGATACCACTTGTCAAAAGTTTGATGAAGATGTCAAAGAAAAGAAGGTTGAGTTGATTGTGGATAATGATAGAAATCAAGAGATGGTAATTAATGAGAATATTGTGGAAGATCCAATTGAGGTTAAATATGATGATGAGTCCATCATCCACAACCCCCCAGGTTCTAGTTGATTTGTTGAAGATGACTACACAATATGTTGATTTTCTTGGAGTAGAAAATTTTAATTTTATTTTCAACCCTTTGTTGATTGATGTTGCAAATAAATTAAAGGTAGATGAGAAGAAATTTTTTGCTACACTTTATGAAGAATTCATGTTTCAAAATTGGATCAAGTTATTAAAGCATTCAAAGTATTTGTTTATTTGGAGCGAAAGATTTCAAATTTCGACCATCAACTTGAGGATGAGTTTGTTTCAAGTGGAGGGATCTGATGTAGGACATGGTTTAATATTTAATTATTGTAATTATTTAATTATAGTATTTTTATGTAATTTTTGTTATTTTAGGTTTAGGTAACTTATTTCCTTCTTTTTAGGTGCTTTTAATGTTTTTTAGTCAAATTAGGGTTTGGATCAAGTTATTAAAGCATTCAAAGTATTTGTTTATTTGGAGCGGAAGACTTCAAATTTCGACCATCAACTCGAGGACGAGTTTGTTTCAAGTGGAAGGGTTTGATGTAGGATATGGTTTAATATTTAATATTTGTAATTATTTAATTTTAGTATTTTTATGTAATTTTTGTTATTTTAGGTTTAGGTAATTTATTTCCTTCTTTTTAGGTGCTTTTAACGTTTTTTAGTCAAATTAGGGTCTTATATACTTTCATAGCCGCCTTGGGGTTTTTAGTTGCCCTAGGTTTTTTTTTACTATTTAAATGCATTGTAGCCTCTAAAGGCAAGCCAATTATCAGACTATTATCAATAAACACAGATTTTTGGTCAAATTATTTCTCTGGTGGATTCCAGTTTTCTTCTCCTTGTGGATTCAGGGAAACCCCTCGTGGATTCGAGGTTTACTACAAGAAGCTAATAGTTTAGTTTCTGTTCCATTAAGAGAGCATCGTGTGTGCTTTCTTCAGGCTTCCGCGACATTAGTTAAAGAATGAAAAACCGTAGATGTTTGAGAGAAACTAACTAGAAATCTCTCTCTCTCTCTCTCTCTCTCTATATATATATATATATATACCCATAGAAGTGTGTAGGTGAAATGTTCTTGCCTAGGTGAATGAGTGTTATCATTGTGGCTTCTTGGCTTCTGTGTTAGGTGCTAATGCATCATTAGCTTTCGCAGAATCCAAAATCTATATATATATATATATATATATAGGTAAAGTTTAGAGAAAGTTAAATTAGAATTTGAAATTAGAATCCAATTTTACGCCATGTGTCTAAATTTATGTGGTGATCACACCATAATTATCTACTTAAGTTTGTGCCATGTGTCCACTTAAGTTTTTTAATCTTTGTGCCAAGTAAGTTAATGAATGTAAAATACTAAGAATCTAATATTAATGAACCATAAAATTAAAAAAAAAAACCAATCACATATACTAAATAAAAATCACCACACTTTTTTTTTGGTAGAAAAGGATATGAATTAAAAACTAAGAACAAACATCAGAGTTAGGCCGAAGCCTTTCAAAGAAAACTCTAGCAGAGTCATACAACAAAGGCAAAACTACCTCCGAAGGAGGGTATTCAAAAACAACAAAATATTACTGAAGTCTTGCACCAGCCTTAGCCAATCTACTTGCACAGTGGTTCGCCTCACGAAAGCAGCGTCTGATTCTTACCTCCGGGAAAGTAGTCACCAAATCTCTGCAGTCCGAAATAAGCAAAGAATGGTGTAACTTAGTCCTCAAAGGATTTACTAACCAGTCAACTACAATTCTGGCATCCAGTTCTACTTTAAGGGCTTAAATTCCCATTATTCTGCATAATTGTAAGCCATCCTGTACTACACACAGTTCAGCCTCCACGCTGGTTGCAGTGCCAATAGCTCTAGCAAATCTTGCCAACCAAGCACCATTCTTGTCTCTGATAATTCCACCACCACCCGCTAATCCTGGGTTACCCATAGCTGAGCCATCAGTATTTAGTTTAATCTAATTTTTTTGAGGTTTAAGCCACCTGACGTTATTGGGTTCTTGCCTTTATGAGGTCGATGTTGCCTAACACAGAAGTAGAATTCTATTGCTATGTTCCACACTTCCTCTAGAGAGAGCTGTACCGTAGAGTTCCGATTAAAGATCCTTCAATTCCTGAATAACCAGATTTTCCAAATACTGAACGCAAAGAAATACATCTGTAAAGTTATTATTTACAACTATGTTTTTGTTAGCTTTTATTCCGTGCCAAATTTGATTGTAATTTTTTTCAATCTTTTGTACCTTGTATTTATTGTGGGATTTAATTGTAAGGGTTGTGTGTGAGAGAGAGAGAGTGTGAAGACTCAAGCATTTCAAGACTGAAGATTTCTCGCGGGTATGTTGCGACTTAGCTTCCCGCGAAGTGACATATGTGCCTTGCACATGCTGGAATGCGAAGAGTCAGGACAGATGGAGACAGCTGTGTTTCGCGACTATCTCGCTGGTAAGGCCTTCCCGCAAGATACCCGCGAAACGCTCTGTTTGGCTGAACTGTCATTTTTGATACACTCTATCCTTGCCCACTCTATATATACCCTCATTACCCACATATGTTGGTGTGGCTATTCAGAGAGAAAAACCCTAGATAGGTTTTCTACAACTCACCCACCCATCTTTTGAGAGAGAGCTACTTCTCTTTAGTGAGAAATTATTGTAGTCTCTTCTCCATCCCTCTCCCATTATCATACCTTGAGAGGAGATTTGTACCCAAACACAACCCACACCTATTCAGAGTGTAGAGAGTGTTTTGGAGCTGTTGGGAAGCATTGGAAGAAGCCAAGGATGGCAAATGCAACATGGAGCTTGTTGCGGGATCCGGAGAGCTAGATAAGACACGGTTCCGAGAAGCCTTGTTGGAGTAGGAGCTTGGAGGGCTTAGGTACATCGGGTAGATTAGGCTTGGAGGGTCTTTTGCTAACCCATGTATCCCAACTGATTGTCTAGTGGATCGATTTCCGCTTGAAAGGCGGCGGAGAGGTTTTTCGCCGAGTTCTTCGGTTTCCTCTTCAATAACACGTCTCGGTGTTATTTGTATTTGCATCCTTTTTCCCTACTCTTATTTATTTCATTTTTACTGCTGTGTTGCTTTAAATATGGATTAGAGTAAGTGCCTTGCTTATACGCTTGTGTTTACACTATTCCGCACTTAGTATTAAGTTAGTGTAAAATCAACCAAGCCGTAATTTTAATTGGGGGTCTAAATTGCTCTTGTGTTTTCAACACATTTTCCAGCTTTCAACATCTATGGAAGTTGGTTCCTCATCATACTTAAACTATTTTCCAGATTATTCTTTAACCAAGAGCACATGTCAACATTGAAGAAATTGTCATTGCAAATGTCAATATTTGCTTTTTGCCAAAACTCTTTTGCTGTGGCACAGTCCTTCAACATGTATAAAATTGTCTCCAGTTCACTTCCACAGCTTTCACACTGGTCTACCTTTGTTATCCCTCGATGAACCAACAAGGATTTAACTGGTAGGCACTTCATATAACACTTCCACAGAAAACATTGAATCTTTGGCAGTGTGTCAAGCTTCCAAATCCACTGACCTTTAAAGCTGCACTATAGTTAAGATACACCACAGGCCAATTTGTAAGCACTTCTCCCATTGAATTCACCCAAAGGAGAGTTTGACCAGTATAGACCATCCACTCTGGTGTCTGAGAAAGGAATGGGAATGGCATTGATCTTCATTCTAAGGATTGTAGGAAAATCAAAAGAGCAGAGGTTAAGATTCCAAGAACCCTCATAAATCATATCTCTGATCAGTAATAGATCCTCATCTCTTTTTAGAGGACCTTCCATTAAGCTCCTAAGGCTCCCTTCATTTAGCTATTTATCATGCTAGAAATTAACCATACTGTTTGCACCAATGAGCCATTTAGTGCTTTGGATAAACACTTCCTCCCCTTTCTTAATACCTGACCAGGTTCGGGAACACGCTCTTCGAGTATTTGCATATTTACTCCGAAGCACTCTGGCCCAAGCTTGATCCTTCTCCATTCAAAGTCTCCAATTCAAGTAAGGCAATGTTCTTCGGTTCAGCTGCTGAAAGACCTAGTCTACCTTCCTTTTTTGGTTTGGTAATACTCTCCCACCTAACCAAATGGATTTTCCGTTTCTCATCAGTGGAACCCCAAATAAAATCCCTTCCAATCTTATCAACAGCTGCAAGAACTCGACTAGGTAGCAATGTACCCTACATGACATATGCAGGAATAGCTACTAGAATAGACTAAGCCATAACAATTCGACCAACAAAGGATAGAAGATTTGCTTTCCAGCCAGCTAGACGTCTTTGAACCCTTTCCACTACAAAGTTGAAATCTTGAGTTGTTGAACCTGGATTCTTTAAAGGAAAACCAAGATAGGTGCCTAGATTTGATGTAGAGTGGAGGTTTAGGTAGGAGCAAATCATGTCTCGTCTATAATCCTTCACATTGGGAGAGAAATAGATTCTACACTTGTCATTATTTACCTTTTGTCTAGAAAATTCACAAAAGACCTCCAATGTATCTTTAATACTTTAGCAATTTTTCTCATTTGCCTTACCAAACAGCACAAGATCACCCGCAAAAAAAAAAAAAAGATGGGAAAAAGCCCGACCACCTCTAGAGGCTTTAATAGGATCCTGAAGATTTGAATCACACTCATCTTTTATCAAGAAGCCAAGGACTTCCATGCACTTAATGAAGATATCTAGCAAGAGAGGATCACCTTGTCTTATGCCCTGGGAAGGTTTAAAATCCTTAAGAGCACCCCCATTGAAGAGAACAACAACTAAAGAGGAGGAGACATAACTCATTATTACATTGATCAAGTAAGGAGGAAGATTAAACTGAGTAAGGGTGTCTCGGATGAAGCTCTACTCCAATCTATCATAAGCTTTTTCAAGATCAATTTTAATTGCCATATAATCAGTTCCTCCTTTTTTTAGGCTCATGGTGTGCAGAATTTCCTGTACTATAATAACATTATCCAACCTGTTTCTCCTCGGGACAAAAGCTAATTGCATAGGAGAGATGAGATTTGAGAGGAGTGGTCTGATCCGAGCAACAACAATTTTTGTGATCAACTTGTAAACCATGTTAAATAAGCTAATAGGTCGAAAATTGCTAAGGTTAGCTGCACTAGGGTGTTTGGGTATCAAAGTAACTAGAGTTTTATTTAAGAATTCCGGAACCTCGCCATAAAGGAATGCCTCCTTTACTATCTCTCTAACCGAACCACCCACTAAAAGCCAGAATCTTTGGAAAAATCCCGCATGCAGCCCATCCGGGCCGGGGGCTTTGAAGGCCTTTATAGACCATAGAGCTGCTCTAACTTCCAGATCAGCCACAAGACTTGATATTCAGTCAGCATCCTTCTAGGAAATACGTACTTGCCAGTTTGGAATATCCCAAGGCCTTCGGTATCCACACTCCATGCTAGATGTATATGAGGATATGAATCCCTGTCTGGTGTGATTTGCTACCTCAGCTTCCTCATAAATCCACTCTCCATTATTATTTTTAAGACTCACTATCTTATTCCTCCTTTTTCTAGCTAAAACCGAAGTGTGATAAAAGGAGGTGTTGCGATCACTATTCACCAAGAAGCCTATTCTAGAATTCATTACCCAGTACTCTTCTTCCAAAGCAAGCACTTCTGCATATTCCTTTCTCAACTTCTAGTCCAAATTTAACAAGAATTGATTTGGATTGGATGCAATGCATCACTAGATGCCATTAAGTCGAGCTTCAAGTCTTCGTTTCCTCGCAAAGATATTACCAGAGATCTCTTTATTCCAAATTTTTGCTGCATCAACAAAAGACTTAATTGCACTCTCCAGAGGAATAGAATCTCTCCAAGCCTTCTAAACAAGTTTATGGAACTCCGGATGAGACAACCAACTAGGCTGGAACCGGAATGGACGACTCAAGTGAAGACTAGATCTATTATCTAGATCAATAAGTAGGGGACAGTGATCAGAATGCAACCTAATAAGATGTTTAACACTTGCTTCTAGATACATGAGCCGCCATTTCACGTTATAGAAGCTTTTGTCTATTCTTTCTTGGATAAGATTAGCCACACCTCTTGAATTAGTCCAAGTAAACCTATTTCCACTAAATCCCATATCCATCATACCACAAGTGTCTAAGAAATTCTGGAATTTCATAGCACACCTAAAGTTAACAGGCCTACCACCAAATTTATCATCACTCATGAGTCCCTCATTAAAATCCCCCATCATAATCCATGGCAAGGACTGAGCTTCAGCAACATTAGTAAGATTATTCCATAGGATGGAACGTTTATTGATCCTAGGACTAGCATAAATTGCAGATAAAAGCTAGGATAACTCCGAATTCCGAACCTTAATCATGGCATGCACCTTCTGTTCAGTTGAAGCTATATGATCCACCTCCACGCAATCTGAGTTCCACAGAACCCATAAACCTCTAGCATACCCAACTGTTAGGTTCTAAGTAATTAGGAACTAATGTATTAGAACTTTATTTTGTATGTTGGCAAATCATGATCAAAATAGTTTTTAGTATTGTTTAGACTTGCTCAAAGTATAGGCATTTTATGTAAAGTTGGAATTGAGTTACTGCAGAATTGAGTGTGCAATTCTGTCTGGTTCGATCGATTGAAAATTAGACTTAATCGATTGAAAGTCGTGCAGATTGTTTTTTCGGCAGAATTTCCAACTTAGCCCTAAGCCCATATAACGTGTAAGGTTTTATGTTTTGCCATAGGTATAAAAGGGACACCTTAGCCATGTTTTTGTGGTTGCTCTACTTGCTCTGTGTGTGAATCTTTTATGAGATCTGAGAGGTGGTTGCCTTCACATATGCTTAGGATTATCAAGAATGAGATTATGTCGAGAGCTTGATGATTAATTCAGTTGCTGCAATAAGAGCTTAAAGATACACAAGCGAGAGTGCTTGTACTTGCTGGGAATCCAAGAAAGAAGGAGTCCGTGGTCTCGGAGCTGTCACGTGGTCGTGGTAGTAAGTTTTCTACACGAGGTAGCAATAGGATGTTAGTGGTCTAAGTCGCTATTGTTAAACTTCGATTCTTTCATAGTGGATTCAGTTTTACCTTGAGGTAGCTAGGTTAAATCCTCCCCAGGTTTTTTACCGGTTTGGTTTTCCTGGGTCATCATATCTTTGTGTTATTTATATTCCGCACTTTACATTAATATGATTATATGATTGTGTTAACCTAGATTTGGAATTTGGACTAAGTAATAACTTTGCTAATTAACTAGGTTAATCCGATTGTGTTTTAAGGGGTCTAAAAACTCACACCAACTGTATCCGTGTGTAAAGCACCATCAAAAGGAAGACGGTTAGAAATGTCTTTAGCCTTAGAACCTCCAACTTTGGTCTCTGTCACAATAAGAATCTCTGGCTTATTTGTATTCACCATATCATTGATTGATCTATGAAAACCAGCACTGAGTGCCCCTCTGCAGTTCCATACCATAATCTTCATGATAAAGTCTAAGTTGGGAACATAACTACCAGAGATTAATCCTCTCTTTTGACCCATCCGGTCCTTTCCTTTCAGATCACCACACTTTCTTTCTTATTAAAAATTAGAAAAAAAAATGATCATAAGTAGTATTAAATTTAGGTAAGAATTTTAATATGTTACTAATTATGTTTACATTTAAAAAAAATAATTTGACTGATTATTTATGTGAGTATAAATAGACCGAGTAAGTGTGTTGGGCCGTGGGCCATGCCCGAGGATATATAGAAGCCCGAGGATGGTCAAAAGGTTTGTTAAGTTTTGGGGACAATGGGCCGAGGATAGGAGAAGATAATAACGGATTGGCGATAGTTCTCAAGGAGCCGAGCCTCCTTGGGAAAGCATTGTGGAAGGTTGGAACCCAGCCATCTCGGGTATGCTTTACGAAAGGCAATCATTCTTTTGAGGATAAGCATCAAGGAAGGTAATAGAGCTAAGCCTACAATAAAGGAAGAAATATCTGGGGAGAAGGCTGTCACCACCACATTAAATGCTCTACCCCAAACCAACTGGCCACATTTATGGAGAAATGACACTTGAAAAGTGTTATCTCAGTTTACAGCTATTCACAAAGCTTCCAGGAGGTTTTGATGGGACAAGCATCCAAGTGCGAGATCAACAAGTGGAAGGCTAGGATGGAGGTTGGAAGGACTATATAAGACAGTGGCCACCGTAAAAAAGGGGGGACAAAATCTGAGAAAGAAGAAAAGAAAGAAGAAAGATATTGTATTAATATAAGCTTGAGTTAATATAAGAACACTTCATCCTTGGACTTGACTGATGAGCGCTATTTCTCTCAATTTGTGTTTTCAATCTCATTGGCATGAATCCGACTATCTATAGTCCATATTTAATTTGCTGAGACGTTTTCCTGTAAAACCCATCCTTTAACAAATATATTGTTTTGGGCTTATTGGGCCATCTTCCATTGTTCTTGGTGGGCTGTGGTTGTAATTCCAGTCCTTACAATTGGCGTTGTTTGTGAGAAATAGGGAAGCACTTACAATTTTGATTAGCCATGGTGGGTTTAGGATCAAACGGAGAAGAATATGAGGGATCACGATGTGAAGATCAGTTTGTTAATCTTGAGAGGAGGAGAGATTGTGAGGTTAGTCACCTTACTAGTGTGCATACAAGTCATACCAGCAAGAGCCACTCTAGAACTGGAAGCCATGTCTCACATGGGGAGGAAACTCGGAACCTTAGGTTGGAGATAGACCACTTGCGTAAGAAGTTATGTCGTAAACAATGAGAGGCATCCCTTCTTAGCTCTGGAACAGACTCAGGTGAAGATGGTAGTTACAGGCCAAGGTCTAGAACACTTCTTAGTGAATCCTTTTCTGTACCTTCACAGTTGGACAAAGAAGAGAGATATCACAGGAAAAAGGATAAAAATCCGACCCCTAGGAGCTTAGGGAATGATGCAATGAGTAAGGCTCTACGCCAGATTTCAAAATTACCTTTTACTAGCAAAATTGATAGGGCTAATCTCCCTTGCCGGTTCACACAACCTACTTTCACTATTTATAATGGGAGGACCGATCCCGTGGAGCACGTCAGTCATTTCAATCAGAGGATGGCTGTTCATTCTAGAAATGAAGCTTTGATGTGCAAGGTTTTTCCCTCTAGCCTGGGACCTATCGCAATGAGGTGGTTCGACGGCTGGATGAAGGCTTAATTAGCTCTTTTGAAGAGCTCACTAGGGCTTTTGGGGCTCGATTCGTTACATGTAGTAGGGTTTCTCATCCTTTAGATTCTTTGTTGTCCATGGTGATAAGAGAGGGTGAGACCCTAAAAACTTATTAAGATAGATACTGGGAAACGTTTAATGAGATAGACAGAGATTTTGAAGACGTGGCAATAAGGACATTTATAGTTGGCCTTCCTGCTGAGCATGATTTAAGAAAGTCCTTGACAATGAAGCTTGCGTGAAGCATGTGCCAGCTAATGGATCGGATTGACGAGCACAAACGGGTTGAGGAGGATTAGCAACAAGGGAAAGGGAAGGCAAAGCTGGCCCCTCCTGATCGAAGAGACTTTAGGTCGGAGAGATATAACAATAACCGACCTAGGAGGTATTTTGCTGGACATACTGGGCATCCTAGTGCGCAGGTGGTTAGTACAGTGTTCAAGGAGCTTGTTCATCAGATCCTTGAGAAGATAAAAGTTGAACCATACTTCAAGTGGCCAAATAAAATGGGAGGTGACCCCACGAAGCATAATCAGGGTCTTTTTAGTCATTAGGATCATGGGCATACTACCGAAGATTGTAGAACTTTCCGTGATAACTTGGAGCAGCTGGTCAAGGTCAGGAAACTAAGGCAATTTTTGCATCAGCCCTCTGGGCAAGGGAGTTAGGTTGGGTCAGCATACCAAAGGGAATTTGTCTCGATATTCTTTTTTTCTTAGAAAAGAGATAGATATTTAAAAAAAAAAAATTTTATATACAATAAAATAAATTTACTTATTGTTTCAATTTCCAACAATTGTTTTTTTTTTCAAATACACACTAGAAAAAACTAAAACCTTTTCCAGCTTGGTTTGGTTGTTATGGGCCTACTAGCTTCTTTTCTTTTTGAGAAATAAACACATACTTCGGTCCATTTGGTAAATTTCGGTATGCTTTTGTCCATTTGGTCTAGGTCCACTTTGGTCCTTTCTGTCCATTCAGTCCAGTTCTATTCATTGGTCAAGTTTAGTTCATTTATTTCCATTCGTTCTAGTTCAGTCCATATTTGCCCAATTTGGTCTAGGTCGGCCCATTTCGGTCCATTCAATCTACTTCTATGAAAGCTTAAATGCTTTGCATTTGAATTATGGACTCCTCGTCTACCCAACAACATATTTGGCTAACGTTTCAACATTAAACCCAACTCACTAGTAATTAATCATTCCTTGTCCTATTCTTTTTTTTTTTCTTTTTTTTTTTGTCTCTTCCTCTCTTGGAAATTAAAACCCATTGATTGAATTCAACCATAAACCACTCTCACATTTCTTCTTCTTTTTAGCAGCGTTTAACGCTTTCCCATCTTTTCAACTTTCTGAACTAAACATTACTACTCTCTTCCCTTTTCTTATCTTAAGTGCAATTGGCGCTTCCACCTTGAAATTTTTACAGCTTTCTACCTTTAATTTTCTGAGCTAAGCTTGCAATGGTTGAGAAGAATACATGAACGAAACTAATCTAAACATCATCAACGCAATGCGAGGTGGCTTGTGTTGGAGGTCCATCAAAGGTGTTGAGGTTTCATCAGAGAGAGGTTAATCCATGTAAATTCATATTTTTCAATCCATATAAATTATTAGTTCAATCCATATTTTTTCCACAAAAGAAGTTGTTTACTCTCTCTCTTTTATTTTTTCCCCTTTTGATGGATTTATAATTTTTTCTTGCATGCATCTTTACTTTTAGTTAATGATTTTTTTTTTGAATTCTTCTCCAACACAACATGGTAATTACTCTGTGTGTGTGTGTGTTTTAATTTTTTTTTTTTTAATTTTCTTAAATTCAATCTTGCAACTGTATTTTAAGTTGATGAATTTTTGTGTTGAACTAGACTTTAAGTTGATCTAATTTGGTTGTGTTTTTAAGTTGTCATCTTTTTTTTTCTTTGATTGTTAGATGTAATTCTATTTAATTATAAATATAATATATAATGATATAATATTATTCTATTATATAGCATACTTTGGATAATTTGATATTTACAACTATACCTTTTATTTTGAATATATTTGTTTCTCATAATATTTTATTCTATAAACTAGTTGTAGACCCATGCAATACCTGAGGATATATAATTATTTTGAGATTTCGTGTAATGTATAATTTATTCTCCAACTTTTATTGTAGATAATTTGTTTTTCATAGAAATTAAATAATTTCTAAAAGTAATTTTCATCCCTCTATTTTTAAAAATATATAATTTTAACATTTTTGGCGTTTTTGATTGATATATATATATATATATTTAAGTGGTCCATATTCTTCTAAGTATTGTTATTGCAAATTATATTTTCCTAGTTCTTTTGGTATAAATAAAATTTTTAAGTTTCAAATTTGTTATTCAAAATCTCATTCTTTTAAGGAGATCTAATACTATATATAAAAGCAGAAACTTTTAAGGAGGTGCTGTCATGTTAGGAAAAATGACTCCTTAAAATTCTGCCACGTATAAGTTAAAAAGTGATAAATTACGTTAGTTGGCAATCTACGCACCATTTAAAACCTCTAATTATAAATAACAAAAAATAGCCGGTTAAAATTTGATAGTTACTCGGTATATATATAAAAAATACTCTTATTAAAAAAAAAAAAATACTAACCGGTTAAAATACGATGGATACGGAGACAGAAATAGAGAGGCGATGAGACCTGGAGAAAGAAATAGAGAAAAGGGCAGAGTTAGAGACATCTCAGGCCAGTACCGCCGTCGGGCTCTGACCACCAAAATTCTTGCTTCCCTAAACCGGCGATGCACTGTTACAGAGTGAGTTTTCTTTTTTTTATGCTTTGTTTGTTTTTTGATTTTTTTTTAATAAATTTTTATAAGTAAAAACCTAAATCTAGCGATAACTATGATTTATGTTTATTGCAATTTGGGTCGCTCTCCAGACTTAGACCGCCGGAACTGCAAGCACACAGAAAGAAACCTTTGTGCCATACATCCGCCACCCAGATCGTCAAAACCGGCTCCGGTATTTTTTCTTTCCATCTTTTAGATTTGGATATGAAATGTTACTTTAATTGAGGTTTTTTTTTTTTTTTTTTTTGTGTTGAATGGGTTTAGATTTGATTTGTTTTTTGTTTTGGGTTTTTGGGTTTTCTATCAAAGGATAGAGAGTCCGATCAAGGATAAAGAGAAAAGGATAGAAACAGAGACCAACCACCCTCCGTCTATACAATCAGACCATCGTAACCACATGCACACAAAGATCCACCCAGATCTTCTGCCATCACCGTAAGCCTCCGCTCACTACCCGACTGTCGGAATCGCTACGAGTAAAGTTCTGTTTTAAATTTAAAAATTTTAGGGTTTTTGGTTTTTATTTGGGAATCAATTGGGTGTTAATTATGATTTAGATTGGTATTTTGGGTCAGATTTGGTTTTGATTAAGGGATACGAAGATAGAGGAACCAAGCAGAGTTCGTAGGTGCCAAGAGAGAAGAAATATCAAAGGCCGGCCATTGTCCAGTCCCTCGCCAGACTCAGGTCACCGGAACCGCAAGCACACATTAAGGAAAAACTATGGACCACAAACACTGTTAGGCCATATATCTGCCACCTAGATCGTCGGAATCGAACCGGTGCAATTTTTCCCTCATTTTTTAGATTATGGCATTCGGGTATGAAACATTACTTTTGATTGAGGTTTTTTTGTTAATATGTTTACATTTTATTCGTTTTTGTTTCGGGTTTTTGGGTTCTCTATCAAAATGTTTGTTATCTAAATTTTAGATACTTGCTGTTGTTCTGTTTTTTAGAGTACAAAAATCACTAAAAATATTGATTTCAGTTTGGGTGCTTCTGTTTCTAATCTTTATGAAACCATTGAGATTAAATAAGTATAGGATTGAAATCATTGGGTATTTCCGCTTCTAATATTTATTTTCCTTTTTCAATCTTATTTTAGGTCTTTCTGCCAGAACATCATACACCCAGATAAAGTCCGTAAGGCACAGAGAGACAGACCGTATACCTGTAAAGTTATTGTTCCTAATGTAATAGGCAAGCAATACAAAATGTTTTAATGCTGTTGTGGTTTAGCTTTGTTATTATTCTGTTTCATTATTGATACCTATAAAAATTCTTTTTGTGTGTGGCATATTGAGTTCCTGTTGGGTTTTCATTGTTGGTCGGAAAGTAACTTTTTCCTTTTTATTTTATGAGAAGAGTTTTGACAAATTCGCAGTTTATTGTTCACTGAATTTTTGATATCTATGTCTCTCAACTCAATGTTCCCTTTTATTTGATATTTGTGACTCAATTGATCCTTTTTAATGTTTGGCATATAAAAAACTTCTTTAAAGATAACGATTTTAATCTCTCTCAAAGATTCAAACAAATATGTAGCCAAATATTTTCAAAACTCCAGTGTGAATGTTTAGTTATTTATTTGTAGTTTTGGTTGTATTTTGATTAGAGCAATGGTTATTAGTTCATCTCTCACACACAATCTTGCAGTAGTATTTTCCATTTTTATTATATAGTGCTTTTTTACATTTTAATTTTAAAACCAACCTTTCATGATTTGCATTTATTCATATGCTGCGCATAACCTATCCCCTCTCTCATCCATCTTTCTTCCCACTGTCACTCTCTCATATGCAGACTCAACACAGTAATGCAAGGGCATGACTTTGTCTGCCATCTTCGACCTGACCTCAGTATCAGACCATTCTCTATTGGTAATTTTTAATTAATCTATGAATAATTTCTTTTCCTATTGTCCATAATTATGTTTGTTGTCAATTTTTGAATTTTGATTCCTAACCCTTTTTCCTCTATTCTATTTTTTGGTTGAAGTGAAGGAAGCACCCTAGAAGTTCAAATACTACCACCTGAGTTGTTATTAGGGTATGGGTATTGTAAAGCGTGGAGAGACAGAACAGAGGGCTGTCTCCACCAGCCTACAGCCACCGTTAGACAGTGGAATATTCTTTTCTGTGGTAAGAGTTCATAACCAAGTAAGTATGCTATTCATAAATTACCATTGTTTCGTTCCTTTCTCATATATATATATATATATATATATATATTTATTTATATTTATTTATTTATTTATTAAAGTTTAGGCAGTTTCTCTTTACCTACGTGCTTGACATTTTCTTTCTTAATCTTCTTCTTCTATTCTGTTTAGAATTGGTTTTTGTGGAATTGCATAATTTGTATTTAGTATTCTTTTCCATTGCCAACATTAATGTTGAAGCAATTTAAGAAACCAAAAGGCAAAGAAAAATCTATAGAGCTATTCCCTAGAATTTTGATATTTTTCTTCTGGGTTTTAATTTCGTATTCTTTGAGGATTTTTCAGTTTAGTTGGATATAAAGTTTTGTACTTTTATATTCTTCTTATGGTTTTAGTTTCGTGTATTCTTTGAGAGATGAATGACCCTTGATGTAAATTACACTAAATTTGCTTAAAAATTTAGACGACATTTAAAGTAGAATTTTAAGTTCAGTTGTTTGATGCAAGGTGTTTTACTTTGCCATCTGTCTTCTATTGCTGTGCGAAATTATTTTAGTGAGCAAAATATAATCTCTCTTCCTTGATTTTCCTATGCACATACGTAATTTTAAATGAATTAGAAAAAAAAAAAAAAAACTTTTTTTGCCCCCTTCTCAATACTTTTTCCCTTAGAACTTGGTTGGCAATGATAAACCATGCATTTTATTCTTTATATTTATGCAACTTCATTCATTATTTTTTTATGTTTGCAGTATTAGGTGAAGATATGTGAGTTTTATATTACCATTAAAGTAGAGTGAGGATTCTACAAATAGAACAATATGTGAATTTCAAATCCATTTCCTCTAATTTAGGTTTATGGGAAATTGGGATGACTTTATTTATGAAAATTTTGGCTTCAGTTCTACGGAGTTTGTCTCATAATGAATTGTTAGACCAAAATATCCCACTCATCTTGCTAGACCTAATAGTCAAACACAACAAGGAATTGTCATAAACTTAATTATGATTGCATATTATCAAAGAAATTTGACTGGAAACACTTTTTTTTTATAAGACGACTGGAAACACTTATAATATAACAAGATGTTAGTTTTATGAATGTCTTTAGCTACTTGAATTCTATCAAATGCAAACTTACATTTAAAACATACTTGGTATACTGTTGAAATAATTAAGGTGGAAGTTTTATTTTGGGTTTGAAACAGTCTGATCTATGCAAATATTCTTTGACCCTAATTCCCCCCCCCCCCCCCCCCCTTAATAATAAAGCAACATTTTTGCATGTGTAAATTTTAGATTATTTATAAGTTTGATATGAGTGGGAGGTTTAAAATTTTAGTACTTTTACCTTGGTCTTTTCATAATTTTTCTTGGAGTCAAAGTGGTATGTGGTTAGTTTTGAGGATAAATTATGGTGGATAAGGATTTAGATTAGTGTTTGTAGCACCCTTCATCGGCTCAGTGAGTAAACTTAGGGATGATTAACACATTTTCTAAATTGGTGTTTGGATGGTTAACACATTTTCCAGGTTCCATTATTTCAGAGGATTTTATATTGATGTGTCCATTTTGACCTTTAGAGGGATCATAAAATAATTAGTCAAAGAAGCAAAAGAATTGAGTGTAGACAGTAGAGAAAGAGAGTGCCTTCCAGTTTTCTTTTCTTCTATTTATTTTCATGTCTCTTTCTTGGGGGAAAAAAGTGAAAGGAAATTTTGGGAATTGCACATTCAATTTAGTGACACTACATTAGTTATTTAGACATTCAAAGATAGAAAAATGCTAAAGCTACTATCAATTTTCCACAAAAGCTTACAACTGACATTGCAATGAATATGTTTGGCGTTACATTAATAACATAATAAATTCTTAAATTGCTTAGTTGTTTGTTTAAAAGTTGGCACATCAATTTGTAAGGACAATATAATAAAATTTGCAACAATTGTAAGATCACTCTAAGGGATAAATTATTAGTGGGTAGCAGGAGTGAACCCACATTCTTTAGTTCAAAATTTCAAATCTTTCCTTCGCCCTTAGCCTGGTACCAAACATATCAAAAAATATATATATCTAATCCAATATTAATAGCTTTTTCTTCTGTAAATCTTCAAACGTTAATGAGCCATGGTCTTTCCTGTCTTAGGGCATTCATTTATAAGTAAGCATTTAAAGTTGTTGATTGCTCCCATGGTAAGCAACTCTGGGAACTATGTAAAGAGAAGTATGAAATAATCTGGCTTAAAGGGGGAAACCACTGTGATTTGGAGCCCAGATTGAGCACAAGATTCTTTCTTCAATATCTGTGCTTAATTTTGGTAGAATCTTACTTTAGCCACTTATAGTAAAGAATTAAGAAATCATTTTTGTAACTGAACATGCATTTGAATAGAAACTAAAAATGTTCATGTATAATTTCTCTGTCCACTAACATACAGCTAATAATTTGGTTTATAAACAATATGTTGTGTGTAGTTTTTTGGTTGGTATGTATGTCATGTGTTAAAAAAATGCATATATGTTTAGACTTCAGTAGGATTTTTTTTTCTTTTTTAGTTAGTATGGTTTAGTAGGAGTTGTGAAATTGAATTAACCATCTATTGAATGGATAGGGTATGGAGAATATGTGTCTTTAATTAATGAGGCCGAGAAAATTTGTGTCCTAAAGTAGCTTAAACAAAACATAGTTTCTTATCAAACTTTGTGGTCTACATGCATTTATGATTTTTTTTTTTTAGTTTCTTATAAAGCTTCTAAGATACATCTACTTTGTGCAGTATATAAATGTTGGGGTTGAATGAAATCTACAAAGGTCTATATTCATTCCTCATGAAAGGGACATGACAGGCAAAAAAAAGTAGGGAAAAAAAATTTGGCTGATTGGAAGGTAGCAGGAACAAATGAAACAAGTGCAAACAAAGTGTTTTATTTTATTTTTTTTGGCTGAATGCTAACAGAGTGTAGTTGTGATCAAAAGTTGAAGAGCTCTTATAGCTCGATAACCAAACTCCTTCAAAACTTGATTTAGGCACTAGAGAAACAGTTAATCTCACTCAACAAAAACCTTTATATACCACCATAGGTTAGAAAATATTGGAGGAATGTTCAGTGTCCACAAGAAACAGTGATTCGTATGTTCCTATTTCGAACTCAAGAAACCAAAGAACTAACAGAATTCTAGGAAGTAATAAGCTATTTATCTTGCAAGTTTGGATCCTTAGCACTCGAATGTCACAAACAGTGTTGCATGTTTGAATTTTTTGGTGTGATGATGCATCATCATCATTATTATGCAATTATACTTACCTTTTTAATCCATGTTGAGGAAGAGATCAGCCAATCATGACACTTTAAAAGAACATTTGTCCCTTTAGTATGTGGTAGAAGTGTATTTAAATATTATTAAAAAAAATTATTTCTAATAAATGTAAATAAAAAGGTTCCCGCACATAGTGCGGGTTAAAAGCTAGTTATCATAATAATCGAAACTTATAATATAATTACAATTGATATTACTCAAATAATTGATAGTACTCAACCCAAACTTGTCCTTTTCCATTCTTAAGTAAGTATATCAAAATGGACCAAAAGGACCAAAGTGAACTGAAATAGACCAAATGGATTGAATACGCAAAATTGAACCGAATCAACCGATAGACTGAAGTGGACGGGATTGGACTAAAGTAGATTTTTTTTTTTGTTGACAAAACGAACTAAAATAGACTAAGTGGATTGAATGGACCAAAGTTGGGTTTTCCCTTTCTTTACCTTTTTTGTTTTTAGCTCAAACTTGGTCCTTTAACCTATGTAAAGGTATCAAACTCAAAAGGAACACAAGAAGTCAAAGACTATAAAATACCAAAATCATGCTTATAAAAGTTTGAAGTGCTTTCCATGGTTGTAAAAACAGTTTTAGCTCACAATATAGGCTTATTTTCATTGGTTGTTTATCAATTATTTTTAAAATCTCTCTTTTTTTTTTTTTTTTTTTTTTTTAAAGTTCTATACAAGTTTATTTTAAATAAAATTGATGAGAATAATATTCTCACCCCTTAAGCGAACTGCCTACTACCGTACAATAGACTTATCAAACACGTCCACCAAGTCAGCCTTCCATTGACATTGACAAAAGCTAGTTGTCCACCTCCATGGAAGACTAGGCAATGACAAAGCAGCCACTCCGAATTGACAACAGCACCTCATGAGAGTCGTCCAACCCCATAGATGGCCAAGTGCCACATACGGAAGTCCAAGTTACCAGCACCACCCAGAGTAAGTCATCCAACTCCATGGATGACCAAGGTGCATTACATTTGAAAAAAAAGGAAACTCTCTCAAACCACCTTGTCCAACAAATGTAAGCTATTCCAGGGGAGAGTTTCTTCCAAATGAGGCTCTTCCAAAGGAGACCTATAGGGATAACCCCTTTACTTAATGACAGACTCTTCTAGTGAGTAGCCTCCTCGTTTGACACTGATAAAAGTGTCCAATAGGTGCCCTTAGGCCACTTGACACATATCACTTGTCCGACCCTCCGGATAACAACTTCGATGAGAGCATACGCATATGAACCCATTCGACATACACTAGCAATGCAAGTCATCAACCGTAAGATCCCACTCGTCTAACCTTCGGGACAATTTCCCTTGGGCATCACACCCAAGGTCTTCCTACCAACCCCCAATGTCCAATTATGGGCATTGCTAGGAAATGATTCTACATCAAGGCTACAAGAGACCAACTTGAACCCCTTGTTTGATGTAACGTGACCCGTTCAGGGAGACCGTTTGTCTAAGAAGAGCATCTAGGAGGACGACTCGTCCAGGGATGTCTTGGTCATCCAAATGTCAGGAACAACTTTACATCTATGCAAACCAAACCACACATGGACTTTAATATGGAATAAAATGACAAACCTGTCTAGAGGGTTGTCCATCTCATGTTGCTTATTTCCACTCTTAGAGCATTCTCATCAGCTCTCTCATAAAAAATGCCATTTTAGCACTCCAAAAACCTACTTTATCATTTTAACACACAAATTTACAACATGTCATTTATCAGGCGTTCTATACTACAATTTTATATATTAAAATAATATTTTAATGAATTTCCTATACATTAAAATAATATATTAATTTCTCTCTCTCATCCTCATCATCGGCAACAACAACAATAGTACCTTCACCAAAAAAAAAAAAAAAAAAAAAAAAAAACAACAGCACAACCATCACTGCCGCAACAACGGCCACCAACCACTGCCGGAACAACACCGACAACCACCACCGGCACAAACCCACATCCACCAACGCCACCTCACAAAAAAAAAAAAAAAAAAAAAAAACAAACAAACAAACACAACAACAACAGAGATTGGCACAAACCCACGTCCACCGAACCAAACAAACCCACATCCCAAACCCACCACCGGCACAAACCCACATCCACCAACCCACATCCACATCCACCGGCACAAACCCGAGATCGGCGATGGCGAGAACGATGGTGGGTTTGGGAACGATGGCGAGAACGATGGCTTGATCGCGATTTATTTGAGGGTGGCTTGATCGCGGTTTATTTGAGGGTGGGTGAGGGAGGGTGATCTGAATAAGAAAGAGAGAGAGAACATCGGTGATCGGTGAGGCTTGATCGGTGATCGGCGATCGGCGGCTTGATCGTTGTTGATTTGAGGGTGAGGGAGGGTGATCTGAAGAAGAAAGAGGGAGAGAACATCAGCTGGAGAGAGAGAGAAAATAATGAGAGGAGAGAGAAAAACGTTGAATTAAATATTGAGAGGAGAGAGAAAATATTGAATAAAAAACTAATATTTAGAAATAGCATTTGGTTCCGTACCGTCTCATATTTGAGACGATATTGTAGCATGTCTCATTTTTTTGAGACTTTTAACACGCCTGATAAATGGCTGTTTTTGATGTTTGGTGTGTCAAATGTGCCAAATATTTGGCATTTGGCACATTTGACACACCTGATGAGAATGCTCTAAAGATCGTAATTAGCCATCTATATGGCATTATGGTCATCCACATAAAGGACTCGACCACATAGATGATCAGTCTACACTAAGACAAATTTAATCATACTTAGATGTCACAAATATACCTTACTCCACAAATCCACTGTCTCAGAACCTGGGAGTAACCTCCATATAATTTGCTCCCACTAACTCCACTAAGCCAATACACCTCCCATGAAGATAGTGGCACAAATAAGGAGACCCCCTATATAAAGGTTAGACTGCATTCAATTAAAGGTACATGAGAAAAAAACCCCTAAACTACTACCATTTGAGATTTATTGGATTCATATAAGTCTCTAACTTAAGCATTAGAGAAACTTAGGCCAGCACCCAACTGATGCCTTTCGATAGCTTTTTTTCCTTCTTGCAGGTCTTCCAGCACCTCTGGATGGACAAGTGGCTTATTGATTTTCATGCATCATAAAAAATAAAAAATAAACAATAAAAATAAGTTCATAAGATCATTCATACTCTTTTAACACTTAGATTAATTTTTTGAATTCCTTCATATCTTTACAAATTAATAACTTTGTTTACCTTTCAATTGTGGGTCATGGAAAAAGAAAAAGAGTAATATTAATATGTTATAAGGATGAGATCACTAGTATGAACTCCCTTCTTCTTTACTATTTTCTTTCCAAAAAAAAAAAAAAGAATAAATAAATCCTTTCTCCTTCATTTTAATGAGAAATTGCATTGGCTATCCCTTGAACTCTATCATAATTACCAATTTTATTATTCACTAATAAGATAATATAATACTTGGGAAAATAGTTGAGTCGCTAATACTTATTATTATTATTATTATTTTTTTTTTGGAAAACTAAAACTTATTATTATCCAAAACTCACTTGAAAAAGACATTAAGGGACAAACTGTTTCTGCAATTATCAATCAATGACCATTATCATAACCAAAAACAGGACCATATAATATATCAAGGTATAATTTATAGTTTTTTACTAATAGATTATATGTCTCAGTTAGCCAAATTGGACTCATCAAATCTATTAAAAATCCAACACAATATAAAATTACTATTCTCTCTCTTGGAAAATGCTGAAGGTCAAAAGAAAAATAAAAAATTGGCTAATATACATCACGTGAATGAAAACAGTACACAGAGAATCTAAAGGGTCCTAGATTTGATGGAAGTCTAGTGAGAAAAGAAGCAGAAACATGGAAGCAAACCCAATTCTAATGGCGAAGATCACCGTATCAGTGGTTATAGGAGGGTTTATAGTGTTGTTAATGCAACTCTATAACCTTTTGGTTTTGAAACTGAAAGCTCGAAAATGTGTTAAAAACACACGAGCGGTTTAGACCCCCAAATTTAAATTACGGCTTGGTTGATTTTACACTAACTTAATGATAAGTGCGGAATAGTGTAAACACAAGCGTATAAATAAAACAACTATTCTAATCCATAAACTAAGCAACACAGCAGTATAATGGAATATAAAAGAGTAGGGAAGAAAGATGCAAACACAGAAAACACCAAGACGTGTTTTCGAAGAGGAAACCGAAGACCTCGGCGAAAAACCTCTCCGCCGCCCTCCAAGCGGAAATCGATCCACTAGACAATCAGTTGGGATACATGGATTAGCAAAAGACCCTCCAAGCCTAGTCTACCCGATGTACCTAAGCCCTCCAAGCTCCTACTCCAACAAGGCTTCTCGGAACCGTGTCTTGTCCTAGTTATCCGGATCCCGCAACAAGCTCCATGTTGCATCTGCCATTGAAGGCTCCTTCCAATGCTTCCCAGCAGCACCAAAAACGTCACTCAGCACTCTCTAAGGTGTGTCAAGTGTTTGGGCTATCAACCTCTCAAAGATATGGACAATGGAGAGGGAATGGTTGAGGAGATACCACAAGCAAAATGTTTAGAGAAGGTGGGGAAGACAATCTCTAATTACCAATGTGTTTGGCTAGGGTTTTTCTCTCTGAAGCATCCCTCAACAATTGTGGGTAAGGGTGATATATATAGGAGGGGTGCAAAAGGTGTGACTCAAAAAGTACAGGCTGGCAGAACAGCTAGTCTCGCGGGTGTCTCGCGGGAAGGCCTTACCCGCGAGATACTCGCGAGACACAGTTGTCTCCACCTGGCATGACTCTTCGCATTCCATCATGTGCCTGGCACATGCTTCACTTCGCGGGAAGCTTGGTCGCGACATACCCGCGAGATACCCGCGAGAATCCTTTTCTTCTTCAAATGCTTGAGTCTTCAACACTCTTTCTCTCACACACCCCTTACATCAAGTCCCACAACAAATACAGGGTATTAAACGATTGAACATGATTACAATCAAATTTGGCACGGAATAAAAGCCAACAAATACACAGTTGTAAATTACAACTTTACAATCTCCCCCTTTGGCTATTCCGTGACAAAACCCTAAAACAGACTCTAGACTTAAACGTGAGTTTGGGAACAAAGGCAAAACTCACTCACACCTAATTCTAGATTCTGAAAAGCTCTTGAACATATGAACCAGTATCTCCTGAAATACAACAACACACTAATATCATTGCATGTAGAAAACTTGAAATGCATATGGAGCAATAAAGAAAACAGGATCAAGCTATATGAAATAGAAACACTAGATCATGGCAAGATCAAACAAGTAATCACTATACACAAGCAATTACTATGCTCATTTACACATGAAATGAACATCCGGATATGCAAGATGATAAGCTCATTTGAAGAGAATCATTTGCAACTCCAACACTCAACCAATGCGAAATACACGAAGTATTTGCATCTAGGAACAATCCTACTAGGGCACAAGAGTGATGTACTTGAAGAAACAATGCATGACATTGAACTACAAGCAAACATGCATCAAGGTTGCATAAGCATGGTATAGCAAATGCATGGCACAAACCACAAAGACCTACAAATTATGCATGAAACAAACCCTTAAAGCTTACAAAAGCAACATGGGTACAAATTATAAAGTACTTCCCTATCATATCACTCCCCCTATCATGAATCATAGGAGTTGTGATGAACTTGGAACATATATACCTATAACCTGAAACACTTGCACAAAACACATTAGACCCTCAGGGTAAAGCAAGTAATAAACGGACAAGTATAATGTAGCAAGTAAATTGCGATCAAGTAATCAAGATGTGAAACATGTGAGCAACTTGATCAAACACCAAAACAGTCATATGGAAATGACTACAATGATCATATAGCAAAGAAAGTGATCATCCGAACATGCAACCAATAAAGCACAATAGCATAAGGATAAAAGCATGTCCAACACATAAACACGATGCAATGAGAGCAACAAAGCATATCAAAGCATCATAAAGTAACGAGAAAACAAGCATAAAGTAAATCAAGGTTTTCTCAAAACAATGTCTTCTCCCCCTTGGTATATGCATCTCCCCCTACGAATGTGCACAAGGTAGAATTTCTCCCCCTAAGAGTGTGCACATGAGTCATAAAAATGACAATACTCTCCCCCTTTTTGTCACGAATAGACAAATTAATCAAGAGGAAGGAGGGAAAGAAAAGAAGATATGAATATGATGCATGAGGAGTGCAAGAAGAATGAGAAAATGAAGCTCAAACAAAATACAAACATAAAAAATGTTACAAAGCATAAAGAACATGACATGCTAAGGATGATGGAACATGATATAGACCTAGGCATGACATGGACACAAGAACATGTTATATGTGCTAAAAGGTCTAAAAAGACTTAACTAGCATGAGTGAATGCAAAAATATGTCAAATGTTAGAGTGTGTGCAGCAAAATGCATCTAGTGTACATGTGTGATGCATGACTAATGCATGAGCAAGGCACTCAAGGGGCAAAGTGTACAAAACACACCACCAATGATCAAAACATGATAAACATGAATAATTATGGCGATCCCCACAGTTTGGAACTCATCGGAGTCCAAAACAATGAGAAAATGTCATTTGGGCATTTTATCAAACACTTAGAGTGCACACACTACACATATATGATGAACAATGCAAGAACATATGAAAATCTTACCTAAATACATGTTATTTTTGCCACAAGGGGCCAACAACCAAACCAAATCATCATTTAAAATAAAGCCCAATCAAAAAGATTGATAGAAAATAAGTTTTCCAACTCCCATTTGAGAAAATCCCAACTATGAACATAAAACCCCCAAAAACGTAATCTAAGGATCAAAATCAATGAAAAGGGTTAAAGATTACCTTAGAGATGTTTATGGAATGAAAAACACTTGAATTTAGTTGGGTTTTGATGTAGAAACATTAAACCAGAGGTTTGGGAGAGGATGGGAGACGTTTAAAACAAATGACCCACGAAATGCTCTTTAAAAAGCTGATCTGGAAATTTTCGCTGGTATCTCGCTACTTAGCATCCCGCGAAAATTTCGCTGGTATCTCGCAGGTATCTCGCAGGTAAGCATTACTCGCGAAACAGCCGCGAAACAGTCGCGAAACTCTCTGTCCAAAGCTGAAAAACTTGCGAATTGGACCCTTTCACTCATGACTGAACTTAAACATGAAATAAGTCACAAAAACACCCAGAAAACATGTTTTTTCACACAAAAACAATTTGAAAACTTTGAGAAACATGGGTGATACAAATCACTTCCAAAAGCAAACAAAAAGAACAAAAATCTTTTTGGTTTGAACCACATAAGGTTGAGCACACACACATCACATTTGAACATGTACAATCACACAAATGAAATAGGCATTCATTGAACATTAAACTTGTGTGTTGTGTGTGGGAATCAAGTGTGAAATAGTCCTTAGACTAGAGCGAAGCTTCAATGATCAATTCAAACAAGACATACACAACTGATACGAAATCAAGTGGACTATCTCCATTATAGAAATGAGTATATATGACCTCCCACACAATGAATACATAACTTAGAAGCTTTTCATTTGGCTTCTATATAAAGCATAACAATTGGTCCATTTTATTTTGTATGGACAAAGCATCTCATTTTGAGATAGGTGCTTGAAATTTATGATATTTCAACATTGATGATTAGCCTTTGGCTTTTTGAGCACCATAAAATTTACATTAAAAGAGTCGCTTTCCCTTTTTCCTAGTCAAATACTAGTATGTGCGACAGGCTTTTGCAGCTCAATATCTCTTTTCATTTTGAGATTTACATTTAGTGAGCTCTTTTTGCAAAAACATAAAAATAAAGTGGGAAGAGATATAGACACAAGTCTATGTAAGTATCAAGACCAACAAGACTATTGGCCAATCATTCATGATATGCTCGAAGATCTATTTACAACAGTCACACATAGTTTTCAAGATTTCTTCCACATAGAAATAGGTGCATACATAACAAGCTAAGCTCGTAAATGCACTATGCCATTAGTACGAAGGTACTAAGCCAAACTCACATGAGATATGTGCTCAAACATATACAATCAAACTTTTTTGAATTTTTCACTTTTTATGTGGTTTTGGATTTTTACACACACAAAACAAAGACATAAAAGTAAGATCAAAACAAAAGCAATGCATATACATAAATGCACAAATGCACAAATGCATGAAGATATGACATTTAATGCATGAAGGGTCCTACAAAGATCGAAAGAATTAGATCAAGGACCAAAAGAGCAAAAGCTCAACCATAGGAACCCTTCCTCATCCAAATGGAATGATTGTTTGGAATGAGTGTCTCAAGAGAGGTGAGACGAGGGTTTGGAGAATGAGAACCGGAGATGCACATAGTCAAGGAGTTAAGAGCATTAAACACTTTCTTTAACAACATGCTATTTTCACTCAAATCCGGTTTATCATGCAAAGCACAACTTCCAAGAAGTTCAAGTTTCTCTTTTCTTTTAATTCTTTTAAGAGCATGAAACTTAGAGCAATGAGGTCTTAGATGACCAAGGGCACCACAATGGTGACAAACAATGTGTTTAGGTCCATTAGGCTTTTTGGGAATGGATCTAGCAACTTGGGTTTGTTCTCTCTTCAACTTAGAACATTGAGGCCTTATATGACCAATCACACCGCAATGGTGGCAAGTTGGAACAAACTTAGATCCACTCAATTCCTTAGGATTGGACCTAAACAGAGGCTTTGACTTGATAGCCTTTCTCTCCACTTTTTGATTTCTTTTATGTGGAGGAATGTACACCGATTTGTCCTTTGGGTTAGAACACACACTAGGCACAATATCGGGTACCACAACATGATTGCAACATATATTTTCATCATTTTCAACAATAGGTTCAGCAATCAAACACTTGGCATGCATCTTAAGAGATTCATTTTCAGATTTAAGATCATCAACAAGTTTGTTAGACAAAACAAGTTTAGCATCCAAGTCCATATTCAAACATTCAAACTCTTTCAGCTTTTCAGAAGAATTTTCAGCAAGTTTCTTATAATTTTCAACCAATTTGATGGATTCATTGAGCTTAGCAATCAAATCATCCTTTTCACAAAATAACTTGCTTAAATTCTTTTGAAACTTCTTAGCATTTTTCTTTAAGAGTTTGGTGTTAGGAATATCAACAACACCCAAGGATTCATGTAACATCGCATCACAATTATGAGGATTATCACTCATAGAGGCATTTTCACAAACACGTGGCATGTTACATTTATCACCTACCAAATCATACAAAGAGGCATACATAGCACAATCCATGGCAAATAAACACAAGGGGTCAAGGATCACACTTAGGTATTTAAACCAAAACAAGTGTACCCGCTCTGATACCAATTGAAAGCTCGAAAATGTGTTAAAAACACACGAGCGGTTTAGACCCCCAAATTTAAATTACGGCTTGGTTGATTTTACACTAACTTAATGATAAGTGCGGAATAGTGTAAACACAAGCGTATAAATAAAACAACTATTCTAATCCATAAACTAAGCAACACAGCAGTATAATGGAATATAAAAGAGTAGGGAAGAAAGATGCAAACACAGAAAACACCAAGACGTGTTTTCGAAGAGGAAACCGAAGACCTCGGCGAAAAACCTCTCCGCCGCCCTCCAAGCGGAAATCGATCCACTAGACAATCAGTTGGGATACATGGATTAGCAAAAGACCCTCCAAGCCTAGTCTACCCGATGTACCTAAGCCCTCCAAGCTCCTACTCCAACAAGGCTTCTCGGAACCGTGTCTTGTCCTAGTTATCCGGATCCCGCAACAAGCTCCATGTTGCATCTGCCATTGAAGGCTCCTTCCAATGCTTCCCAGCAGCACCAAAAACGTCACTCAGCACTCTCTAAGGTGTGTCAAGTGTTTGGGCTATCAACCTCTCAAAGATATGGACAATGGAGAGGGAATGGTTGAGGAGATACCACAAGCAAAATGTTTAGAGAAGGTGGGGAAGACAATCTCTAATTACCAATGTGTTTGGCTAGGGTTTTTCTCTCTGAAGCATCCCTCAACAATTGTGGGTAAGGGTGATATATATAGGAGGGGTGCAAAAGGTGTGACTCAAAAAGTACAGGCTGGCAGAACAGCTAGTCTCGCGGGTGTCTCGCGGGAAGGCCTTACCCGCGAGATACTCGCGAGACACAGTTGTCTCCACCTGGCATGACTCTTCGCATTCCATCATGTGCCTGGCACATGCTTCACTTCGCGGGAAGCTTGGTCGCGACATACCCGCGAGATACCCGCGAGAATCCTTTTCTTCTTCAAATGCTTGAGTCTTCAACACTCTTTCTCTCACACACCCCTTACATCAAGTCCCACAACAAATACAGGGTATTAAACGATTGAACATGATTACAATCAAATTTGGCACGGAATAAAAGCCAACAAATACACAGTTGTAAATTACAACTTTACAGAAACCAAAACTTCTGAGAGCAAAACTTCAAAGGCAAGGTATAAGGGGACCTTCTCCTTCTTTCTTCTTTGGGAACATCCCTGAAATGAAGAGAATTCAACTCCAAGTTCATTCAACACCAACAACTACTGCTACAAAGGAGTATGACCGCCCTGATGCTATTACTGAAATATAGTTTAGGTAGTTGAAAATTAAAATATGTAGACAATAGCAGTAGTCATAGAGGGTGCAGCTCAGATTATATACAACTTTTGATGACAGAATATTCCAGTTGTAATTAGAATTATAAACTTTTGTAGTCCATATTTATGACAATGACCTTGTATTTGTATTAGAGCATCAGCATCTGGAAGTGGGAATGCCAAATGTGAGGGTTATTTAGCATCAAGAGCCAAAAATCACCCAGCATTTGGACTTGTAAACATTCCGAATAGTAAAATTTTTTACAATTGTGCTACAGTAGCATCTTATTAATAAGATGCTACTGAAGCACAATTGTATTTCTAATAATTATTTTTTAATTGTCTGTCTCCTCTCTCTTTCATTATTTCTTTTCTTTTCTCTATCTTCCTTCTCTCTCTCATTCTGCTCGAACACCCTTGCCAAATAACGTTACTATGCCAAGAATTTTGTTCGGTGGCTGGTTTACAAACAATAAGTGATAATAGCATCTCGAGTAAAAACTCGAGATTCATTTAGAACTCGAGTTTTAGAAACTCGTTTTGCTTAGTTTGTGACAAATTTTTGGACAAATTTTCCAGGTGGATGAAATGTTGCCACGTAGAAATCGAGTGTATAAGACTTGAAATATGCACAATATACCCCACAATTTCAAACGCCTCACTCAAATACACTCTCTCAGTTCAAACACTCTCTCAAAGTTCAAAAATCACCCTCACCGAAATCAGTCTCTCAAACACTCTCTCAAAGTTCAAACACTCTCAATCAAACACCGAAATCAGTCATCCTTAACCCCTCGGCGTGCAACAAAAATCACCCTCACCGTCACCCTCAAACGCTCTCCTCTTTCCTCACAATCAGCTTCAGACGATCCCCTCACTCGGCTTCAGATTTTTTCAATTTTGAAGGTATGTATTTCTTATAAAAATTTGAGCTTTTTAAATATTTATTCCATCTGGGTTTAGCCCAAGTGTTTGTGTTTGATAATTTCCCTTGTTAGTGCTTTAGTTTTTCTTGTTAGTGTAAGATTTAAGTTAGATGGATTTGTTTTGTTACTTCTTGTTAGTCCCTAATGAACCATTTTAGTCCTTAAAGTGATCGCTTTAATCTTCAGGGACTAAAACTGCTCATGTTCTAAAGTTTAGGACCAACAATATATTTTGGCCTTTCATTTATGTCAAGATTTTATGTTACAACATTATGTTATTATTGCTGACAGGTTGCTGTGGACCGCGTGGCAATACCCAGAAGGTATTTTTGATTCAAATGTTAATGTGTTAGCAAATAGAAGATCTATTTCATATAATTTTTTTTTAATGGGGGATGTGTAGGATTTTAGGTACTAGGCAAAGGAATTTGTCAAACCTGGTACTTGCCTCGCCTGAAGCCATAGCAGAAGCTGATGAGAAAGCGGAAAAATTAGTATCGGGTCTACCACCTGGTTATCCAATATTGACAAGGTCAATGCAGCCATCCCATGTCGCTGGTGGATTTTGGCTGGTAAGAGAATTGGTTTTTCTGCTTAACTTATTTAACAACTTCTCAAAGTACATTAGTGTGTTATCTAACTAAGATGTTGGAACTCAGGCTTTTCTTTTTCTCTGATTTGTATTGATGGGGGTTACTAGTATATAAATAACATTAGTAGTAGTAGTAAAAATAACATGTCTTACGTGTATCGCTTCGGATAAAATAGAGTGGTGGAAAAGAATATATGTGGCTACCATGATTATTCTGTTGAGGATTATAGTTCTCCAAAATTTTGGAACTAAAGGCTTGGTTGTTGTTCTGTATTAATTTACAGTGGCTTAGAAAGCACTAAGTTATGTGATTTAGCCTGTAAGTAAAATCACATACCTGATCCATGAATAACTTAAAAACTGAATGCATTTTCTTGTCCAAAGCAAAATTTAATTGTATAAATAGTTCTGCCAGAGTAGAAATCCACCAAATAGGGACTAGAGGGTGAAAGTTGACATATGGTTGCGTTAGATTTGAATAATGTGGCAGATTACCCTCACTTGGATTGGGGGCACCTGCCTGTTTCAGTAATGAAGATGGACTAGTTACCATCTGTTCTGAGAACATAGAAGACTTGGAACTGTATATATAATGATAAATATGTCATCCTTGATCCATACTATACCTGTAATTTGGAGTAACAGTCATAATGATTCCGGTAAAATTTGATTACAGGGTCTTCCAGTCGATTTCTGCAAGCTGAACCTTCCAAGTCGTGATGATGTTATGACTTTGATAGATGAGGATGGTGATGAGTATCCAACAATATATCTAGCCCGTAAAAGAGGACTGAGTGGTGGATGGAAAGGGTTTGCTGTTGCTCATCATTTGGTACATGGGGATGCAGTAGTATTTCAATTAATTGGGCGAACAACATTTAAGGTGATTGATCATTTATCAACGGCATTTAACTAAGCACCTTGTTCTTCTTGTTATTCCTCTCAATCATCAAATTATTGTTGTTGTGAAGTTTCATGTTCGAATTAGGCTATGCTAACATTTTTTTATGGTCTTCCAAATTCTCTTGATTGGCATGGTGCATGCGCATATATATATGCATGCTATTATAGATTGTTATGTATGATACTATCATTTTAGCAAGCAAATGCTTTTGTACATTGTGTCAAATAGTTTGTGTACACTCTACTTTAATTGCTGATTTTTTTTTTTTTTGGCACTGTATAAACTAAAGTCTTTTGATTTGGGGATTGATTTTTTGTTTATTTTGGGTATTAAAAAAGTGAAGTGAAAATTAAAGATTACAAAGGCGAGCGAGCAATGCTAGAGGCACAATAAATTTCACAATTTATGTTGCCATTAGCACAACATAGTTTTCACGAGGACCCACTTCGCACATTACCATCAATCACAACATGCCAACTCAACTGTTGTGTAAATTTTTTTTTTCTTTTTTGGTTGTGTTACAAGACATGTTAGCTGCCAGCGTATTTGCTTGAGGGTGAGACCAAAAAAAAAAAAAAAAAGAGGAGAAGATTTTAGCAATTAAGCTAAGCCAAAAAAAATCAAACTTGTAAGCTGATTGTGTACAATGTTGTAAAATTTTGTGTCACAAGAATAATTGTAAGTTAAGCCATCAAACTTGTAGTGTTCCACAAGCTCCAGATTTCATTTTTGTTCCTCAAATTGTAACTTTTTGCCTCACAATGTGGACGGGTGCGCTGCCCTCTGTAATTGAGAAGGGCCTATGTCCATCTCTTTTCCTTCTTGGGGTGGTAGATCCTGAAGTTGGAGATGTTTTGGAGCTGTCCCCCATTTTTCCTTAATACTTTCTTATTCATAAATTTTAAAAAAATAATAATAATAATAGTGAAAGGTATACAGAGCTTTGTATTCTTGGGAATGAAATTGTAACATTGTAGTTGATTTTGGTGACAGGAAGCCATAATTCTGCCACCATTTGTGGCTATAGCAATTCGCCCAAGACCTGGTGTTTGGGAATATGTTCGTGTCAATGTCTATGAACTCAGTGTGGAGCAACTGGATGTTTCTGAATATCTTCACTTCAAAGAAACACTCGTAGATGGGCCGTAAGCAATTTTCATGCTTTAGAAATTTAAATTTTACAAAGATAATAGATTATATTTATCTTTGCTTATTATAACCCTATGAATGTGTACTTATAACATACTGTTTTTGGTATTTATCATTTTTTAGGTCTAATGACCGATATGTCCTCGAGCTCGATTTTGAGCCATTCAATGCAAATTTTCCTCGCCCCAATAGGTCTTCATCCATTGGCAATGGCGTTCAGTTCCTCAATCGTCACCTTTCTTCAAGTATGTTCCATAACAAAGATTCGTTGGCACCATTACTAGATTTCCTCCGAGCACACAAAATTAAAGGACATGTAAGTTTGCTAAGCAAGGGGCTTTCTCCAAATGTGGTTTTCATTTGCAGTGATGTGAGCTAAATTATAACTTTTTTTATCTGTTCTATTCTTGGAAGTGTATTACAGTTGCAAGTTTACTGTTGTTTCTTGTTTTGCTTTAGTGTTGTTGCTTAATATTATTTTTTACGTGCTCTGGTTTGATTTTCTTTGGTATTAATACTGTGGAATAGAACATTTAGAAGAATTATTTGAAATCTTTCTTGGTATGAGAACTTTGAAGAGCTAAAATGATTTAATTGAGGATTATGTGCAGGGTTTGATGTTAAATGATCGGATACACAGTATCTAGTAAAGTTTACTAGACATTTTATTAACTGAAGCGTGTTGCATGTAGCATCATTGTATCAAAAAAATTTGGGACTAAGGCTTAATTGTTGTTTTATGTAGCATGTACTGTAACTTACGTGCTTTTTTTTTTGTGGGGTGTTTTCCTGCCTTTACCTCTGCTTCGAGAAGAGAATAAAGAGAGAGGCAAATTATGTTAAAAGAAAACAATTTTGGAGCAAGGCTTACTAACGGGGTGGGGGGGAGTATATCCTTATTGATTTGTTATGCGTTTCAAGTTGTAAATACTATATATATAATCAGTGGACCCTTTTTACCTACTCATCTACATTTTTTTTTTGTATGTAAATACCCATCTACTTCATTTGTAAATCTTCAAGATATGAAAAGGATTAGAAACTGATCTAATCAAGTCTTGTTTGACATTTAATATAGTTGATTTTGATGTATCAGCCTTTGATTTTGATGTATCACAATTAGCTGCTGATAAGGTCAACTAACCGCTGCTTTTTCTTTCTAACTTTTATGCTTCTGCTTAACAGATTAAAGCTGCAAAGGAGAGAATTTATGTTGATGTTGGTATGCTCTCGAACCTGTACCTTAGTCTACTGATAATTCTAGGACTAGTGTTTTTAACAATACTACCAACAGGTTTCTGGGGAGGTTTAGTTCCGGAAAATGCATTCAATGCAAGCGCTCATGAGGCTTTCCTAAATGCTGGTGTTCTTGGTTTGAAGGTAAGTATGAACCATTATGCTCTGTTTTCCTTTTCAAAAAAGACGTGTAAAAGGTTGGATAAAACTTTCTTAGATTGAGAACTGAACTGTATACTATCTTACTGAAGTGATCTGAGACTCAAAGCTTGACAGCAATCTTTGCCGGACCACACTTCCATTTTGAAATATCTCCAGTTCTCCATCTCCACCTTTAAACTTGTGTTGTTCCTTCAATATTTCCTTTCCACAGAATTTCATGCATAAGGGTAATTGCAAGAGCTGTCTATGTTTCTTTCATGGAAAATAATAGCATGTTAAGTATGCCTCTTCAGATACTTATTGAGAACCATGGTTGCAACTAAGACTTCTTTAGTAATACCACTTCTCTGTTGAAAAGCAGGACCTCCAATTCCTTGTTTCCCTCGATTCATAATTTTCCAATTTTAATGTATACCTTCAAAAAAAATTACTTCCAGAGTGAGATGACTTATTTGGGTGGCCCATGAAGGATTTTCACATCTGAAGAGGGAGGCATCAATTTCCTCAAGGATTTTTATTGTATTAGATAATGAGTAACCTAATCTTCTTAAGATGACAATGATAGTACTCTATAGCTAGGGACTGCAACTGAAGATCCACCACCAATTCATGGAACCTAAGTTTTAGGAGTGTGGTTCTGCAGTGTTATAGGACTTATAATATTTCAAACTTCTATATGAGTATAGCTGTTTCATGTTTGAGCCTGATCTTAAGTATTAATTGATTGTTAGAGTTTTATACTTAGCTGACTTGTAGCAATGGCTCTACAGACTAAAGTTGGAACATTTTGGAAATAAATATCATGTAGGTTTCTGCTTCCATCATCATTGTTTAATTTGATAATACATGTAAAGTATGGCTATTGTATTTTAAAAATACAATAGCATGGTAAAGTATGTGTATAGTGTCTATCTAGACCATCATGACTCAAACTTTTCTTTCGTCTAATAAGTATGATATTGGGGGTCATCTTATAAAGTTTTCTGTGCTTTTTTGTAGTCCTTTATGTGTCCTTCGGGGATCACTGATTTTCCCATGACAAATGCCATTCATATAAAGGTTTGTTTCCAGAAGACGCTGAAAAATATTGCAAGCTGCAGCAGAAAATGTTTCTAGTACAAAAGTTGATGCAATATCACATTTTCAAGGGAAGGGGAAGATGGACAGAAAACCTTGCGTTGGAGATAAATATGAAGATGATTGGTGATACATGGCTGTCACTGCTTTTCTTGTTAAATATGATGGTTCCAGGTGAGAGGAAATAACTAATATCTTTTCTGATTTATTTATTTATTTTGAATTTAATAAAAAAAATTACTTTATTTTATTTTAAGTAAATTGAATTGAATTAATATGAAATTTTACCAAGTACAATGGGAAAATGGAGTATACCAGCTGCATGCCCATAAGTACTCTTACAAGATCAATAATACAATGAACATATGAAATGAACCTTTTTTTTTCTTTTTCTTTTTTTCAGGTTAACTGTCTGCTTTGTTGTTGTTGCTTTTTCAGATGCCACACTTGCACTAAGGGCTCTAATCTTGCCCTATCGTTTATGGTATTTATCAAGTCGCCACTGTCTTGTCAGCTAGTGATTTTTTTGCCCTCTCTTGCATGTCTCCTCATGTGTCTTTCATTCTTCTTTTCTTTTTTTCCCCTTTCACATTATTGCAGGTTTGATGTTGCTCTGTTGGCTCCTCTATCATCACCAGTTTTGGCATTGCAGCATGTCATTGTCCCAATATGTCTTCCTTCTGAAGGTTAGCCTGTTATTTGACTCTGCATCTGAATCTAAAATATAATGGAAGTTGTGCAAATATTGTCCATCAAACTCTGGTGGAAATGCATTATGAAACTAAAGATTTCTCCAATCCCACCTCATCTAATTAGTTAACCATTTTCTCCTTTTGTTAACCTTTTTCCTGTCTCAATTACAATGAACTTATTAAAAATCAGCAATATTGATCAACTAATGTAATTATGAGTCTTGGAACAAATTAAAAAACGACTTTTGATGGCTACATGTGACAACTGAATAAGAGTTACAGCATGAGGTACTTGTTGAGTGACAAACATGTAATATTTGTTTCTGTACAGAAAAAAAAAAACCGTTTGAAGGTCTTTTACTGCTCGTTTTTGTTTTTATAATCATGTGGAATTGTAAATGTTTTATATATCTTGTTTCTTTGTGTAACTATGTTACAACTAGTTGCAATTTAAGTTTTCTTATGAATTAGTGCAATGCTATGACAGGGTTTCTATTATGATGCATTTTATGGTGATTTGGGCTTGAATGATGATCACTTCAAGAAAATTGAATCAGGGGCAATGAAGGCTGTTACGGTATTTTTGATTCTTTTGTCCAAAATATGATGTATACTCCATTTATATACTTTTTATTTTTGTGTCTGTTGTTAACATTTATGGAACTGTTGCTCCTGCTCTCGATGAACAGAAATACTTTTCTCTATTTTATTCTTGATATATCTACAATATAAGTGAAGAAATTTGTTAAAGTTAAATGGCTAAAAATTATCATATAGTCGAGAGGGAGGCAAAGGATTGACCTTGACTAAGCTTGAGTCCCTCCACTCCAGAACTGTTGGATGCTGCACATGCACAGCCCACACCTTTTAGTCCTATGTTGGAAATGCTTTTGATGCTGATTACTATTATAAATGTAATTTAAATAATGGTGGTGGCACAGTTTTTCATGCCTCCCGTTGCTTTTCACCTGATTCAAGGAGTGTGATGGACATAATAGCTAAATTTAGCATACAATGAAGTTTCCCAAAGTTGCAATGTGTTGGGTTTCTTAAGCATGGATTGAACCTTATGATCTAATCACAGAAACCTTTTAAAGAAGTAGTGGTGCAAAATATTAGAAATTATGAGGTGAAGGCCAACCATCTTAGAAAAAAGTGGTGTTTTGGATACCAAAATCAAAGCCAAAATTTTTTCTGGTAAACTTTGGGAATAACCATATCTTCTGAACAATTTAAGACTAAAGTGAAATACTAGTCAAAAGATGTTATATTACCATTGCTACTTATTAGAAAAGAAAATTACATTAGAATGCTGACATGGATTGTTTTTTCTTCCATTGATTTAATCAGATTGAAATCATCAAAGATTTGCCTGCAGACAAGACAATAACGGTATATAGATGTGGCCCCTTGGTTGATTTGTGTCGTGGACCACATATACCAAACACATCCTTTGTCAAAGCATTGGCTTGCTTGAAGAGGTGATATGATTCATTATGTGTTAGTGCTATGCTTGTAGATATATGCATGCAATATTTTTCTAATATACTGGAATTCCAGGCTTCGTCAGCTTACTGGAGGGGGAATAAAGACCGCGAGAGTTTACAGAGGGTCTACGGAATTTCTTATCCTGATCAAAAACGCCTGAAGGTGGATTCTTTTAAGGCCTCTTCGTAAATGTGGTTTATTTTTTCCCATTTGCCTATGATATAAGCTGCTTTGTCTAGGCTGCTGAGTGTATAGTTGTCTTTACATTTTCTTCAATTTGGGATTGTATGATATGTTTGATTGGGTTAAATATCTAAGACATTCTTGTTTCAATTTGAAGGTAATCTAGTAGTGATGTTCAAATTTTGATTGTCCAACATTTTGTATCCATTGATATTGTCACTTTAGTGTTGAGGCTTTTTGTACACCGTTTTGTGTTATAATATTACTATTAAAATTGGTGGGCCCCAAATTTTATCCAAAAGAGTGAGTTCCTTGAAATTTTCACGTGGGGTTTTTTTTATTCACATATGGGGACTACTTGTTGAAATCGTTTTTTTTTTTTGCACAGTGGAACTCGAGTCTTATAGAATTTTTTTTTTTTTTTTGCACAGTGGAACTTGAGTCTTCCACACGTTGAAATTTTTTTTTTTTTGCACAGTGAAACTTGAGTCTTATAGACTCGAGATCCAGGTGTATCAGTTCTCCAGCTCAGCAGCACAAACAGGCTGAAATCGAGTCTTTTAGACTCAATTTTTAATGTAGATCTCGAGTTTCTAAAACTTGAGATGCTACTTTTCAATTTTCTTTCAACCCGTGCCTAACTTACTACATACTTGCCCAACCCACAGCTAATTTGCCCATTCCCCCCATTCTGCTCTCCTCACTTCAGACTCAAAACCCCATAGCCACCACACCGTGGCCTGACCCACTGCCACCGGCCATGGAGATCAGCGTTGGGCGTGGAATGTGGAGATCGCCGTTGGGCATGGGTTTCCGGCGTTTGGGTCGGATTTGTTTGGGCGACAGTGGCATGGGTTTGGGCGACGGTCGGATTTGGATTTGGGCATGGGTTTCCGGCATTTGGTTAAGTTTCTGTTGATTTGGGTGATTTTTTGTTGTGATTATGCTGGGTATGGGTTTGCTAGAGGTTGTGGTGGATTGTCTACACCGTGATCGTCTTCTCCGTGGATCGTGGTGGATCATCTTCTCCGTGGATCGTCTTCTTTGAGTTCTGGATTGGGGTTTTTTTTTTTTTTTTTTTTTTTTTTTTTGTGGGTTCATCGTGGTAGAGTTGGGGGTTGCCGTGGTTTGGTTTGATTTTGATTTTGATTTTGTGGGTTGCCATGGTTGCCGGAGTTTGCGGCTGGGGTTTCAAGAGAACAACAGTTTGGGTATGTTCTAGACTTCTAGTAGTAGGTGGTTGTGATTTGGGTCTTTGGGTTTTGGATTTTTGTTTTTATTTGGGTTTGGGATATATTATTTTATTGTGTGAAAATATTATTTTAATGAGTAAAATAGAAAAATAAAAGTTGGGATGCTGAGAGAATTGTAAAATTGTATTGTATAATCGATAAAGTGGCTTTTTGAGATGGTAAAATAAGATGAGATTAGCATTCCGGCTATGGATGCTTAGATGGTTCTTCTTCTTTTTTTCTTTTTTTTTCTTTTTTTTTTTTTTTTTTTTTTTTTTGCATCTTTATTATATTTCTCTAACAAAAGCATTGTTCAGAAGATAAATTAATAATAAAAGTTGGTACTTTTCTGTTTCAAAAAAAAAAAAAGTTTTCACTTTTCCAATAGGTACACTTGGACATGGATTGGGATTTGGGAATGGGAATTATAGTAAGTTTCATTTAAATGATGAATGCACATTTTTACTTGTAACAAGTTGAAGAAACAATGGCATGTTTTGTCATAGCAAATAGTTTCCTCTATTTTGTAATCTTTAGCAATTAGTCCAAGACATGCCTAGAATATAACAATGGACCTCTTGAAGATCATAGGATAAAATATGCATATCAGCACTAAATCTAAATCTTAAATTTATCTTTTTCAACCTTGCTCACCTAGCTAGTATGCATTGGTGGCAGGACCAATATTCTTTTATTCATCTGGAATCATACAGCTATTATGCATAACAGATCCAGAGATGGTGAAGAAAATCAGCCTTTGCACTTCTTTGAGCCTTGGAAAACCTTCTTATCTATCCAAAGATCGTGGGCCACTTCTGAGCCAAGGCATTCTGTCGTCAAATGGCCCAATTTGGGCCCATCAAAGGAAGATTATTGCTGCTTCTGAATTGTACATTGATAAGGTTAAGGTAAATCTCACTTATAAAGTCATAATATGCAATGTAATCCTCTAGAAAGACATAATCTGAAACCATTCTTTTATTACCTTTTTCTTTTTTCTTTTCTTTTTATTTTTATTTTTTAACTAACTAACCTGAAACAAGTTTTTCATTTTCATTTTTATTTTTTTGGAATAGTCCAGTTTTGACAATATTGATATGTCATTTTGGACAATGCTTAGCAACAATCCCAAAGCACAGTTTCCCAATTGTTTGAGTGAAGATTGCGTTTTACTGTTGTTACTTCACTGTCCCATCATATTAAGTTCTAAAAATTTAAATTTAATTAATCACTACTTAGATTCTAAAAGTTTAGAATAATTGGCAAATTGTGAGCATAAATTTGTCTAGATATATATTATTAAGTTTATAGGTTTGATTAAACAATGCTCAAGGTGTTGCAAGTCAAGACACTAGAGCAAGGAAGCTGCAAGTTCAAGAATTCGAAAAATGACAGGCTCAACCAATTGAACTGCGTTTCTGCAAAATTTAATTTTGGCGCAACCGCCCATTAAACTCAATAAGTGATTAGGTTTCAGATTAAATTCACATAGTATTTAAAAGAAACTCTAAAGCATGTTTTGAAGAGCCTTTGGAGATTCTCTTTTGAGATTACAAATGTTTTGTGTCTACTCCTTTCAAAATCACTATCGAAAATCAATCTACATACTTTTAGAACTGGTAAATCTAAAGTTGCTGAATACCAGTAATCAAAGGTGCTGGATTTAAACCTTTAAGGGTGGTCTTGGAGTCATAGACTGGGGATCTATGTTGGAGATCTAAAGCGTGAATTGGAAGTTCATGTTGAAACAGATCCACGTCAAAGAAGTTTGAAGGTTTTAGAGCTAGGTTTGATAATCATAGTTAAGTTTACTATGGATTTATATTCTTGATTGTAAACTTCTATTTGATATAGTGGATTGTTCTCTTGGGATTGGTTTCCCTAGGTTTTTTTTTTTTTTTTTTAATGGATTGTTTCATTAGTTTTCCTGGGTCATCATATCTTGTGTTAATTATTTAGATTTTCCACTTCATTATATGTTTGATATATGTTTAACCTAGATTTACATAATTGACCTAAGTAACAACTTTGCTATTGAATTAGGTTAAACACAGTGTTTTCAGAGGTATAAAAACTAACAACTACTATACCATTATTTAATAAATCTCTATAGACTAAGGCTTGGTTGTTGTTGTAAACTTTTATATTGCTGCAAATAATATATGCATTTCCTTCTGAAGGGCATGGTAAATCTAATGGTGGACTCAACAGCTTTAATGCTAAGAAGTTGGGAAAGTAGAATTGAAAATGAGGGAGGGATTGCAGACATTGAAATCATTGAGGATTTCAGAAGCCTATCTGCGGATATAATATCAAGAGCCTGTTTTGGAAGCAACTATTCCCAAGGGGAAGAAATATTCTTAAAACTCAAAGCTCTTCAAGGAATCATGTCCAAGGGAAATATAGGAGTTCCTGGTTTTAGGTATGGTAACATTTTGAATCCATTGATCTTAATAACAAAGACTAGAAAACCATAACATTGACAAATTTTGGTTTGTTGTTTGTGAACATCTTTAATTGACTAGTGTTCTTATAGCCTAATGATACTTCTCTTTAAAAGAGTAGGATTTAAATTTAATACTGGCCTTAGGATTTAGATTCAACCCTGGCCTTTATGGACTGTGAGGATTTATGAGATAAGAGCACTAGGGGTATTTCTATTCTTTTATAAATAATGGGGAAAAAAAAGAGAGAACATCGCTAGGGATGAATGTTCCTAAATATTTCAAACTTGATGTTATGTATAATTTATATATTCTTGCCAAGAAAAAACAATAGAGCTATGTGGAAACTTGAAGAAGAGATCAACTCAATCATATTAAAGGTGGTAAAACAGCGCACTGAAGCATCATATGAGAAGGATCTTTTACAAATGATTCTTGAGGGTGCCAAAAGTAATAAAAGCTATTTTGACCCATCAACAGATAGTTCTCGTGACAAGTTCATTGTGGATAATTGCAAAAGCATATACTTTGCTGGCTATGAGACCACTGCCATCACAGCCTCATGGAGCTTGATGTTGCTGGCTACACATCATGAATGGCAAGCTCGTGCTCGTGTTGAGGTGCTCGAAATAGTTGGGGATAGTCTACTCGATGCCTACATGCTCCCAAACATGAAAACGGTATGTATTTTTCTTTAAAATTTATAATTCTAGTTACTGTATAATAGTACTATTAGTCTTAGCTATTTCTGTACTTGATTTATCAAATTATCTTCCAAGAAAACACTCCCACTACATATGGATGCATATTAATTCAGAATATCCTAGCAAACAAGAGAGAAAAAGAATGCATGTAGGAGTGTTGTATATGGTGCTTCTATGTATATATAAAGTATATATTTGAATGCTTCTGCACATATATTGGTATCATATGCACTTATAATGCAAGACTTCCTTAGAATTGAAGGTGGTGCTCGAAAATACATTCAGGAATGAATTTTCATACCCCATTGAGGGATCGTTAGAAAAGTGACTTCAAGTGGCTAGTAACATGATTGAATATTCTTCCTATAATTATGCCTTTCAGGTTGAAAACTTTTTTTTTTCATTTAATTTCACACAAAAAGAATTTAACACATCAGTTACCAAATATAACAAGGAGAGATTAACATCAATGCTTCACAAATTCTAAAACTATGTACTCAACATTGAGAAATTAATACATGAGAGTTGACACACCCATACATTGACAAAGGTTCACTAACCTTGTATTTGATGACAGTTGACAATGGTTATCAAAGAGACATTGCGTCTTTACCCATCTGTGCCTTTTGTGATCAGAGAGGCCCTGGAAGACATAACATTCCAAGACATTATGATCTCAAAAGGCATAAACATTCAGATTCCAATCCCAACATGGCAACAGCATTATGATTTGTGGGGACATGATGCACACAAATTCAATTCGGAAAGATTTGCTCATGGGATTGTTGGGGCTTGCAAGACTCCCCAAGCTTATATGCCATTTGGAGTAGGGTCTCGTGTCTGTGCTGGCTAACACTTTGCCATGACAGAACTGAAGGTGATTTTATCGATCATTCTATCCAAGTTTTGCTTCTCACTATCCCCAGCATACCAACACTCCCCTGCATTTAGGTTGGTTATTGTTCCTGAACATAGAGTTACTTTCCGTGTGAGGATAGCTTGACATTTCCTAGCTTTGAGAAAGGCTTTGGTGGTAATAAGAAGAAAAAAAGATGAGAGAGATGTAGACTACATGTATTATCTTTATGTAAGGGCACATTTGATGCACACATCTCGTGTCATTACTTTGTAGGAATTGGAGAAGTTGTTATAGTTCCTTTGGTTACATTGTTTTTTTACTGATCGTAAATATTTGAAGCAATAATTAACAGTAATTGGGACGCTTGAATCTTAGAAATAGGAGTCATGGTCTAATCTTGTAATACTAAGCAATTTCTAGCAACTTTCTCTTCTAAAGCCACCCTGTCTACTGGGACAAAAGTTTTGTATGCATCCGGCACATGAGATACCTTCTCTTCTACCAGGTTTTGAGTAGATGATGACATCTGTCCATAATGCAAGATAGAGCTAAAGACCCTAGAGCATCTCATTTTCAAATGCCCATTTGCCATTATTGGACCAACTCTCATGTTACAGGATTGGCAAACAGGGATGAAGCACAGGTTATTTTGTTGGTGGCAAAAGAAGCATCTATGTTACTTTAAAAGCTAGATCTTTGCTGGACTCTTCTTGTTTTGTATGAGTTTCAAGTTTTGTCCCTGGGCAAGATAATTCTTTTGGCCCATAATGTGACTTCTTAGGCTGAGTTGTGTCCCATTCCCATCCCCGCTATATCCAAATGAGTCTTTTGCCCAAGTAGAAATGATTTGGGCCCCTAAGCATTTTGGGATTTGAATGGTTCAATAATTGGCATTATGCAATTACCATTTTATTGTGAAAATTAAAAGTTTAAGGTAAAAAAAAATTAAAAAAAAAAGTAAAAAGTAAAAAGTAAAAAGTTAAAAATCTAAAATTTAATAAAGTTTTTGATTCAAAGTGAACTTTCAAGTTTTAATCTTAAAACTTAAACATCAAGAATTACGTGGCTCGGCAATAGCCTACATCTACGGGCGACGACGAACAAATTTCACTATATCAAATTTTGAGATAATACAAATTGGTGTAGAAGCATTCTCACAAACCCAAATCCCAAATACACCAAAATAACTCTCTCTCACAAATACAAAACCAAAGAACCAAAGGTTCACAAACACTAAATGTGCCAAATCCCAAATACACCAAAATAACTCTTTCTCACAAATACAAAACCAAAGAACCAAAGGTTCACAAATACCAAATACAAAATACCAATTGGGCACAAAACAAAGAGAAAGCCACAAAGCAAATCCAAAATTTGCAACGCACCAAGAGAGAGCAAATCACCAAACTGCTGAACCGAGTAGCAACAAACCTCTCTCACTATTCCAAATTGTAACCTACAAATATCAAAGAACCAAAACAAAAGAGAGCCTTTTTTTCTCATGCCCACTCAACCTTCTCTATTTTTACAATTGCTGCAACACATTGCTTATATAGGATATTAAGTCGGCAAAGATACAATTCCTTCAAGGAATAGAATTGTATTCTCATATGTTCACGTGCAAATTACTACTCCAAGCAAAGACAAAATACTTTAAGTAGAACTCTATATCTACTTTGCTACTATTCCAAACCAATCAATATTCTTTGAGTACGTGATGTCCAAAACACCAATTCCAAGTTGAACTTATCTAAGGCCGATTGGGAATCAATTTGAAAGTAATCTAGTAACAAGAGTCCTAAAACAATTTGGAAATAGATTTGCACTTGGAATAGACTCCAAGTCTTGCATGCCACTTCAAAGCAATTATGGCTTATGTTGAATTCAAGCCACCGACTTCACACTTAGCATTGGGAAATTGTGAGATACTTTCGAAGGTGAAAATAGCCAAATATCACGTTTTGGCAAAATTTGTAACAAACTAGCACGTTTTGGCAAAATTTGTAACAAACTAGCACTGTTTCAGAAATATTTAGTAATCTACCACTTTTTTAGTACTCGAGTTCAGTGAACTCAAGTTCCTAGTGAGTTGCCAGCGTGACACTGCTGACTTGGAATTTGTGTAATTAAAAAAAAATGTAGTACTCAATATTAGTGAAATCAAGTATGATAGGCCAAGAATGTATTGACCCCTTGTGATAAATTAACCAATTAATTTAGTCAAGTAAACTAATTAAGTTAATTAACATGCAAAGCGCGTGATAGTACAAACAAATCACCAAATAATTAAATAACTATGTAGCGAAAATTAAATGACACGGGTGATTTGTTTATAAATGGGGAAAACTGCCGAAGCGAAACCCTACCGGGTGATTTTAAGGTCACCACTCTCGAGAATCCATTATTATCACAACAAGCGGTTACAAGTAAAGGAATCCCAGTATCTTATACTAACCTACAATTGAACCCTTACCCCAATACCTAATTGGACTTGTTTTGTAATGAAAATCTCTTATTGTAATGCATGGCTCCTAGTACGCGACTTAATCACCAACTTGAAAAGGATGTTGGTTGCAAAGTTCTTCAGTTTATCACACGATAAAGATTACGAAGCTCCTTGGTCACAAAACCCAACGGTGTACAAACACAGCAACTTCTTCAAGAAAAAAAAGAACTAGGGCAAATTCTGTCTCCGGTCACAATTTGCATGAACAAAAATTTGCTTCACAATTGAGCAATTGTGCAACCTTTGACGACTCTTCAAATAATCCTTACATATGTTTAGGGTTGTGAGAAAATAAAATCCAAACACATACTCACAGATTGGATGAAATCAGCGTAGAAAATCTGTTTTTCATAATCCTCGATAGATATCCTATCTATTGAGCAGCTATCGAGTCTTAGGCTGAAAAAGCTCTTTAACCCTCGATAGATACTAGTTGTCAAGCTAGCTGTCGAGTTTAAAATCCAGCACTTCTTCACTTGATTCTTGGATAGACTTGCATGGCTTTAACACTTGAACTTAAAACCTTGTTCCTTAAAGTATTATACACATCATATATCTACTCAATTACAATTAAAGTGTGTTTTGTCAAAGAATTAGCCAATTACATAAACTATTGACATATATTCCTAACATGATTCACATATGTCCTAATAGAGTATCTCTTTATAGTACTCGAGCTTAGTGCAGTTGAATACCTTCTTTTTTCTTTTTTTTTTTCCTATTGGAATGGCTTGAATAGTCAAACTTAGTGGCTTGACATTAGCCAAAAAACCATTAAATGACTTGCATGCCTTGCTAGGAAGATGCATAATATTCAAGAAGTTTCATGCGTGAAGAAATGCAAGAGCTTGCATTAAATGTTCTTCATGAATTGTCAAAGAAGATGGCTAGGAAAAGAAAAGTAATATATATAAGAAAATGAGATTGCGTGTGGCTTTATGTAGAGGAAAGTGAAAGAAAAGGAAAATAAGAAGATCAGGAAGAAGTGAACGAGTGGATGAGAAAAAAGAGAAAAAGAGAAAAAGAGAAAAATAAACTCCCTTATATGACAAAATGTATATATAAGGGAGTTTATTTCATACTTAGTATAAAGTTCTTATTAATAATAACAATTGGAATAAAATTAATAATAATTACTTCATGTTAATAATAAATGACTCTCTTAATAAAAGATTTTGTAAAGAAATATTTGGCTTTAGCGTTTCTCTTTTCAAGAAATGTTACGTTCACAATATTTTCGCTACACTTTCGCAACAAATCCTATGTAGTAAGTTGGATTTAATTTGAACTTATCACTTAAATTATTTTTTTGCTCATCCATAACAACTAATAACAACCTGTTATTTAGATTTTATTATGAAACTGTTGTGGAAATAATTTTTCTCTTTTCCATAATGAAAACAAAATTATTATCTTAAAAGTTGAAATCCAATCATTTTGGTGGAATTAATCTCTACAAAATAAAATTTTATTAGTGCTTATCTTTTAAATGAGTTGTTCTAGGATTACTAAACTATTTCACAACTTTTTTACCACGTCTTTGACGTGGCAAACCGTGGGTGGTTGTTTTTCACTTATACATGTCCGCATAATTTTTTCTTCATCACATTCTTCGCAACATCACAGTTGTAAAAAAAGATTTGTAAAATAATTTGCATTCTTATTTCCTATATTTTCTTCCGTGTTGCTTTACATCACATTTGTAAAAAAGTTGTGAAATAATTTGTGTAGCTACTCTCTATATTTTGTTCCACATTGCTTTAATTACCCAAACCCAAAACCTTTATTTTTTTCATTTTCTTTTTCTCTTTTTTCTCATCCACTCGTTCACTTCTTCCTCATTTTCTTATTTTCCTTTTCTTTCACTTTCCTCCACATAAAGTCACACGCTATCTCATTTTCTTATATATATTACTTTTCTTTTCCTGGACATCTTCTTTGACAATTCATGATGAACATTTAATGCATGCTCTTGTATTTCTTCACGCATGACTCTTGGATATAATGCATCTTCCTGACATGGGCATACAAGCCATTTAATGTTTTTTTAGCTAATGTCAAGTCACTAAATTTGACTACTCAAGCCATTCCAATAGAAAAAAAAAAAAAAGAAAAAAAAGAAAAAAAAAAAGCACTCAATTGCCCTAAGTTCAGTACTGTAAAGAAATACTCGATTTCACCAATATCGAGTACTGTTAGGATTAGTGCCCTTCCTATTGAATGATGCTATGTATGATATTAAGTGTGACATTGTGTTTGACATTATGTGTGACTTAATATTATGTTTAATAAATTTGTTTTATTATTATCTGAAATAATGGTAACATGAATATTCGAACATTATCATATAGTCTATGAGATGCATAGTATGTGATTTATGTGAAGAGTCACAGAAGATATAAATCACAAGTTCTTTGTAAATTCAGAATTATAGTTCGTAGTCGGTAATGAAATTGGGCATTTTATCTGCGAAGACTATAATATATCAACTACGATGATTTGTCTTGATCATGGAAGTAGAGACTTCTAGTTGATGTGTTAATATGTTTTAAGAGTTAAGACATATTGAACTAGACCGTTATGAAATTTATTATTCTCCTAAAGACTGTCAAATGAATAATAAATCTCACGACTTACATTTGCATGAACTCTTAATCCTGAGAGAATAATAGACCTAATCATAAGGTGTAGGTTGCTTTGATATATCAGGAGTGAGATCTAAAGTAACGGTCAAAATCTCAGTATATTGGGCAGCCATATTTAGTGTTGATGGAACATATATTCTCAAGATGGAATTCATAGTCTTTTAACGGAGATATAAAATATTCTCTTGAGATAAGTTTAATGGGTTTGTTATTCAGAGAGTTAGGCCTAACCACTTTAGTAAGTAGTTACTAAAGTATATATTTATGAAATTAGTTTTCATAAATATATGATGAATAACTTAAAGGATTAAACTGGGTACTCAATGATCAAGATGTAGTAATTTACAAAGTGGCAGTCTAAATTAATAACTTTGTATTACTACGAATATTTTATGAAGGGGTTGCATGTATAATAAAGTCTTGAGATATAATTTATAGATAAAACTTAGAGTGCAACTATATTTATATAGTGGTATTAAATATAGTTAATGGTAATTTTGGACTTGTCAAGAGTTAACAGAAAAGCCCAAAGCCTATTGGAGCTAGTGTCTTATTGGTCCATTTTGGTCCCACTCCAAGTCACACACTTAAGCCAAATTGGTAAGGCCCAAAAGGCCAACCCAATTAGATAAATTGGTTAGATACAAAGGGAAAAACGTTTAGATTTTCATATAAAAGAAACATCATTGTGAAATGGTGTGTATGTGAGTTTTTGTAACTCACTAGCCATCCCTTTGTTACCAATTGAGAGACCACACATCTTGGACGTTAGTGGAATTAGAGGGAAGATTAAAAGTATTCCCAAGTGCTTCAATCTTTGTTTTGAAATTCACTGCTTTAAGGTACGATCTTTTGTTCTCAAATTCTGAAATTTACTTTGTACGTGTTATCAATATCGAATGAAGTAGATCCGTTTAAAACTTATTTTCCGCTGCATTTATCTTTATTTCCATCAAGTATCACATTTTTTTTTTTAATCACACAAATTTTAGGCAGTGCCACATTGACGACTCACTAAAAACTTAAATTCATTGAACTCAAATACTATTTAAAAACTCGATTTTATAAAACTAAAATATTAAAAATAATAATAAATTATTAAATATTTTTAAAACAATACTAACTTACCACAAATTTTTCCAAAATGGCACATTGGAGTAGTTTCACCTACTTTCGAATAACGAGAATAAAGAAAGAATTTCTACCAAAAAAAAAAAAAGAGTAAAGAAAGAATTAGGCGAACTGCCCAAGCTTTTATTCACCAACTGTCACCGGCTTTCACCTATTTTCACCTACTTTCGAGGCACAAATTTTATTCTCTTCGTGAACAGCGAAGCTTTTAGCTTGAAATAAAGTTGGGCGCACTGCCCAACGTCTACCACTTTCAACACACGCGCATTAGGCCTTGTTTTGTTCTCAATTTTTCAAAGCCCCGGAAATTTCCAAGAAATTTCCTTGCTTTTACTTATTTTTTAATTTTTTAGTAAACAGTTCCTGCATCTTTCCACTAATTACGAAGGGAATGATAGTGGGTGTGCAGTGGCTTCTACTAGCATCCCGTCGTCTCTTCAATTTCTTTTGTTTGTATAGTTTACTTGCTTCTTGTCAACTCCTTTTGAATACAGGACATTCTGTCTTTAATTTCTCTTCTTGTTCTAAAAGATGTAGTTTGCTTGCTTCTAGCAAATCCGTTTGAAGACATGACATTGTCTGTCATATATAGAATCTAAACTCAAACAAGCTATGTAGCAAGTACTTACCAATGGCATCCACCAGCATTCAAACTGTCCCATCCTCTTTTACCTCTGCTTTTTCTAAACCCCAACCGGAATATGACGTTTTCCTCAGTTTTAGAGGAGAAGACACCCGTTGTAACTTTACCGACCATCTATATCATGCTTTGGGTCATAAAGAGATTATCACTTTCAGAGATGATAAAGAACTTAAGATGGGGGAGCCCATTTCGCTGGAACTCTTGGAAGCAATCAAGAAATCGAGGATTGCAGTCATCATTTTCTCTGAAAATTATGCATCTTCCACATGGTGTTTGGAAGAACTTGCAAAGATTGTTGAATGCTGGGGTAGAGGGATATTGACAGTGTTGCCCATTTTCTACCATGTGGAACCTACTGACGTGCGACATCAGAAGAACACTTTTGCGGAGGCCTTTGCAAAACATGAAAAGCGTTTCGAGGAGAACCCAACAAAGGTGCAGAAGTGGAAAACTGCTTTAACAAATGTGGCCAGTCTCTCTGGAACGCATTTGAAGAAGGGGTAACGCTTATTGATTTGCTTCTGATGAGTGTTTTTTTTTTTTTGTCCCTGTTTTGACTGCATTACTTAATTACTTTAAATGTAGATGTTATAAGGTTTATACCTTTAGAGAATAAATTGAGTCAGGCCAGCCAATCCTGACCCGCTTCGTCACTTTTTTTTTTTTTTTTTTCCAGAAAAATGATTAAGCCTTAAGTATCTCCCCTTTACTCTCACTCTCATATTTTCTCTATTCTCTCACTCTTCTTTCATTCTGTCAGTTGTGCTATGGGTTATGGTGGTTCCGGTTTGTGGGTCTCGGTGGTTCCGGCTGTGGGTCTCGGTGATTGCGATTTGTAGGTTTTGATTTTTCTGTGTGGGTTTGTTGCGTTCTGATCGGTGTGGGTCTGTTGCGTTTGTGGGTTTTTATTTTTTTATTTTTAGTGTGGGTTTGTTTCACTCTGATTGGTGTGGGTTTGCTTGGTTGGTTGATCGGTGTGGGTTTGCATGATTGGTGGGGTTTGCTTTGCTTTGGTGGCTGTTTTTTTTTTATTTTTTTAGGTGGTGGAGGCTAGCGGCGTTGGCAGTGGTGTTGGTGGCTTGTGTTGAGCTTTGAAGCTCCGGCCATGGGGGTCATGGGATTGATTCAGAGATGGAGAGATCGGGTAAGGAGAGAAGAGAAAGGGAGGGAGAGATGCTTAAGGTTTAATCATTTTTGCTGGAAAAAAAAAAAATTTGGTAACGTGGCGGGTCAGGATTGGCTGGCGTAAAACATACCTTTTTCGCCAGCTCCTGACCCAATTTATTCTCATATCTTTAATACCACAAAAGCATGTATTATATGTAGTTTTATAAACAGCACTACATACATACTATTGCAAAATTAAAAAAAAGGTTGTCACTAATTTGAGTTTCAAGATTTAGTTTAGGTTGTCATCAAAAGTCTTGTAACTAAACAGTAGAACTACATTTAAAAATTCTTCCACTAACTTTGTTGTAACTATTGAATTATTAAAAAAAAAAAAAAAATTTAAAGTGTTCACTACAAATATACTTGCAGCTACGAGTCTTATAGTTCAACTAGTACCTCTTAATATTTGTAATGAAAATGTCCATGGTTCAAATCCCCTTATTCATTGAAACTATTGAATTGAGAGAGAGAGAGTGAGTGTAGTTTTAGTGGATAAAAAAAAAGACATACAGTGTGGTGTGTGTAGGAACAAAGAAACACACACACACATACACACTATATGAATAGTGTAATGTAAACCAATAATTATCATATATGTCCAATGACCAAAACTACTCATCAAAAAACATCAAACAACATTTTGAAGATTTAGAATTTTGGTCATTTGATGTTTTTTTCCTTGAGGGTTGGTGGGTGGGGGAGGGGGGGGGGGTTATCATCTTGGTAGTTTTATTTTTATTTCAATCACATTGGAAATTTTGATCATTTTGGAGGTTTAATTTCAAGGTCAATTTGGCCATTTTAGGTTCAATTTTCGATAAATTTGGATTTTGTAAGGATTTATTTATTTTTGGACATTTTAATCATTTTGGAGGTTCCAATGTTATTTTTTGTCATTTTATAGGTTAATAGGTGTTTTGGCTATTTTGAAAGTTTTAGAGGTATTTCGTTCATTTGAGATTTTTTCCCTAGGATTTTTGTTATTTCAAAATTTTTCAAAGGTATTTTGTAGGGTTTCAAGGTTATTTGGTCATTTTTATAGATTTGGGATATTTCTGGGAAACTTTTGTCATTCTTGAGGTTTTGAGAGTATTTCACTAATTTTAAGGTTTTAGGTGAGATTTAGGAGATTGTGAAAGTATTTGGTCTTTTGAAAGAGAGGATTTCAAATCCAATTTATAGGTTATTAAAGCATCCAAACAATAGATTTAAGAATCTAGAATTTAAAATACTCTTATGTATAGAATATAAATATGGAATCAAGATATTCTAAATCCATTGATTTAAAATCCAGATCTAAATTCAAATTCAAGTATCCTAATGCAACCTTGTTAAATTCCTTCATTCACTTAAGAATAAATTGTGGCCCAATATGTGATGCTAATTGCTACATCACGTGTACTTTGGGCAGCCATTCAAGCCCGGTTTCAACAAGTTTTATGGGCTTCTTCTTAGGATCTTGAAATGAAGATGATTTTTGCTTTGGACAATACTCAATAGTATGGATTGTATGGGTCCGGCTTGTGTCCAGCGGCCACTGGACCCGTTAGGATACGGGCACGTGTCCGCATCGCAATGTGCCCAGTGGCCAGTGCCATTGGACACAAGCTCCACCCGGATTGTATTCTTTTTCATTTTGTTTTATTCTGTTTTTGTTTTGAAAAGAAATTGTTAACAGATTGTGTACTAAATGACATGGCATTTGAGATTTTCTAGTTGCTGAAATTTAGGTTTCAAATAGCTAAATCAGAATTTCAATTAAATTGCAGTTTTTCTTTTTGGTTTAAAAAATAAAAAGAACATCTATGTTGAATAGTACAATAGTTGCTGCTTCAAGTTTACATGAAAAGCCATGTTTTCTGTTCTGAGAACTAATAATCTACTTGCATGCCCCAGGATTTCAGCAAGCAAATTGAGCTCGACTGTGTAATTTAGTTCAATTTTAGAGCTCTCTCTTTTATGAGATGAACAAGCAAAACATCAATGTTTGCATGCTACATCTCCAATTAGTTTGTTTTGACACAGATTTTTGTAATAATTTTTTTATAGGGTGCATGAGGCAAACTTTATCCAAAGCATTGTTCAATGGATATATTTGAAATTGAAAGAGAAACGTTCAAATGATACTGAAGATGGTCTTGTTGGAATAAGCTCTCGTGTTGAGGAAATGATTTCATATTTAGATCTGGAATCAACTGATGTTCACTTTATTGGAATATGTGAGAAGAGTGGTATGGGCAAGACAACTCTTGCACGAGCTGTTTTTGATAAGATTCTTAACCAATTTGAAGCTTGCAGTTTTCTCGAAAATGTTGGAGAGGAATCTAAAGCACATGGTTTAAAGACTTTACAAGAACGGCTCCTTTGTGATATAGGAAAAGGGGGATTAAGGGTAAAGGATGTGCGTAAGAAAACGCAAGTTATCAGCGATATACTGCATAACAAAAAGGTTCTTATTGTTGTTGATGATGTGAGCGAAAGAAGTCAATTAGAAACATTAGTAGGGAAGCGTGATATGTTTGGCAAAGGAAGTAGAATCATTGTAACTACTGAAGACAGAGATTTGTTGGCAAGTTATGAAATTAAAATTGTATATGAGGCTAGAGGACTAAATGAAGGCGAAGCTCTACAACTTTTTAGTCTGAATGCCTTCCACAAACCTCATTGTGAGAATGATTTCCAAGAATATTGCAACAATTTTGTCGAGTATGCTCAGAGAATTCCTTTGGTTCTTAAAGTTTTGGGTTCCTATTTGTATACTAAAACAAAAAATGAATGGGAAAGTGCTCAGAATCAGCTAAGAGCAATACCCCATGAAAAAACTACTAAGAAACTTAGAATTGCTTTTGATGGATTGGGTGCAGAGGAGAAAAAACTATTCTTAGATATTGCATGTTTCTTCAAAGGGGAGGAGAAGAATCGCGTTGCTGATATACTAGAATCAGTTTACTTCCCAGACATTAATCTAAAAAATCTCATCGACAAATCTCTAATTACTCTTGTAGGGGGAGAAAAATTGTGGATGCATAATTTATTACAACAAATGGGTTGGGAAATTGTTAGTGAGGAATCAGAAGAAGCTAGAGAACGTAGTAGGTTGTGGCATTGTGATGACGTCCTTGATGTATTAAAGAACAATACTGTAAGTGGATTATTATATAGACATAAATTAAGAGAAGTACATAATTCTACAAGATATTCATGTAAGTTTTTGCTTTATCTAGCGGTATACTAATCTTACTATTCTTGTTTACCAGGGAACAAAACATATAGAAGGCATACTATTAAGATTGCCTCCAGATGAAGAAGAAGAATTGAATGCTGAATCATTCTCAAAGATGAATAAACTAAGATTGCTCAAAATTTGTAAGGTGCGCCTTTCTTGCCTCAGTGATCTTTCTAATGAGTTACGTTTGTTGGAATGGCATGATTATCCTTTGGAATCATTGCCTAATAGTTTTCAGCCTGGTGAACTTGTTGAGCTCATTATGCATCGCAGTTGTCTTCAGCAACTTCCAAGTGAATTTAGAGTAAGATTTTCACTTTTTCTGTTTTTTCTTTTCTTTATTTTTTATTTTTATAAAGTTTAAGTTCTTGAATGCTTAATTTTATGTTATTTTTTTTTTTATCCCTGCTTATTTTTTCATCACAGAAGTTGGGAAAGCTAAAGCTCATTGACTTGAGTGACTCCCAAAACTTAACCCGAACTCCTGACTTCACTGGATTCTCAAATATTGAGAGGCTGAATTTCCAAGGCTGTACAAGATTGCATGAGTTGCACCCTTCTGTTGGAGGTCTTAAAAGACTTATTCTATTAAATCTAAAAGATTGTAAATGTCTTGAGAACCTTCCATATGAGCTCAATTTGGAATCTCTTAAAACTTTAATTCTATCTGGCTGTTCAAGATTTAAGAAATTTCCCTGTATTGGGAGAAACATGAGAAGCTTGTTGGAGCTTTATTTGGATGGGACTGCCATTGAAGAACTACCACCGACAATCAGGCGTCTAACTGCCCTGACCTTATTGAATCTTCAAGACTGCAAAAACCTTAAGAGTTTTCCAAGTGACATTCAAAGTTTGACATCTCTTGAAACTCTCACTCTATCAGGATGTAAGTGTCAACCACCAAAAGCAGGGCATTTGCTTGGGCTCTCTCCTATTGGATCCTCAATTAGTGCCACCCTCACTTTTCCGCGACTAATTTCATTTCTTTTTCTATCTTTCCTAGCATGGCAATACACCTATCTCAGAATTGCTATATTTGCTACAACTGCTTTGTCAACATATTGTTTCCACAATGCCGGGCATCCTAAATCAGAGCCCATCAACCTATTGTTGTCTAATTTGTTCTCAAAATTAAGCACTTTGGTAACTCTAAGTCTAAGTGACTGCAATCTGTTGGCACTCCCTGATGACCCAAGTTGCTTGTTGTCAATAGAGTATTTGAATTTGAGCAAAAATAATTTTATATACTTGCCCGATTACATTTCTCAACTTTCAAAGCTCAAAATTCTTTTCTTGGATCATTGTAGCAAGCTTAAATCATTGCCATATGTTCCATTAAGTACAAGGTTAGTTTCAGTACAAGGATGTACTGCGCTTGAAAATTATTCGAATCAAGTTGTTGTATGGACTTTGGGTGTAGCAGGATTCACTGTTATTACTTGCCTTGGCTTGGCCGAGGATGAAGATGGCACAATTGCTGAGGTTTCTTTGCTAGACATACACCTATTATGGCAAAGATACGTGAAGGTATCTCTTTCTCTCTCACTTGTCACACACATGCATGAGCATCTTTTACAATTGTTTTTAATATTTTACAGGATCAAATTCATCAAATGGAAGGCTTTTGCCATGTTTTACCTCAAATTGAAATTCCAGAGTGGTTCAAGCATCAGAGGTTTGGGTCATTTCGACCAATCCCACTACCTTCAAATTGGGAAGGAATCGCTCTGTGTGTCATTTTTGTAGTCCCAGCACATTCAAACGACGTTTCTCCTGGAGAGGATACAAAATACTTTCATGAGTTTTATTGTCGTTTGGAAAAAAATGGAGATCCTATAAATGGAGATCCTATAGCATTCAAGGTTCCTAAGGCAACATGTGTTGGTTCATTTGGAGTTTGGCTATATATATCGCATGCGAGGTTTAGAAAACATTTAGACGAGGGGAGTTACATTACCCCTTTCATTGGAACCAACAGCCCGGATATTGAGATTAATATGTGTGGTGCACGTATTCTATATAAGCAAGATATGGGAGAATTTCTACAAAGCTTAGGCCAAAATATTTTTGGGAGCCCTAATGACCTCCGTGGAGAGCTCAAGTCACACTCACAACTTTCAAGATTGAATCAGGTCTGTTCCTCTATCAGTCTATATCACTAAATTCAAAATTGTTATCATATCTCTTCCTATATTTTTTTAGGGACTTTAATTAGGAGTAAATATAATATATATAAGGATACCACTTTATCCAAAGCATAAAATTATGAGTTTTGAGTCCAATATATTATGTTATATTAATTCCTTAACTTGTTCCATAAAAAAAAATCCTCAATTTATTTATCTTGAGTAGTATTATAGGCACTACAAATTTTACTATTTTGAGTCCCAAAATAGACATGTCACTAATTATAATAACTAGTGGCAAACCCACGCGATATGTGAGAATATACAACTATTTTATAACGTGATATAATGTATGATTTATTTTCTAAAACGTACTAGAGATATGATTTCTAAAATTATTTTTCATCTCTCCATCTCTACAAATATATCATTCTATTATTTTTAGTTTTTTTTGGAAAACTTAGGTGTGTTAATTTGTTTGATATTATTCTTTTTTCAAGTGATTTATATTATTCAAACTTTTGTAAGTTTGTTATGGAGAGAGAGAGAGAGAGAGAGAGAGAATAATCACCTTTATTTTTGAAGAGAATGTGAGACAAATAACAAAATTATATAAAAGAAGATGAGCAAAAGAATATTCAAAATAAAATTTATAGTTGTAAATACCAAATTATCCAAGTCATGCTATGTATTAGAATAACATTGAATTATTTTGTAATTTCATAGGATAACATGTAACAAACAAAAATAAAATAAAATAAAACAGATAAAAAATTAAAATATAACCAAATCATATCAACCTAAAGTAGATTAAACATAAAAATTCATTAATCTAAATTAGAGGTGTAATAAAGAATTAAAAATTCATTAAGAGAAATATACATATATATATATATATATATATATAGAGAGAGAGAGAGAGAGAGAGAGAGAGAGAGAGTATTCACAGTTTTGTGTGAGAAAATTATAGATTGAATGGAAGAGAAAATAACAAATTTTTATAGTAAAAAAAAAATGGGAGAGAAGAAGTGTCAAAATAAAAGGAAGATGAAGGGATGAAGAAACTATAAGCTTAAAGTATAGAGTAGTGAGGATATAAAAAGGTAAAAGTAAGTAAATGTTTTTTTTTTTTTTTGAGAAGGAAAAGTAAGTAAATGTTGGAGAATGTGTAATTGTAAAGTGGGAAATTAATATGGAGAAAAATAATTCAAAAGGAAAGAGAAAATACTGAAAATAGGTTGATAATGTGGCGTTGATGTGACTTAACAGGAGCGTAGCAACGTTAAACGCTATGCTTTAACTTTTAAATATATATAAAGATATAGATTCAAATACTTATTTATGATTGATTAAAACATACTAATCATATTTATTACCATATCAATTTGCCAGCTTTATGCGATAAATCTTAGCATTTCCTTATTTTTCTTTGCACATGACTTCCACTCACACGTGTAGGTATAGTAAATCTTAGCATTTCCTTATTTTTCTTTGCATGAGACTTCCACTCACACATGTAAGCCTACGCCAACTAGCAACTATGAAAAAAATTTATTTTTAAAATTAGTATTTTTGTATGCGTTTTTTTTCTTTCACCCGTTGAACATTTGAAGGCTATATATTTTTTATTTTCTAAATGTTGACTTTTAGGTTTTCTATTTTTAATTTTCTAGTTATTTATTTTTCATGTTGAATTAATTTGGCTTAAACTGAGAGCAAAATTCGACCCACTTGACCAAAAGCATTGCTGCCAGTCAAGCCGAAATTCTGAAATAAAAAAAAAAAAAAGAAAAAAGAAAAAAGAAAAATTCCTTTGTCATGTTTTATACCCATAAGAAAGTCTAGCTTTCAAAACCAAAACCAAAAAAAAAAAAAAAACCCACAAATATCTCCGCACCACTACGACCCACCCCTCATTGGCTAGTGGCTACAGATCCCCACAACTATGGTTTTCAAACCCAAACCAAACTAGTTGGTCTGATCGGGTTATCTGAGAATTGACGAGGCTATTTTTATATGTGAGAGAACCAGATATTTAAATAATTTAAAAAGAACCTCCTGAACCAGTGGTGGAATAAAAAAACTGTCAAAACCGTGCTGGTTCAAATTGGTCAAGGCTTTTTTGAAAAATAATTATGGTTCAATTGGGTCAAGGTTTTTTTTTTTTTTTTGTGGGGGTCAAGGGTTTTTTAATAATTGAGAAATGGGGTCGTGAATTGTGAACTTGAGACCCCTTAATCAAGAACCATGTTTGGTATAGTAACCAACAGACCGGTTAGAGTTGTTGGGTTTTATAATGAAAAAAATAAAATAAAAAGAAAAGCATTATAATATTTATTTTAAGTTTACATGATTTTTAGTATTTTTTTTAATGGAGATTAATAGTGTGTTGATTTATTATATCACCTCTCCCTCAATATATTAAATATTAATAAATTTATTTTATTTAAAAAATCTACTTGTAATTTAAGTATTAAGGATTTATTTTTAAAGTGAATTTAGAAAAATTAAATCACAGTAAAGGATTATTATAAAATTATTTTAAAAAAAATTAAATGAAGGATTATTATAAAAAATTTATGCTTATTTATGTTTTATTATTAACTACTAACGATATATTGTCAAGAAAATTTATTTCAAAGTTTGTTTGTATTTTTTAAAGATATTTTAGTCATTTTTACTAAATATTTCCATATGTAATACATTTATTTTAATTTTAGTTGATTACTGAATTAATTGTGGCCTTTAATTTTAATTTAATACATTTAAAAAATTTCTACAAATTTAATACATTTCTATCGTTTAATTATTTCTGAATGACCCTTAAAAATTGATGTGTCCTAAATTATAAAATTAATATATATATATATATATATATAAATAAATTTACCTTGTTATAAACAATAAATTTCTGCATTGAACTTGGATTTAAACTAGAATACGAGAAGCAACGTTTATGAGAGCCTCATTTACTGACAAACTAAATGTTTCTTGATACAAATTGACTCATAAATTCTAGCAGAGCTCTTTCTTGGACAAATCGAGTGGTAAGAAATGTTACCTTCTTGCTGCAAGGGAACTGTCCATTGAATGGGGTTCCACTTCTGAGTATTGGAGATGGATTTCTCTACCTGAAGAATCCAGGTCTGTCCCTATTATATATTAGTACTCCTTTATTTATTTATTATTTTTAAATTTAGACTTCTTTTTTTTTTTTTTTTTTTTTTTTTTTTTTTTTCATCTAGTTCTTAACTGTGTACATGTAAAAATCAAACAGGTTCCCAGAGGTAGCGGAACTTAATCGTGTGTATTGGTTTGACATCCGCGGTAAGATGAGTACTTCCATTCTGTCTCCCAAAACACGCTATGCCGCTTACCTTGTGTACAAGTTGAAGAGCGGAGCCCAGGGATTTGATGGCCCTCCTTTCAAGGCTTCAGTGGGAACTGTTGGAGGTGAAGTTTATGAACAAACTGTTCGATTGGGCCTGTTTGTCAAGGACACTTCACGTCCCAAGCAGAGAGAAGATGGATGGTTAGAGATTGAGTTGGGTCAATTTTTCAATGAGGGAGGAAAAGATGAATCACTGCAGATTAATCTTTTGGAGGTAGAAGATCTTAACGTGAAGAAGACTGGCCTCGTTGTTGAAGGGATCGAGATCAGGCCAACAACGCAAAGGGTTAGTAAAATTTGTGCTTTTATTAGCACTAAGTGACATTGATGATACACTAAATTGCAATTCTATCAAACTTGATATTGGTCCCAAGCCAATCGGATGAGTATAAAATTTATAGTGGAATTACTATCTAGACCTCAAATCTGTTGGGGCAGATTTGAGGGTACTAGCTTGTATGATTTTTATTAAATTGTAGCTTTAGAATCTGGCTTTCAGAATTTTATGGCATGTGTTAGACATATAGGGTAATATCCTTGTAAATTGGCATGACATGTTGATGTGTTTTGGTGACTCAATTGACGTTTGGAAGTAAGTTGCACATTGTTGGATAAAGCAGTAAGAATGAATTGTACCACCTAACTTTGGGGATTTATTTCTCAAGTTAGGGTGAATGGATTGAGTTGTAAATTTGTGGGAGCTCTATTTAGTATGTATAGAGTATGGATGAAGGTTCATGTACCTTAGTTCTACTGTTTAGTACACAAAGGAAAAATTATAAGCCCTGCAACTATAGTTTTTTATGATTAGTGCTCAGTTTTGTGTGTTTTGATGTTTTAAACTGGTAATTGCATGTTTGAGTGTTGGGTTGCATTTGGGATGGTTGTAGGAATTCACAGGGGCCTAGTTAGGGTGAAGAATTAATAGGTATAAGAACTTGAGGGTGTAAGTAACGAAATTATGGATTAGAACACTCCATGAGTTGAATAGTGTGCTTAATAATGAAAGTGGCTGTTTTTTATTTAGGGGCAGGACAAGACCAGTAGGGGACTCCACGACAAGCAGAAGCATTTGCGTTGAGGTAAGGGATTGTGATATGAGGGTCTAGCAGCCCATATTTTTGTAAACGTGTTTTAAAGCAAAGCTTTTTGATAAACATGATTATGCTTATGTTTCATTGAAATTAAGCTTGTTTTTTTGTCAAACTATACGTATGTTTTATAGTGAGATAATGAGTAAATCATGTGGACATGCAAGATGTTTATAACCTCTGTTTGAGACTAAAGATCAAGGAAATTATTATTATGGAAACAAATTTGTTTTAAGAAAAGAATGTTTTTAGAAAGAAAATGAATTTCAAACGAAATGATATACTATTGTGGATCAAGTCAGTGTAACATTGTACTTGGCATAGGCCGAGGAGTACCTGACACAGTCAGATGAACTGTACCCTGATGTTTGTACCTAGGGGACGCATAACCAGATAATGGCTGGCCTTAACGGCCGATTAAGTTTATGAAAATGATTTAAATGATTACGATCCTGTATATCTTTAATATGTTTGACACTATGATAGTTTTAGCTTTAGATTCATGAGTTTCACAATTTATGTGCGGTTATGATCTGCATAGGCATTTTCAGTATGGAAGTTATGATTCTCATGAATGGTGTATGGAACCCCGGTTATATGTTGAATTGATGATGCTTTCCAAACTAATGATCACAAGTCATGTTTTACAGGAAATGT